>CM066034.1:997250664-997624044 GCA_033557465.1 Ichthyophis bannanicus
CAGTGGCTATATCCAAGAAGATGATGACAAAACCCACGATGGGTGTTATCGATTCCAGCAATTATGTTGCTGAAGAGGTGGTGGATGAGGAGTGTTTCAACACCTATGGGATTCCATGAATCCATGCTGGCAGGGGTCCAGCGCGGAGGGAGGTTGCGTTGAGGTGGTGTTTTGATTTGGCATTGGACTTCGTTTTTCGATTATATTAGCTAGTAGCGGTATATGCTAGATATAGGGTTCTGGATGAGTCAACTGTATGGGGGTCGGAGGGGGGAGTTGTTGGTTTTTCAGCAGTGGGTATGATGGACGTGTGTTTGAGGCTTTGGGGGAATGATCCTGTTGTGAAAAGACAGGGCCATGAGTATGGCTATGAACGGACTAAATTCGGTCCGTAGCTCCTTTATCCAGAAGGCAGGACAGGGAGTCAGTTTGTGCCGTAGTGCATCAGTGTTGATCATGGTATAATGGTGTCTTCAATGTGCTTTTTGGACGGGGTTAGAGAAGGTGAGTTCGTAGTGTTGGGTGGGTTGGCTCCTGCGCGGTGGTGGGTGCTGTGGCCTTATTGATTGCAGGAAGTCTGCGAATTTTTTTTTGTCTTTGAAGGTGGATACCATTTGTTTGATCAGGGCCCGGGGTCTTTTGTTAGGCTCTTGACTAGATTGAACAAGTCATGTGGTTGGTTTAGCGAACGTTTTAGGGTATTCAGTGTGGGATTGCCTCATTTATCGGTTATCTGTTTTGCGGTGTTTTGCCAGGTGGAGGTTATATGCTCTCTGGTCTTCAGGAGGAAGAGATAGTAATCGCCACCATCGTCTTTCCAGCTTCCTTCAGTTGAGGAGTGATGTACGCAGCTCGTTGGCATACCAGGCTGTGGTGGCTCGTTTCCCTTGGTGGTTTGTTTGATGGGGGGGCTTTGTTGCAATGGTACTAAGGCTGTTATTCCAGCTGGAGATCCGCGTGGCGAGGCTGGGTTGTTGTCAAGGCGAGGAGCGGTAGGGGTTTTACTCAGGATAATTTCCTTGTCGAAAGAAAAAGGTTGGAAAACTTAGTGGAAGGTGTCTTGGTGGTACTGCTCAAACTTCCGGGGCTCCTCTGGCATCAATCGAACACGGGAATTTGGAATTTGATTATTTGTGTGGTCGGACCAGGGTACTGCGGGCCCCCCCGGTGATGGACAGCATAGGGATGTACGGTAGCGTTCAAATGCTGGTAATGGAGCGAATACCAGGTCCAATATGTTTCCCTTCATGTGAGTGGCTGCATTGACTAGTGGCTTGTATCAAAGTTCCGTTTAGGGTTTCGAGGAAGGCGGAGGCTTGAGTGTCCGGCCAGGCTGGTAGATTGAAGTCACCTTGTAACCAGTTTGGGGCGCTGTGGGTTCATGGCATTGCAGGCGGAGGGTCGATTATTGTTGAGAGGTCCTCAGGGGAGGGGTGATGGAAGCTCTGTACAGTAGGTTGATGGAGCAGTGCTTGTTTGCTATGGTGACTGTATCGAGGTGGGTTGTGCTCGTGCCGCTGATCAGGTGGAATTGGAGGTCTGTTTGAGTGAGGCTGAGTACGCCATTCCACAACCTTTTGCTTTCTCCATGGCGGGTGTGTATTGAGAAGCCAGTGGGTAAGAGTTGGTTTGAGGAGGACAGAGTCGGTCACTGGATAGCCAGGGGCTCTGTGATCAAGAGTATGTCGAGGTCGTTGGGGGCTATCGTGTCTGAGATAACTGGCCATTTCTTGTGGATCGAGAACATATTTATGAGGGCACATTTTAGAGTTCGGAGAAGTGTTCTTTCCTCCTGTTTGACTTTCTTGGTGTGTTGAAGTGCGATGTGTAGCAAGTGGATTGGTGGGGTGTATGGAGTATCTTCCGTTGTCTTGTGATAGTGGGTAGGCACTGAACCATATCTCCTCCCATGTCTTTGTAGGATTGGTATGTGGTGGTGGGTAGGAGCTAAGGCCATCGTGTTTTTGAGTCATCCCGAGAGGAGGTAACAGCCAAAGAGGGCAATGAGATAGGAGCCATTCTCGGTAATCTACCCTGTTGTATGTGGATGAGGGATTCTTATGGGTTGGCAGGTGAGTAGGCAGGTAATGTTGCACTATCACAGGCTGTGATACAGGTATTGAGCTACAAACGCAAATCCCTTTGTCTTATCATTGGCAGGTGACCCCAGTACACAGCTACTAAGGCACGGTATCACAGGCAGATACAGTATTATAGGAGGGCACAGTAGCCTCAGAGGCAGGTAAGCAGCTACTAAAGCACAGTATCACCAGCGGCACAAAATACCAGGGAGGCACAATATCATTGCAGGCAAGAACAGTAATCTTATGGGCGCAGTATCACTACAGTTAACATAGGCATGCATAGGAACCACTTGTATAATCATATGTAGGTCATAATGTATGGTTGAGGCAGTAGTTACGGTCTGTATTAGTTCTCTTGATTATAGGTCAGTGCCTAGCTTTTTGTGCTTTATATAATGTGTTCTAGAGTACCTACTTTGCGTGGGAGGTTGTGGCTCAATCGAGGCTTGGCTGGGTCTGGATGTGGTGGCAAACACCTTGGGCTACTCGTGTCTGTGCTGGGGCTCCTTCTGATCGCATGGCTGATTTCCGGGGCGGTTCTTAGGGGGGCCCTTCTGGGAGGTCCCCGCTTAAGGGCCATGCCAAAGGGCCCTCTGGCAAGGCCCTCAGGCGCGTGCCCGCCGGGGGCGGCGTGCGCGCCGATGGTGCTTCTTTTGAAAACAGCATTTGCTGCCCCGAATCTGGGCAGCTCAGCAGTGGGTGGATGGAAGTTGAGGCTGGCTGGAGCTGGCTTGCGCCGGATCAGTCCCCTGTGGAAGAGGAACGTCGGTTCCGGTGCTGCAGGGCATGTTGTCGTGCGCCCCTTGGCTCTTCTTTTTAAAACAGCATTGTCTGCCCCGATTGGGAAGATCGGCAATGGGTAGCACGGCCGGTTGAGGCTGGCTGGAGCTGGCTGACACCAGCTCAGTCCCCTGCGGGGGAGAGGAGCGTCGCGTCCGGTGCTTGCAGGGCATCTGGTCGGTGCGCCCAATGGCACTTCTTTTAAAAAACAGCGTTGTCTGCGGGGGGCGGAGCCGAGCGCGAGCAGAGAGTGCCCGCCAAATAGGAACTCTCCGCTGAATCCTGTTGAATCCTGGGCCCTAGCTGAGTGATCCTTGCTCCCTTCCTCCAGGGACCCCCTCAGGAGAGCTGGGAGATGGCGGCCGGTTAGCCCACCCGACTGGAGTTTGGGGCGTCGTCAAATGCAGGAGTTAAACAGCAGAAGGCAGAGCACCAACCTCGCCTCAGAAGGCCCTGCAATCATTGGAGCCCGCGGCCGGATTGTCGGAGGTCCTGGCACGAAAGAAAAGCGAGTGGCGCTCAATTGCGTAGCCGCGAACGGAGAAAGGCTAGCGGAGGTGCAAGCTGAGATCCTAGAGCTAAAAGAAGCTGAAGGAACAGGTACTTGCAGTGGAAGGCCCGGTTTCGGTGGTGGAAGGCCACGTGGCGTCCGCATGATGCACGGAATCAAGCAGGTGGAGAGGCGGCGCTGTAAGCGGCTCTTTTTTTTTTTTTTTTGTGTGGACCGTCCCTAGAGGCAACATCTGGAGTACGGCAGAGCAACCGGGCCGCGAGAGGAATAATACTAGAATTGTGGGGCTTCCGGAGGGAGGTTGAAGGGAGTAATGCGGTTGGAATTCCTGGAGAAAGAAGTGCTCCCGAAAATGCTGCGGTTGGAATTCTCGCAGGCCTTTGAAATCGATAGGGCCCATCGGATCCCCCCGAGTATCAGCCCACAAGTGGCGGGTGGCCCGCGCCCGATTGATCTTGAGGGTGCTGCGGTACTCTCAAGTGGCAGCGATTAATAGGTGGCTGCGCGCAACACGGGGCCCCTATTTAAAATATCGAGGGGTCCACACTGTTGACGCTCTAATCCTGACTTCAGTAACAGCTACTGTATCCCGAGAGGAAGGCAGCTCCTGGCGTTCAGACCCGGGAGGTTTGTTTGAGAAGCGACAGGCCCGATATGGTTATGTTCTAATGACCCGCACGGAGGAGGATCACGCTACATAATCAAACCAGATCCTTCGTATGACCCGGCGGCCCTGCAAGCTTTCTTGGAAGGAGAAGGAGGCAGGCCTTCATGCAATGAACTGAGATTCTGGCTGCCACAAATGTGGTGGTGGCTCGGCTTGCAGTAACGGGCTGCGGCGAGTACTGGATGAGTGATGCTTTCGATTTCTGCTTGGCGAAATGAGTGCGGACCCCAGCAGCCCCCGAGGGCTAGCTCTGGACCTCTGGGGCTGGGGAAGCCGGACCCTTGTGTAATTTCCTTGTTAGTAGCTTTAGGAGATCTGTGTTGATTGGGTTCGGGAATGTCATTGTAGTGGGTGAGTTGGCGGTTGATTTTGGGGGGCTAGGGGGGGGGAGGTGGCGAGGTCAGGGAAGGGCACAACGGGGCTGGGGCAGTATGGTAGTGGATAGTTTAATGTGTGGTTGTTGCTAGAGTGATAGGATACTTTATGGAATGTTGCCTAGGGCTAAAATCTGGGAGGGGGCGGGTTGGAAGGGGTATCTTGCTGTGGGGGCTCGCCGGGGAGATTTTGTTAATGCTGGGGGGGGGGGTGGAGGTGGTTTTTTAGAGGAGGTTAGGGGAGGGGTTAAGGGGAGGGGGTCGTTTCCTGGGAACACTGGGTAGTCTCGCTGAAACAGAAACAGGGCTGTTTGGTTCTTATTTGGAAAGAGGGGTTGGCTTTGGATTTTGGGCTGGCGGCTGATCTTGCTTCCATGAGGCCAATTAAAGTGTTTATCTATGAACGTCAAAGGTGGTTCCTTCACAGCCTATTTAAAAGGAAGGAAAGGAAGATACTTCTCTTTTTGGTGCCAAACAGGCAGCAGACATTATTCCTCCCTGCAATTCCTCCTGTCAAGAAACGCATTTGTCATTCCATCCTGAAAACAAAGAAACTCGGGCATGTGGGAATTTCCTTTTGGTTGGGCATTCTCGCTGCGTGTGGGAAAAAAAAATGGGGTTGCTATAACTTTCACACAAAAAGTTAGACCTGCACGTGCTGCAGGAACAGGCTGATTCCGCATGCCTAGGTGGGTTTGTGATATTGGTTCAACTTGGTTGGGGAGTTAAATTGGCATCCTGCCTGAATGTTTTCATGGCCCAAATGGCGATGACGTGGCATTCTTCCAGAAAACTTTCTGAGGTGGTACGAGAAAGGGAGGAATATCATTGGATCCTTAGGGGGAGGATTTTCAACCTAGTACTCTCGAACCCACTCTCCTAGATAAGTCCCCTTATTAAAACCGAATAAACTACCGCTTATCCCCGCTAAACTAAAACCGCAGTTTGTAGAGCGGATGTGGTTCTCTTATCTCTTATGCGTGTGCTTGATGCAGGGTTGGTGGTAGATGTATGGCGGCTATTTCCCATTTTCAACACCCCGGTAGATAGGGGGAAATATATACTTGTACTACTCTATCCCGCATGATTCTCATTTACGGATAGATTTATTTTCCTAGTGTCTGCAGTCTCAGGCTCTTCCTTAGTTTTGTGTTACATTCTCATATAGGGGAAATGCATATCTCGGATCATGCTTTTTTTACTTATATTTCTCTGGAGGTGCGGGTGGATGGGGCAAGGACAGGGTACCCCAACCTGGTTTTCTTTCCAAGAGAATTTCTCAAAGATCCAGAACTATTGGGTGCTGGTATCCGTGATGCCTCTCTTGAGATATTTTCGAGGACAAATATCTTACACCTGAGATACTGGGTGTCCAGCCTGGGCTTGGTGGGAAGCCTTTAAAAAGCGGTTAATCAGAGCCAGAAGAAACCACCAGTTATTAAAATTAAAGTAGCTAGGGAACCGGAAGAGGAAGCTGCAGGAGCTTTCTGCTTTGCAAATTCAAGCTGGGGAAACGGCCTGCTAGTGTGCCAGGACAGACCCGGTGCATTTTGCTGAGGGCTAACAAAAAGCGGCGTCACCAATATAATATGTGGTTTTGAGGCAACTGAGGTGCATGTGGCGGAACGGGCACGAGTGTGGTCCGGTGGGTATAGGGTTGGTTATGGAGGAGGGTACTAAATAAAGCGAATCGGGGCGATTTGCTGGCAGCGCGCACACTCCTCCCCAGATCTGCCCTGCCGCCCTGCCAAAACGTGCCTGCTATCCTGCATGAAAGGGCCGTGGATTGTTGACGCGGAGAACGGAGGAAAGAAGAGAAAGATGGCTGAAGTGGTTTCGGGGAATTCTATAGCCGGTCTGTATACCTCCGACGGGCTGGCACGGAAACGGCACCCGGGGGCCCGGGGGGCCTTTCCATGGAGCTTATTTGGTCCGGTGTTGCAAACCCTAAGCTCTCAGCTGCTCAGGTGAGTTTGCTGGATGACCCCAATTGACCGCTGGAGGAGCTTCGGGAGGGTTTAAAGGGCATTGAAGCAGGGTAAAGCTGCAAGGGCCGTGATGCACTCCCTGCTGAGTTCCTACCAGGTGTTCGCGAGCAAGTTCTCCTTGCCCTAGAACTACGACCTTTTAGTGTACTTTCAAGTACATCTGTCTGGAGTCAAGTACCAGGGGTGGGGTCCCCTTAGTGCTGCGATCTTTGTTCTCTTTCTTGGAAAAAGCCAGGGAGAGATCCCCATAAAGTGGAGAAAATTATCGGCCGATTAATCAGCTATTAAAATTGGGCAAGACTACAAACATATTCCTTCTACAGTCTTAGGCGCACCCGCATGGCTTCAGGTGGTGCCCACACTTATACATCCCCGATCTAATGCGGATTCATCACCGGGAACAGGTCCCCCCCCCCCACTTTTCGGGACAATGGGCGGCTATTGTTGAATTTGTTCCCTGTAGCGGAGACTTTGCAGGAGCCTATAGTAGGGCCTTTTTTCCTTAGATAGCGGAAGAAGAAAGGCCTTTGCACTGGCTGGAGTGGGGGTTTTTGAAACCAGGCTTTAGTGTGGTAGTCGGATTTCGGGGAGACGGGGGTTTCCGGCAATTATGGGTCCAGCTCTTGTATAGCGTCCCCCTCGGCCCTAAGGATTCTGGTGAAATGTGGCACGCTTCCCATCTCCTTTTCCCTTTTTTCTCTTTCGACCTCCCTGCGGGGGACTAGGCAAGGAATGGCACGTAATCACTACTCCCCCCTACTCTTTAACATGTGCGGTTAGAGGCCCTTGGCTAGACTGGTGAGGCAAGGATGATGAAATCAAGGGTGAGCTGGCAGTAGTAGAAGGGCGACCAGGTGAAGTTATCGGCCCTGATGCAGATTATCTGTTGTTGTTCCTGCAAACCTCCTGCGATAAGGAGATGTGTTGGAAATTATCTCTGTTTATGCCGACCTTTTTCGGGTTATAAGATTAATTGGACGAAATCCACCGGCCTTTCAACTGAATAGGTTGACCTTCTCCTCCCAGGTGGCAGATTTTTTTCTTCCTTCTGCAAATGGGAAGCCTCTTCCTCAGGTTAAATATCGTGGGGTACAAAAAAAATACTGCGCGTCCCTTCAGGAGACGGTGCAGTGCAATGTGCGAGTCATTAAGGAGCTGGTGCAGGAGTTCACACTGCAACGGTCCCCCTGGCATCTCTCCTGGTGGGGTAGGCTGCACTCCATTAAGATGGTTTTGGCTCCCAAGATTAACTATATCCTGGGGATGCTTCCCCTATGTTTCCCGAAGTCCTTTTATAAAGGGGTGGAGCGTCTGTTGACGGCCTTTCTCTGGCATGATAAACCCCCCCGGATTGCGGTGCTTAAGTTAAAAGCCAGCAAAGAGAGGGGCGGAGTGCAATTTCCGGATTTTGAGTGGTACCATCAGCCCTCATATTAAAGCAAGGGCTGCAGTGGATGGACTCCGGTCCGCCTGAGGCGACGCCGATTTGGGCCCAAATGGAAAGAAGCTCATGTCCCCCGCCCCGATGGATCTGCTGATCGGTATGCAGGTAGGGGAACAGGAGAAAGGTCTACCGGTTATTCGTGCCACTCAGATAGCCTTCAAGTTTCTGGAGAGTTGGCACGGGGTGCGATCAGCGCCTTTCAGTTCTTCATCCTATTTGGCTTAACCCCAAGTTGAAAATAGGGAGACGACCCATTGATTGGAAAAGGTGGCAGAATGCCGGGATTTGGGTCGTTGGGCAGGTAATGATGGGTGGTGGGTGGAAAGGCTTTGAGACTCTCCAAACGGAGTTTGGTATTCCTGCTGGCTGTTACTGTTCAGTGGCTCCAGTTACTTCACTGTTTAAAAGGGGCTATACGGGAAGGGATGGCCATTGTGGATTGCTGGGGGCTTAAGAAGGTAGTGGAAACGATTGTAGATACTGACCGGCGCATGGCCCATATATATGCAATTATGAGAGATGCGATAGTGGGGGAAGGGAAATACAGTCGGCCGTAGTTGGGAGTTTGAGGTCGGGTATGCGATCCCTCCCGCTCCTGGGAGTTACTGTGGGGCACAGTTAGCAGGGTTTCAAAGCTGCATCCCTTACACAGTCACTGTATTTTGTGCTTCACCGAGCATATCTTACGCCCGTCAAGGTGTCGAAATGGGATTCAGCGGCTTCCACTAAGTGTTGGTCATGCCGGTCGGTTCTAGGCACCCTACGGCATATGTTATATGACTGTTGCTAGTTACAGAGTTTCTGGCAGGAAGTATGGAGCAGGATCAGCCGTATATTGGGGCCTCTCGGCTCCGCTGGGATGGGAACATTGTTATTTACCGCTCCTGCGCGAGCAGCCTACAGCTTGATAAAGACCAGTACTTTCTGTTTAATTTCTTGATGGCTGTTGCGCTGAAGGTGATTATTACCAACTGGAAAGATTCCACTAAGTTGGATGTTTATCTGTGGTGGGGCTTGGTATGTACCTATTCTGTCTTCGAGAAAGCGTTAGAGGTGCAGGCAGCCCGGGGGCTCAGCGGCGACGGCAGCGTAGTCTTGGTGCCTCCGCCGCTGCCCCTGGGGGGATAGATGGCAGATGTTGGATGATTATGTGGCACGAGCTAAATGTACTGTTCAATCATAGAAGTACCATTGACGGTAGCTGTATTGTGAAGGGTATTATGTGGGGGTTCCCAGGGGACCGGGGGGGGGGGAAGGGGGGTGGGAGGAGTTAGGGTGTTGATTGTGGGTGTATTGTTTTGTTTTTCTGGTGGTTGTGTATTGTTTATAAAAGGTTTAAATAAAGGATTAAAAAAAAACAAAAAAAAACAGCGTTGTTCCTGCCCCGATTGGGCAGATTGGCAGCAGGTGGATGGCCGGTTGAGGCTGGAGCTGGCTTGCGCCGGCTCAGTCCCCTGCGGGAGAGGAGCGGCAGGTCCAGTGCTGCAGGGCGTCTGGTTGTGTGCATGATGGCACTTCTTTTTTAAAACAGCATTGGCTGCCCCGATTGGGCAGATCGGCAGCGGGTTGGATGGCCGGTTGAGGTTGGCTGGAGCTGACTTGCGCCGGCTCAGTCCCCTGCGGGAGAGGAACGTCGGGTCCGGTGCTGCAGGCGTCTGATGAAGACAGCATTTGTAAACATGTATCTTTTGAGCAAGTCTTTGTGTTCTCTCATGGGTTTCTCTTTAACCTATGGCAATTCTTTAGAGGGTGAGGTTTTTTTGTATAAAGAGCACTGCCTGTCTGGACTCCTGCCTTGTTCGTAGCAAGAGGGGGGTTGATTGGTGCATGCATTGTGGGTGACACTTATGTCTTCAGTACAGATACAGGTTTTCTTGTGTTACCATATCTCTTATCTAATCTTTCATTCCGGAGATGGCTAGTATTGGTCATGTCTGCCACATCAAGCGTGAAGCCAGCATTGTTTCCTGTCACTAGATATACTATAAGAAAACTGTGAAGGGAGGAAAAGCAACATCATTATCCATTTTGTATTTTGAACACTCTGAGACCCACTTCTGCAGATTGTAAGGTAGTTTCCTAAGGACTAGCTTTATGCCATAAGCCATGTGTAAGTAGCTGAGGTCTAGGACGTATGGATCAGTTTTGGCTGCTTCCGGTTCCAGCAGCAGCTCTTAAGTTTCTTCCAGTTTGTGATTATCTCTGTTCGAGATTTTTGGAAACATTTTTGTTGGTTTTGAACAGTGCATTCTCTATTGCTTCTGAACTGCCATAACATTGTTCAAGCTTTTATCATGCTATGGCTTGTCCCATGGTAGGACTGCCCACGCACACTGCCTTTAGTCTCTTCAACACTTCTGAAGATTTGCTTCCCAGCCATTTCACCGTCTGATAGATCTCTGCAGAGAGGTTCAGATCACCAATGGCATCTTTGAAATCAGGTT
This sequence comes from Ichthyophis bannanicus, assembly GCA_033557465.1. Lineage (NCBI taxonomy): Eukaryota > Metazoa > Chordata > Amphibia > Gymnophiona > Ichthyophiidae > Ichthyophis > Ichthyophis bannanicus. The sequence continues at coordinate 997,260,957 of CM066034.1, forward strand.
TCCACACTCTGTAGTTCTGAGGGCAGTCATCAATCTTGGTGAGCCCAGTACTTACAAGCTCATAGTTATCATATTTGGCCCATCAGATGTCTCGGTCTGAGTATAAGGAAGCATTTTCAGGATGCCATTGTGAGAATATAACTTTCCCCACTTTGTTGCCTTTAAAAGGTGGCATGGGTGAGTTTGATGGGTGTACTTGGTTTGAATGAGAAATGTGTGGCTGATAGCAAACTGTCTGGTCTGATATATTGAAAGGCAATGTCAGGAAATACTTTTTCACTGAAAGGGTGGTGGATGCTTGGAATGCCCTCCCGATGGAAGTGGTGGGGGCAAACACAGTGACGGAATTCAAAATGGCATGGGACAGACACTGTGGATCCCTTACAGCAAACAGGATAAAATCAAATAAACGGAACCATCTAATTTCTCAACAGATATGGGTGTCCTAAATGGAGTGGTGGGTTCACCCCTAAACAAAGACATGGGGAGGGGTGACCTGCACAGAGCGGCAGGTGCACCTACTCCTGCCATCTTACTGGTACAGACTAGATGCACCATATCTGCCATCATTTACTATGTTACTATATCTTGTGTTCAGTCCACATAGGACACTGGAATGTCAGGCTGAGTTGGTCTCTCTTTGTGCATGTACCTGCATAAGGAGACAGCTGTCATGCATCTGTGTGTATGTGAGCATTGTGGACTGCTGTAATGGCAATTGATGTCAGGCATGGTGTAGATTTGTTTCTTTATATTTAGCTGATGCCTTTCCAGTTGTAGTTCAAGGTGAGTTACATTCAGGTACAGTATGTATTTCCCTTTCCCTGGAGGACTTACAATCAAAGATTGTTCCTGAGGCAATGGAGGGTTAAGTGATTTACCCAAAGCCACAAGCAGCATCAGTGAGATATGAACCCTGGTTTCTCTGGTTCCCAGTGTGCTGCTCTAACCACTAAGCTACTCCTCCATGAGAGGGGCTGTGCTTTCTCCTAGGACAAGCAGGATGAGTCAGCCACACCTGGTGACGTCATCCGACGGCGCCGAGACAGAAGTACTCTCCATAGCTCAGAAGGGCTTTTCACCCTTCTGAGCATGGGCCAACTGGCCCCACCCCCCTGCCCGCCCCTAGCTAGCCAGTTTTCTGTTCTTACGCCTTGCCACCAAGTCGAATTTTTCTACTCTCCAAACGATATCTACCTACAGTCAACCTCGGTTTTCGTATGCCCTGGTTTTCGTACGATTCGGTTTTCGTTGACTTTTTTCTTCAAGATTTTGTTTCGGTTTTTCGTACGTTGTCTCGGTTTTGCGTACAGCATTTTACCCCCCCCCCCCGTACCTGCCATGGAGTAGCGTGAGCCAGCTATCTCCCACGGAGCTTGAGCCAGCGATTCTGCGGGACCTCTGGGGAGCCGAGGAGTTCAACGCTCCAGCGTGGCCTGCCCGAAACTGCTTCCTGCCCCGGACTCTCCCCCGATTGACGTCTGCCTGCTGCCTCTTCCCCTGCACATCCCTTGAACCGGGACAGGAGCTGGTGACCGAATCTGCTTCTCCTTGGCGGCCCAGTCTCCCGCCAGGGCCCCTGCCCTCCTGATTGGATTCTGGGTGTCCTGCAGGCCTGCACACGCGGCCTCTCCTTGAAACCTTGCAGTCTGCAGCTGCAGGCTCCTGCTGGCACAGCCCCACGCTGTTCTCTGACTCTCACCTGTGTCAGGCTGCTACCTTAGGGGGGCCGGAGGCAGCCTAAGACTCTCTGTCCCACTGTTTCTCAACTGCCTGCTGCTTGGCTGACACTGCCTCTCCACCTCTCCCGACACTGTGTAGGAGTGGCTGCCCTACAGGCTGGTGTGACTTCGGGCACTGTCCTCTTTCTGGTGCCCTTACTTTTGCTGACATTGGCACTACCTCTCCTGACACTGTGAGCTTGGTAACTGGGTGTGATGGCTGCTAAGTTAAAAGGCAGGCTGGAGCCCCGATTGTGCAGACGGCCAAGATGGCTGTTCCCACCTCCGCTGCTGGTGGTGATTGCTCGATCCCCAGAGGGGAGAGCAGCTGGAGCTGGCTGGAGTGCGTCCCATATGCCAACAAAAGTCTTCAATAAAGGTAAAAGTGATGTTACATGCTCATTTATCCATTTCATTAGTCATTTATATGTATTTCTCATTGTTTTCTGTATGTAAAAAGATAGTTATTCTCTATAAAATGTATTTTTGTCAATATTTTTGGGTGTCTGGAACGGATTAATTGAATTCACATTATTTTTATGGGAAATCTTGCTTCGGTTTTAGTCCGTTTCGGTTATAGTCGACTTTTTTGAACGGATTAATCATGAAAACCGAGGTTTGACTGTATATGATTTTAAAATGTATCTAACTCTGTGTTTTCGGATGTTTTTCCTTCTTTCTTTCAGATCCTGAACAAAGGCAATTCTCCTCAGCAAAGAGCTAGGCTGGGAGAACGTCTCCCTATGGACATGTGCTCAGCGTTCCTCTGCTTTTGCATGTGCCGGGCACTGACTTCTCCGAGCTGACCTCCAGAGAAGCAAAGAACTCCAAGAGAAAATGGGGCTGGAAGAGGAAGCTCTCCCAGTCGGCAGTAGCCCACGCGGCAGCCCAGGATGTGCCTAATAAGGCCTCCATCCCCGGCCAGCCAGCCTCTTACCTCTCTCTGCTCCTATGGCAGAAGCGAAGGATCCCAGTCTTCTCCAACGGCAGAAGCGAAGGATCCCAGAGAATGGACTCGGAGAAGGATCCCAGAGAATGGGCTTGAGGAGGAAGCCCTCGCGGCAGCCCGGGACTTGCCGAAGAAGGCCTCCGTCCCCGGCCAGCGGCCTTCTGCTCCGCTGCTGCTCAATGGCAGAAGCGAAGGATCTCAGAGGATGGACTTGGAGATGGATCCTAGAGAATGGGCTTGAAGAGGACAGCCCTTCACGGCAGCCTGGGACATGCCGAAGAAGGCCTCCGTCCCTGGCTGCCTTCTTCTGCTCTGATGCCCACTCTTGGACCCCTCCTCACACGTGGGGACCATGGGGGCGGCCATCTTGTTCAGCCGGGCTATCCTTAATCCAGAGATGAGGTCAGCAATCCTAACTCTGCCCCACGGCGCCATTGGCTAAGCGGAAGTCCGCCCCTCGGCGCCATTGGCTGAGTCGAGCCTAACTCTGACCCTCAGCACCATTGGCCGAGCCAGGCCACTAACTCCGCCCCGCCGTGCCATTGGCCGATACCAATCTTAGCCACCGTGCCATTGGTTTAAGCTCTCCTCGCCAGCCGGCTCCTTGACTGAAACTGAACTGTCCTGCTCCCGTCGCAATGCCGACACCAGGCTGACAAACCATCTGCCGAGAAGGATCCCCTCCCCCTCCTGGTGACACCGGGAACCGAAGGCTGCTCGCAACTGAGGCCACAGAGCCACTGGGGGCTTCTCTCCAAGCCCGAAGGCTGCTAGCTCTCCTTCCCCAGACCGGAGCTTGGCAATCTAGACGCACAGTCTTTACTTCAAGCTCAGCGCCAAGATCTCTTCACGGCACCGATCCTGGGCTCCATGGCACCCCCACCAAGACGACAGCCGGCAGTAGTGAGATGCAGCATCAGAGTGCTCCATTCTTCCTTCCCCGGCACCACCAGTGGCTCACTGTCACACTGCTGACCGCCTCTAGACCTGATCTTGGCTTATCTGCCATAGGGAGACAATGCCATCCAGCTCCGGAATCCCTGGGCAAGCCTTCCTTTGGCAGCAGAATCCGGAAGGCCCGACCACAACGGATAGCATCAACGCTACTGCTTAACAGACACACGCTGCCCATGGTGAACTGAGCAGCAGCAAGGGAGAAGGGAACCCTCACGGGGCAGGCAAGCTGCCAGGTCATACTACATCACTGCGGCTTCACGACACTCCTGCTGTGTTTCTTGAATGCACCTCACAATTCTCCTGTGGCCGCAATAGGGTGCAGCACACACAGTCTCGATGTTCTGGGTCAGATTCAAGTCTCAGTATGACACCAGCAGGCCATGCCCTACATTGGCCGTGGCACTTACACGCCCCAAGCAAATCACAACCATCAGTCATAAAGGAGGTGCTCTTACTGCAAGTCCCTGTGCTGAACAAGAGGGCGCGTGTACCGCAAGTTCTTGTCCTGAACAAGGGGCCGCTCTTACCGTAAGTCCCTGTTCTGAAGCGTGACATTAATATACGATATCTCTACAAGCGGGGCTGCAGACAAGGTCAAACCTAACTCGGGCAGCCCCTCCATCAGCCAACAGCAAGTCATTGTTACCATCACATCTACCTTGTCACTTGACTTGGCGTGGCGAGGCAGGAACATGGCGTGGACGAGGCAGGAAAACAGCAAGGCTTACGCCCAACAAGTAGCATCACAGAAGGCAGGGTTGGCTGCCCCCCCCCCCAATGACACACTGTCCTATAATGCCAAGGGCACAGAGAGACCAGCTCCGACGGTTGGAATAAAACTATCAAAGCAACCAATCTAGCACTAAGGAAGTGCCCCATAAAGCAACCACCTGAGGATCCTACATGCTCACAGCTGCACGGCCGGCTCTACAGCACACATCAGTAGTTCTCCAGTGCTTCCCTCAGGTGACACATTCACTTGCCTCCAAGGAATGACTCAAGGGCTCTTCACCCAGTCACATGCTTGGACCTCTACCCACTAACACAAAAGTAGACCGCAGAAGGCTTCACGCCAGTAGCAAAATTGCACAGGTCTACCAAGAAACTTGGGTGAGCGGCACCCCTGGTAGCCTCTAAAGAACAGCCTACTTGGCAGTCCAGGATGAGACGCACCAAAAAGGAAACCCTGACACTCCACCACCGGCAACACACTCCAACACCGGTAGCAATCACAGCAGTGTGGTGCCATATCTACAGTTAATGTGTCCTCAAACAGAAGACCATGGTTTCAGACCCCAGCTGCGGACCCTACAGTGCAGGTCCCCACTCAGCCAAAGAGATTAAGATCCCCAAAACCAGTCATGAGGAAGGATGCAATTCGCAATGAGAGTGTGAAGTATGACATTCACAAGGGGCTACCACATGGCCTACTGTTCCCACGGGATCCAGAGAAACAACCCATCGCCTACTCATTAGTGCACTACCTTAAAACTGGAAAGCAGCGTCAATTGATCCTGCATCTGCATAAATCCTGCATTGGAGGATCCTGCATCGGAGGTGTCGCCTAATGGCCGGGGCTCTGTCCATAAGCGAGGAACATAAGTGTGCTCTCTGCCACAGTCACATGAGTCTCTGTGCACTCCCCATACCCTCAAAGCCTTATGGGACATGCGGGAAAGATATTGGTCCCCTCACTCCTTTGGACGAGCCTGCCACTGCCCACCTCTGCCTTGTCATCTCTGTAGCCCTATGCTGTGACCCAGCAAACCATACCTGCCTCTACAGCCTCTAGAGCCATTACCACCTCTAGATACAGGCAATTCTCCTCACAATGGGGGAAACGCCATTATCATCATCTCCATGAGGTGGGTCTTCCTATTCCCCCTGCAGGGAGCATCCTGTCATCCTCCCCTCCCTACAGAGAGCACCCTGCCCCAATTAACTCTCTGCGGCACTAAATCTCGCATCACGGGGTGCATGAAGGCAAGGGGACAGGCTCATGGCCAACCTTGGATCTCCAGTCCGGATCTCCCTTCATCAACTCAGGAGCAGCACTCTGGCTCAGCATGAGCAAAGGCTGGTGTATATGGCCAGCGGGTCACAGGTCTAAGACCTGACTGAGGACTGTCTCGGAGAATTACAGCATACACAAAGGCTGGGGTATCTGACCAGTGGTCACAGGTCCGAGACCTACCATATCGGGAATTACAACACATCTTGGAATCTTCATCTCCATGGCATGGGTCACCTTCTCCTTTATGCAGAGAGCACCCTGCTCCAGTAAGCTCTGTGGCATCTAACCTTATGTGTGAAGGGCTCATAAGCCAGCCCAGGTTACCCAGTCTGGATCTACCTTATGATCAACTCAAGAGTTGCATTCTGACTCAGCATGCGCAAAGGCCGGTGTCCTGCCAGGAAGCATGTGGAGCTCAACCCTTAGGCTCCCTCCCTCAATGGGGCTGACTGCAAATAGATCTGCTCTCCACGTGGGAGAACAGGAAGTTCAACTATTGGAATGGGCAATGCCCTTCATTATGCTCACTGTCCGGCACCAGCGCGTTTCTGCCAAGAGTCTGTGTCCGGCACCAGGGCATTACGCTGACCCTGTTGACAGGTCGTGCTTCAGACTCCACCTCGCGGTTGACAGGTCAGGATTCCGACCCCACCTCGCGGTCTTCTACCAACACACGACTGAGCGCACCACGGCAATGCAGCCGCTGCCTCCCACATGCACGCAGCCCACGGCCGTGTTCCCAACAGCCCTCTATCGGGCCATGACACAGTGATCTGAAATAGCGGGCCATGACATAGTGATCCGAAGTAGATCTACAGGAAAGTTTTCACATAGATGCCCCGGAAAGCTTCAGTGCCAGTGCAACTGTATGCCCGGGACATACACTGAACATTGCACACGGCCTGCCTGAACAGTCACAGCGGACTACACCCCTAGGGACTCCACATGCATCTCCATCTGCCAGGTTACAAGCAAAGTATCAAACCATTCCAGGGGCACGCAAACGATGCACGCATCTGCCGAAGAGGCTCAAGCCATTCCAGGGGCGCGCAAATGATGCACGCATCCCCAAAGGTCCTCCCTGCGGCCTGCGCATGTAGCAGACACTTGCAAGGCCTCCAAGACCTTGCACATCACATCACCCAGACGCACTGTCCGAGAACGTCAGCGGTACTTGTGTGCCTCTCGTGGCAACCGTATCGAGAAGTCTAAGATCGGGAGTCCTTGTCGACCAGGCAGCCCCAACAATTGGACTGCCACCTCTGCATGCCGCCCGGTCCCGGACTGACCTATGGATACTGTGGGCTTAAGGATCAACCGCATACCACTCTTGTAGCACAGCCAACGCTGCCTTGCTATCCGGCATGCAGTGATCACGGCCTTGCTATCATCTCACTGATAACGTAGACCGTAGGGGGTCAGATTCTGTTTTCCCATAGTGACCACTCTAGGCATGTGCTTTGGGCAAGCAGCGATTCCTCTGGTAACCAGCTCCAGAGTGGATTGCAAAAAAAAAAAAAAAGAAGCCACAGGAAAAACCTTGGTTTATTAGTGGTGTATTAATGCTGCATTTGCACCACTTTCAGGGCCCTCAGGGGCACAATATTGATGCCGTTGTTCCTTCATTGCTATGACTCCTGCACTGCTCTGCCTGCATCTCTATCACTGCGCAGGTGTACCTCGCTCTACACCCTCTGACTACATCTCTATTACCATGCAGGTGTGCCTTGCTCTACACCCCCAGCAGGCCATCGTACAGTGCCTGGGCTGGCACTCTGCACATGCGTGCATCACCACTGCAGGCCTACACGTTCATTCTTGTCACAATATGCCGCGCCATGAAAGAGTGGGACTGGCACTGTACATGCGTGCATCGCCACTGTAGGCCTACATGTTCTTGTCACAATATGCTGCGCCACAAGGCCGCAGGCCAGCCATGAAGGAGTGTCTCGGCCATACGCCATGCCGCAGGGGCGCAGGCTGGCCAGGAAGAAGTGCCTCAGTCTCTCGGGCCTCCCCCATACACCACAGCACATGGCAGCTTGGGAGGCACCAGGTGTGGCTGACTCATCCTGCTTGTCCTAGGAGAAAACTGAGTTACTTACCTGTAACAGGAGTTCTCCCGGGACAGCAGGATAAGTCAGCCACACATACCCGCCCACCTCCCCTGGGAAGGGGTCGGCCTCCGTCTTGGGCCTGTCTCCTAGCGGTGAAAGGCTCAGCTAGGGACGTACTGGCTAGCTAGGGGCAGGCAGGGGGTGGGGCCAGTTGGCCCATGCTCAGAAGGGCGAAAAGCCCTTCTGAGCTATGGAGAGTACTTCTGTCTCGGCGCCGTCGGATGATGTCACCAGGTGTGGCTGACTTATCCTGTTGTCCCCGGAGAACTCCTGTTACAGGTAAGTAACTCAGTTTTCTCAGCAGTTGTTTCCTTTTCTGAGTCAAGTTGTGAGTGTGAACTGGTATGCTCTGAAATATGAGCTCAGACATAGACTTCAGTGTGCTGGGCAGGAACCTCTTAGGAAAATCGGCCTGATTTGGCTTCTTTCACTTTCCTGCCCTGCAGTTGCTTCATGGACCTTGGCTCATGCATCGGCAGTGGCCACCTACTTTTCCTGATAAAGTATTTCATGTAGCAGCAGCTGCTCCAGTCACCTTCATTTCCTCCTCTATCCTCTTTTCTTTCTAGTTTGTTGCTAAGGAAAAGGCCGTGTCCTTGCAGGTTCAGCTTCAGCATGCATTCTCCTAGCAGATGCACTCACTGTGGACAGGTTCAGAAACACGCTGACTTAATGATCTAGAACAGGCTTGTCCAACAGGTAGATCACAATCTACCTGTAGATTGAGGAGGGGTCAGAGGTAGATCGCCAGCCCCACTTGGCTCCATCTCTCCAGCAGCTCACCCCATCGCTAGGAGAAAGCTTGTGCTGGCAGGTCGCCTGCCGAGGGCTTGCCGCCGCTGCTGATCCTTTGCCTGTCTTTTTTCCCTGCCTGCGGAATCTTGCCTGCGGGTGTATTGGGGCGCTTGTTGTTTTCATGCCAATAGTTTGTGGGTACCCCAGGGGGCCTGTGCCCCGCGACGGGATGCCACAGGCCCGGCGTCATACCTGGTCTCCTGCCTCTCAGAATCAACCATTCCTGCCCCCACCCCAACACAACTTAGAAGTGTGTTATATACTGGGCAATATCCATTCGCCCAGGCTTTACCTGAATACACGTACCATATTAGTTGTGTCGTGTGCTGGTCATTGGTCGTTTTATAGTTCGCTTTCATAAAACGTTTTCAGGCAGTCACAACAAAGTGTCAAGAATTTGTTGATTTTGGTGGGCTTTTCCAATTTTGTGCTAACTTGCCTATGCCTTGCCTTCGAATTGGTTCAAACCACTGTGACTTTTGCTTTCCTCTGTAATTTTATTTTGCCTAGCCTTTGTGTTGATTCTACACTGCAATTTTATTTCGCCTTGCCTTTGCATTGATTCTACACTGTGTGTAGAATTTATTAAATCGCGTGTAGTGGTATTTGAACTTGTTTGGCGGTATTTGATTTTATCTGGTTTGCTGGACAGGTGTTTGAGTTTTTTTATGATTATTTGGTGGTATTTGATTATTGGTGCCAGTATGAGGAATTCTTATTTTTACTTTTAGAACTGCATGTGTGGTTTTGGCATCTCCAGTCCTTGTATTGCACATCATCCAGAGGTCTTCAGTTCCTGTTGATCTTTAATACTTTGGGATAGTGACAGTTTTGGACCGGATTCAGTCTGTGTTTATACTAAGGCAGATTTGGCCTTCTTAGATCCAGCCACCCCAGTATAACGAAGATGAGTGTTCCAAAGAAGAGCAAAACCTACCAATTTCATGATGAATGGGAAATGGACTACTTCTTCATCATGGTGAAAGACAAGTGTTGTTGTCTAATTTGTAATGCCCCAGTATACTTGCCCGAAAAGGGTAATCTGGAACATCATTATAAGGCTCTGCATAGCAATGTTTGATGCTGATTTTCCACCCAAAAGTGAAATTCGTAAACTGAAGCTCAAAGAACTTAAATCGAAATTGGCTACTCAGCAACAGTTGATGGCAAAGCCAAGGTCACATTCAGTTAATGCAACCATAGCATCCTTCAAGGTCAGCAATCTGATCGCAAAGAAATGCAAACCTTTCACTAAAGGTGAATTTGTAAAATATTGTTTTCTTGAAGCAGCTGACAATCTTTTTGAAGGATTTAAAAATAAGAAAGAGATCATAGCTGCTGTTAAAGATGTATTGTCAAGAAACACCATCATGCGGCGAATAGAAAGGTTGTGTGGCGACACAACTGAACAATTGTTGGAGGATATTTCAAATTGTGTTGCTTTCTTTCTCACATCAGCTGGATGAATCTACAGACATAAGAGACATAGCCCAGTTACTAGTCTTTATCCGGATGGTTTTTGAAGACTTCAGTGTTAAAGAAGAAACTACTTGGAATGATTTCTTTAAAAGGGAGAACTACCGGTCAGGAAATATTCAGTTCTTTCCATTCTTTTGTGACAAAGTGTAATCTTCCATTGCATAGACTTGTTCGTGGAAGATCACTCAAAGATGGCTTTTCAATCTTACTCTTGATGAAGGGGCAGCGGAAATCATTTTGCACACAGATGTAAGGTGGCTAAGTAGGCACAAATTTCTGCAAAGATTTTGTGATTTGCTGAATGAAATAAGAAGTTTTTTGAAGGAGAGGGGAGATGACCAAGCAGAGTTGGAAGATGAGGAGTGGTTATGTGATCTGCCATTTCTCGCTGACTTTACAGGCGAACTAGGTGATATGAACCTTGAACTACAAGGTAAAAACAAATGCATTGGCGAGATGATGAGTACAGTTTCATCCTACAAGAGGAAATTTGAGCTAATGATGACTGACCTTGCAAACAACACTTTTGATCATTTTCCTAATACGCAGGACCATCTGGGACAATATCCAAATTTTGTTTTTCAGAACGAGAAGTATGTGACAGAAATCTGTTCCGTTATCCAGGAATTCGAAAATAGATTCTGTGACTTCCAAAAAATTGGAACAGTTGTGGAGTACTTGTCATACCCATTCAAAGTAGATGTGGACATTAAATAAACTGCAGCTGCTATCAGTAAAAATTACTCATTGAACAAGCCATCTCTTGAAAATGAAATAATAACCCTTAAAAGTGACATTTTTCTCAAGACCCATGCTGAGCAAGAATCATTTTGGAAGTTAGTGCCTAGAGACAAATTTCCCAACTTGAGAAGATGCAGTGAAGCTGTACACTTCTGTTTTGGTTCAACTTATTTGTGTGAATATGTGTTTTTCCCATCTGAAAATGACAAAGAGTACACAACGTTCCAACATGACAGATGAGCATCTCCAGGAGTCCCTGAGACTGGCCCTCACGCAATATTCACCCAACTTCAAAAAGCTAGTGGACGAAATGCAGGCTCAGACGTCTCACTAATGAGCAAGAGCAAAATATTAAAGATTGTGCAAGATCAGCCGGGATCAATACTCAACCTAAATTTAACACAAATTACTCAATAAAAGTTAAAGAAAGTTATTAAGACAGTTAAAGAAAGTTATTACTCAATAAAACTTTAAGAAAAAATGTATGTTCCATTTCCCCTTGCAGTTCTTACTGGATCTTCGTCTTTCTGGGTTTTTTTTTTTTTGCTTAATTTGCTTAACAGCTGATCACATCCAAGTAAATGACAGAAGGTTCATTAAAAATGGGGGGGGGGGGGGCGGATCCTCCAACTTTATTGGGCTAAAATTTAATTTGAAACTAATTTGAAACTTAATTTTCATGGTGGTAAATCACCGGCACTTTTGGCTGGAAAAAGTAGATCACGACCTGTTCGAAGTTGGACATGCCTGATTTAAAAGATCTTGATATATGTCTGGAAGAGCTCAGATGCTGTGATGTGTCTCCTTTAGAAGCTCCATTCTGGTCTTCCCTTCTTTTAGAGTATCTTTCACTAGGCCTTTGCATTCTTGGTCCATGCCTTTCTGAAAGTCCTTTTCCTCTGTATCATCATTTGCTACATTATATTTTAATATTTTTCTGACAGAAATTAGTAGTGCTTGTGTCTGAAATGGAGTTGCCTTATATAAAGATCAATGTTTTCTATCTGCTTTTGAAATATTTAGGGGGTTATTTTAGAAGCATCCCCACGTGTAAATTGCAGCTTCTAAATGTGCAGATCATCTACACGTGCAAATAGCGACTTTGGAAAGCTATTCTTTACATGTCTGGGTTTTCAAAGGGGTACGGTTCGGGCACGGAGAGATAGTTGTTTGAGTGGGCCTAAAATACTGACATGTATTCTCTATGTCTGCATTTACACCTGCCTCAAGACAGGCATAACTGCCTGCTTGAAGAGGCAGTGTAGAGGCTAAAGTCAGCCCCCCTGATCACCTCCCGGATATCTGATCCCCTTTCTCAGTCAATCCCCAACATCAATTACCCCAACTGACACCCTTTGACATCCAGACCCCCCCCCCCCCATTTCAGCCCCCTGAAATCCATATACCCACCTCGATGTAACACCACTCCCCAGCAGATCTCCATCCCCCCCTCATTACCTCTCCCCCAGCTTTTACCATAGCCCTTGGCAGTCTAGTGGAAGCAGGAGAGATTCCCAATTGCTCTTGTTCTGGCAAGCTTGAGATCAAAATGGCACCCTTGACCCTTAGTGGTAATCTCGTGGTACTACTGCTAGGGGGTCATGCTGCCAAATATCTCTTTGATATCCAGAGGTGTATTTGAATATTGGGCTCTTAAGATCAATTTTCAACGGGGCAAAATTACCCACCTAAATTCCAAAATTAGGTAATTAGCCACAAACTACTCCTGTCACGCCTCAGAGAGAAGGGAGTACATGGCATGGCACTGTCCTGGTGTGCATCATACCTGACAGACAGATGGCAGCATGTCCGCTCCGGTCCCTCCACCTCCACACCTTTCCCCCTAGAGAAAGGCGTGCCACAAGGATCCTCACTCTCAGCCCTACTGTTCAATGTCTACATGCAACCCATCTGTGACCTCATCCGATCCTTCAACATCAATTGCCTGATCTATGCTGATGACGTCTTGCTATACATGCCAATCTCGACGGAGCATCCAGACCTCTCTCCGCTGGCCATCTGCTTCGATGCGGTCACAGATTGGCTACACATGCAGAAGCTCAAAATAAACTTCAAGAAGACGGAGGTCCTCTTCATCACCAGGAACCCCGCATTCACTCCACCCTCCTCCCTAAAGGTACGCGATGCAGAGCTCCTCAGCAAGCCCACAATACGATACCTAGGAGTCACGCTGCATCAACAGCTCAACATGAAGGCCCAGATAGGCAACACGGTAAAGGCGATCTACCACAAAATCCGGACGCTTTGCCACCTGCGACAGTTGCTAGAGCCAGAAGACTTTTGGACAGTCTTCCAAGCACTAATAATGCCACACTTCGACTATGCCAACGCAATACTGTACGGCCTCCCAAAAAGCATGCTTAACCCCCTACAATTTGCAATGAATGCAGCTGCCAGAATCCTGCATGGAGCATCCAGGAGGGACCATACCACCCCAGTTCTGAAACAATTGCACTGGCTGCCGGTACAATGCAGGATCTCCTTTAAGATCTTAACAATGACCTACAAAGCCATCAACAAGTGCTCCTCCACCTCCCTCACAAATCTTGTCCAGACCACCCCCCTTAACAGAGTAAGGAGTCCAGCTGCCACCAATACTCTTATACTCCCGAAGGCGATCACCAAGTGCTCTCAGCCCACGAGAAACAGAGCCTTCGCCTTCTATGCACCCTCCTGTTGGAATGCTCTGCCACCAGCCATATGGGCCATCAATGACCTCGCCCAATTCGGAAAGGCACTGAAACACCATCTGTTCCTCCAGTATTATACTGAACCAGATGACGTCTAACAGCCAGTCACACCCAGGACCCAGATCAGTACCCCTAGCGTAGACACCTCCAGCCCTGCCCTTGAGAGCCCCTCCCCCTCAAATTTACCACCTTGTGTATAGAAAACCCTAACAGTAGATAATAATGAACTGTCCACACACCCTGCGACAGCCAGATAGAATGAACATAGTTACGCTGTTAACCCTGTAGTTAAGGCTGAGCTGCCCTATAACCTGCAATAGCCAAAGTGTACATAGTTACCCTGTTAGCCCTGTATATAGAACCCCGTTCATTGTAAGTCCCTTGCAGACCTGCCTGCACTGGACAAATGTGTTACATGTAAACCGCACTGATTTCAAATAGCGCGGTATAAAAGAAACAGTAAATAAATAAAATAAAAAATAAATAAATTAACTCCTTTGAAACTTGACCCCAATTCTATATGTCGTACAAAGGCAAAAATGAAAAAAGGTTTAAAAGCATACCGAAAGTTTTTCTGCCGATCTTCTAGCTCCTTTTCTCTGTACTGTTTTAGAATCTGAATTTTGTCATCCTGAGGCAACTTTGCTGTAAAGAAAAAGAAGAAAAAGAATGTGAAATAAAACAAACACCTAAGATGGCTGCCATTACCATGTAGCCATCTTTGAAAGAGAAAAACCCACAACCTGTGGCTAGCCACGCTCTGCCCATGCCCACCCCCTGCCCTGCCCCCAAAAAATAATTGCAGAGAGGGCAATGTGCAAACCGAACAAGCTAGATCACTATACATTCTTGAACAGAAATTCTATACTAACAGAAGACCCAACATTGGTCGCACATGCACACAATACAAATAGGCCTTCACCAATAAGTGACTACAAAATGAAAAGAGAAATATGTGGACAAAAATTAAACTTAAACATCAGAAAGCCAGACGCTGCATACAGTGCAACACAAGAGAAATAGAAATGGATTTCCCTTGTATTGTAAAAAATAAAAGACAGTAGATGCTAGGCTTGGCATTAGGAGGGATGCAACCTGGCAACTGCCCTAGACTCACAAGTCTATACGGCCTCAGCGCGGGCTTTTCAGAGCCGCGCGAAGGGAGAGTTTCCCTTTCTCGCGGCTCTGTTAATCCCGTCGCGGGGCTGATGGGATTTCCCATCAGCCCCGCGGCATGATTAACAGAGCTGCGAGAGGAAAAGCTCTCTCTCTTCGCGCAGCTCTGACAGCCGACGCTGAGGCCGCATAGAAGACTGCAGGACAGGGGGGCCCCGCGGGATTCTCGATTCTGCCGCTGCCACGGCGGCAGCGGCAGCAGCAGCAGCCGGTTTCTGGGTTGTTTTTTTTAACTTAGCTGGGCTGATGGGGGGGGGGGGTGGTAAGGACTGTAAATGGGCTGATTCTCGATTCTGCCGCAGCCGGTTTCTGATTTTTTTAAACTTTGCTGGGATGCAAGATGTTTTTTGCGCGGGGCCCCCTGAAACGCGGGGCCCTGTGCAAAAAACATTCTTGCTCAATGGACGGGCCAGCCCTGCAGACTGGCAGACTATGCAGGGGAATGTGGGAACTAGTTCACACAGGCACAGAGAAGTCAAAGAAGACTTCTCTTTGCTGGGGGAGGACTCTGAGCACACGGCTCCATCTGAAACATCATCAGATGTGTGACTGCATTTCCATGCTGTCTACGGAGAACCCCTATTACATAGGTAAGCAACATCGCTTAATCCTATTAACTCCACGTCGCATCACAGTTTAAATTTAAATGTAAAACATGAAATGAGAAGCATCAACCAAAGTCCACAGAACTGCTGATGTCCCCAGGAGTCTGGCAGTGCAAACATCGAATAAGTATATTAACATTAAGGGGCATATTTACTAAGCTGCATTTGGTTTAACATGATTTTTGATGCACTTTAACAGTTTGGCTCCCAGGGCCGGCACAAGGGATTATGATGCCCTAGCAAGCCTTCAGCCATGTGCCGCACCCCTATCCCCCATTCCCCATTCCCCATTGTGGCTCAAGGCAATCTGCTGCCTGAGGCAAATGAGATGGGGCCCCTAAACACTCAAAAGGGATGGCCCCGTCAGAGTTCTGCTCAGGAAGTGGTGAGAGTCCCCTCACTCTGATCACTAGCCAAGCAGTCACCCCAAGAAAATGAATGAAACGTAATAATAAAGAAATGAAAACTTTGCAATTGCTGGCTATACTCAACAAAAACTGCAGCAGCCTAATGGGCCGATACAGAAAACCAGCGAAGATAAAGCAACTTATAGGCACAATTACCGCCACAGCCAAATGCAGAAAAGAGACAGACGCATGTTTATTTATTTAACAGTTTTTTTATACCGCTTTATAATTTCAATCAAAGCGATTTACATTGTAATTTAAACTTGGTAATGTACATTATTTATTTATTTAACAAGTTTTTTATACCGCCTTTTCCTTCAATCAAAGCGGTCACAAGAAATACAAGGTATAAACAAGGGAAACAAACAGTATAGACATGACAACATATGGTAATGTAGGAAAAATAACAAGGGTTAACAAAATAGTGGATTATTTATAAAATATATACAATAGATGATATCTTAGTCATTTGTTGATCCATAGTGCTCAATAAAAAGTAAAGTTTTTAATTGCTTACGAAAGTCACTTAAAACATCAATTGCACGTAAGTCCAGGGGGAGTGAGTTCCAAATCAAAGGGGCAGCCAAAGAAATTGCTCGTTGTGATGTACATTTGCGTGATTTAGCGAAGTTTCTTGGGGTATTGAGGGTGTTTGAGGTGGATAATCTTCTAGGTCTGTTGCTGGTATCACGGGATAAGAGGGCATGGAAGCTGGTTGCAGAACTGTTGTGCTTCATTTTGAAGATGTTTATGATTAACTTATACTTTATGCGAAGGGTTATAGGGAGCCAGTGGAGATCTTTAAGGATGGGGTAATGTGGTCATGATTAGTGGAACCGTTAATTATTCTGGCTGCTGTATTCTGTGCCATTTGAAGAGGTTTGAGAGCATGTTTTGACAGCCCATTGTAGATAGGGTTGCAAAAATCCAGAATGGGGGTAATAAGTGCCTGGCAGACTGTACGAAAGTGTTCATTAGAGATAAGAGGCTTGAGGCGTCTAATTATTTTCATTCGGTAATAAGCGCTTTTAACAGTTTTCTTTATGTGAGATCGCAGGTCTAGCTTCTTATCAAGGGTTACCCCGAGGTATCTTACTTCATCCTTAATTGGAATCTCAGTACTGTTGCATGTGATGTACGGTGGGGGATTAAAGTTGGTGTTTCTAGTGACAATAAGTGCTTCAGTCTTCTTCAAGTTTATTGCAAGGTTGTTATTTGACAGCCAAATGGAAATGCTGGTAATGCAGTTTGAAATCTTGTTGTAGTTTGGGCAGTTGATATCAATCGGAGTGTAGATCATAATATCATCTGCGTAAATTGTGTAGTCTATATGATGAGTTGATATTATGTGACATATTGGTTGGATAAAGAGGTTAAAAAGAAGTGATGAGAGTGCAGATCCCTGCGGTACGCCTTGTTTGATAACTGTATGATGAGAAGTGTTTAGACCGACTTTAACTTGGAACTGTCTACCAATTAGGTAGGACTCAAACCAGTTTAGGACGGTGCCAGTTAGACCGATGCTCTTTAGTCTGGCTAATAGTATTGAATGGTCCACTGAATCAAAGGCCGCTGAAATATCTAAGAAAATCATTAAGGTTCCTCTATTATAGTTGTCTATGGTTTGAGTGATATCATTAAATAAATAAAGTAGCAGCGTCTCAACTCCATGGTTCGGGCGGAAGCCATGCTGATGTATGTCAAGTGGCGCATGCTCATCAATATGGTCTTGGAGCTGTAGTTGTACTACCTTCTCGATAATTTTTGCCAGGAGTGGTAAGCTGGAAATTGGTCTATATGCAGCTGGATTGTTTTTTTCAAGGTTGGTTTTCTTAAGGATAGGCCTTATTGTGGCTAATTTCAGCTGTTCTGGCATGATTCCTTGATTTAGGGAGTTGGTTACGAGGTGGTGTATAAAATTAATGAAGTTTGACTTAGTAGCTTTGACCCAAGGTACTGGGCAAGGATCTGTGGGTGCGGTACTTGTGTTAAGTGCAGCAATGATGTCTGAAAGCTGCTTAGTTGAGGGAATATGAAACTTGTTCCAAATTGTACTTGGTAAAATAAGATTGTTTTTTTCAGATTGTTTTAAAGATGGAGTCTGGCCTATTTTTTCTCGAAGATAATCCGCAAACACTTGAGGGTTGATCAGGATGTCTTTATCAGAACAAGGTTCATTAACTAGGTATTTTACTATCTCAAAAAGTTCTCTAGGTTTGTTATAAGCTTTCTGGATAGTGTTTGTGTGGTATTCTTTTTTTGATTTGTTGATGAGATCATTATAACTCTTTTGCTGAATTAAATATAAATCCTGAGAGGTGGTAGATTTGGATCGTCTCCATTGGCGTTCTAACTTCCTTAATTCTCTCTTAGCATCGCGTATGTTATTTGAATACCATGGTGCGTGATGTTTCCTTTTGATCTTTTTTGAGTCTGTTATAGCCTTGGCTGCAGTGCTGATGGTGTCATACCAATTGTTTACTTGTTTGTTCAAATCAAGTTCAGCTGAGTTAAGGTGAGGTATTGTGTCTAGTAAGAATTGATCTCTATTGAAGGCTTTGAACCTTCTTGGGGTGAACGTATTAGCTTTTATTTTATCGAGCTTGTCAAACGTGCATTTGAATTCTATTTTAATTCTATGGTGATCTGACCATGGAACTGGGGTAATTATGGGTGATGAGAAGTTGCCATTATTTATGATGTGGTTGGGGGCAAAGATGAGATCTGGCATGGATCCGTATTTGTGGGTGGGAGCGTTTATTAATTGGGTATATTGTAAGGAGTCCATAGCTTGCAAGAAGGTTTCCTTATCTATATTGGAAGAGGAGTTGAGGTTGAAGTCTCCTAGTAAAATTAGAGGTTTATGGTGAGAGTTGACTGCACAGACGGTTTCTAAAATGGAGGTTAGCTCTTCAGCTGGGGCATGAGGTGCTCTATATAGTAGGCTGATGGCTAGGTGTTTGTTACCCACTGTGATAGTGCTGGATTCATCAGAGGAATTAGAGGCTATATTTTTTAGATGTAAAGATTTTTTTGCGATGATCAAAACTCCGCCTCCTCTTCTCTGAGAGCGAGTGTTGTTAAAGGCAGAATATGAAGGTGGGACCAGTGGGAGTTAGCCAGGATTCAGTGATACATAGGATATCTGGCTGTTGGTCACTGATATGGTCTCTGATTGTGTGAATCTTGTTTCTTACTGACCTTGTGTTCATTAGTTCGATATAAATTGTATTTGGAGTATAATACCTCTTGTGATAAATCTTTGAATTTGTTTGCTGGTGTTGATTAAAGTCGTTGTATTTGTATAATGATGTTATATGTGAACTTAGTGAGTTGAGGAATATATGGTATATTGGCATGAGAGTAGGTAACCAAATATAAAGGGGTTGCAAAAAAGGATCTCTACCTTGAAGAATGTAGTGTTGAGTGGGTAAAAGAAAGACAGGATGGTAGGCTGGAGTAGCCATAGTAGTTAAGGATAAAAGGAATAAATCTTTAGCACTTAATGTCTGTGTGTGCTATCTTTAAAAGGATATCTACAGTAGGATGAGTAATAACAACATAACCAATTTTTAAAAGAAGGCAATACGAATCTAGCTACTTCATGTGCACATCATGTGTGATTTCTCTACTAGTGCAGGGTTCACTGTACAGGAATGTTCTACATAGTAACTTTACTCACTTTATCTGTTTCGGTTATTCCGGTCTGATAGTATATCCTCCTTTCGTGCCCCTCCTAAGGGCCACGCCAAAGGGCCCTCTTGCGAGGCCCGCAAGGCGCGGGCGCACCTCAGTAGTGGCAGTTGTTTCAGTGTTCAGCTGGGCTCTGATTGGCAGCCTGGATTCTGCTCTGCAATATACTTTAAAGCTAAACAGCTGATGCTCTCCTGTTTTCCCCAATCTCACTCTTGAGCCTCAGTAGTGGCAGTTGTTTCAGTGTTCAGCTGGGCTCTGATTGGCAGCCTGGATTCTGCTCTGCAATATACTTTAAAGCTAAACAGCTGATGCTCTCCTGTTTTCCCCAATCTCACTCTTGAGCCTCAGTAGTGGCAGTTGTTTCAGTGTTCAGCTGGGCTCTGATTAAACAGGGACATTGATAACTTGGATTTTTCTGAGCAATGGAGGGTTAAGTGACTTGCCCAAGGCCACAAGGAGTGCTATTGGGAATCAAACCCTGGTCTCTTGGTTCCCAAGCCAGTGCTCTAACCAAGCTAGCATACATAACATCAAGAGTTTATAAATTATAGACAAATGAGATGCAGAGAAACGCGTAGAGGATTTCTTAACCAGCTTTAGCACCAATATCTCTATGCCTGGTCTTGAGGTGGCTTAAACATCTAGCATGTGCCCCCGACAGTATTTTGATGGTATTGGGGGCTTTCCCCGATGCCTGGATCATCTGAGGGGTAATGTCAAGGCATCAGCAAAAGCCTCCAATGTCATCAAAATACTGTCGGGAGCCAGTGGCCCCGATGCCCCCACCTGCCCAACAAAAAATAATCCTGGTGGCCCAGCAGCCCTAAACCTACCACCCCCCTCCTGGTACCTTTACAAAGGAGCAGGAGCACTGCCCATGTGCTCCTGCTCCTGCACCACCATATTGAAAAATGGCAGTGCTTGGTCCCATGTGGTGCATCCTGGGATGCACAGGGCGGGGTCAGACTGCCATATAAGGCATTTTGACACTTCACCTAAGATGATCCAGGCATCAGTGAAGCCCCCGATGCCATCAAAATACTGTCGGGGCACATATGCAAATTAGCTGCGCAGTGCCCCTGTTTCTCTGGGAGAGCATGACAAACTTGCGCCGACTTCTGTGTGCATGTGTTCGGCTTGCTCTCTGTTTAACATTGTCATTTGCGCCACAGTTTAATGTGTGGCTAATTTGCATATGCATCCCTTTCTGCATACCGGTGCTGAAGTCGTGCACTACCACTACAGTACAAAGAGGTGCACAAAGTTGATAGTTGACTTCAGCACCGGCTTGTAAGATGTAATGTAGGCAGATAATGACCAGAGCTCTGTATCGAGTGATGTCACACTCTGCCTCACAGGATAACAATACGGTGTTATATTTGCTGCAGACCTGTGTATTTTTGTTCAATAAATTAGATTGTTTTTTACTTATAAGTTGCCTTGTCTTACAAAATTATACACAAATTATAAGGTGTGGATGAGGTCCAATATTGAGTTGCCAGCCCAACACTAAGGCACAAATGAAAAAAAGCCTCAATAGCATTCTTAAACAGAAATTCCATACTAACAGAATACGCAGCATTGGTTGTACACACACAAACACACAATACAGATAGGCCTTCATCAATAAATGAGCACAAAACAAAAAGAGAAATATGTAGACAGAAATTAAACTGAAACCCCAAGAAGCCAGACTCTGCATGTAGTGCAACATCAGATAAATAAGAGATGCAGTTCTCCATAATTTATAAAATATAAAGATAGCACAAAGTCCAGTCACTAAATTGAAAATACAATTATTCTTTCTACCTTTGTTGTCTGACCATTTTATTTTCTGATCATGCTGGTACTGATCTGAGGCTTTTGCTTTCCTGTCTTCTCTTAGCTTTCTTTCTGTGGTCTATGGTCCATCTGCCATTTCTAGTCTCTTCTTTTGTTTTCTTCACTTCCTTCCATCAGCCTATTTCCAGTCCCAGTGACCCTCCCCAGTATCAGCCCTCTTTTCAGTCCTCTTCTCCCATTACCTTCCATTGTCAACCCCCTTGCATTCCCAAAACTGCCAGTGGTGTCCATTCCCTTCCAGTCCCCCTCCTTCCCCACTGTCCAGGCCCTTCTAGTCCAAATACCATCCTGGGTCTCTTGCTTGCATACAGGCTTCCCCCTCTTATCTCATGTCCCATTACCTTCCAGTGATTGTTTCAACTTGAGTCCACTTGACTCCACGAGATCATTACAGTATAGGTTCAGTACTCAAATTTATTATTTATTACTAATCTTTTTATTTTTATTTTTAATCATTGTTTTTCCCTTGGATTCTGCCATCTGGTTCCACACCTACGATTCTGTTTCCACGGTGGGACTGCTTGTGCCGTGCACTGCTTCATGCAACCATATGCTCTCCCTTTAAATTGGCATTTACCTTAATATCTACTTTTTTACAATGGACAAAGTTCCCCTTTAGGGTCTCCTGAGTAGACAACACTGGATATATCAGTTTAGCAATGAACTACACTTATCTTGTCATGTGTGATGTCATGCAAATAAAACTAAAATTGGCGCGGAATTACAAGACAAAAAGAATGCCGTCGGGAGTTGTGCCTCACGTATCAGCTCTAAAAAAAATACCCTCAGGTATACAAGTTTTGATGCCAGCATTCAACTTTTTACTTCATTTAGGTAAGCACATTATTTAGTTTATAAGCCTCTGGCTGTATTTTAAGCTTTGTTCTTCACTATCAGCAGTACAATTACACAGGGCACTGCCTTTTGGGTTCTAGTATCCTTCGCCACCCGGAGCGATATCATGCTATAAGATTCTACTGACTTAGTTTCCTGCATCTTAGTCCTTAGGACCTTGGTATAAACTATGGGGTATGTTTACTAAACTACGTTAGTGCAATTCGCGTTAGGAGCCGTGTTAGTGGAAGGAAAGCCAAAAAAGGACATGGGCGGTACATCGTAACTGATAAAGCGCAGTTGCGCGCGATATTGCGCGCCGCGCAGCAATGATCGCTACAGCGCACGCGCTACTGTGCGCAAGCTTAAGACAGCGCGCAGACACCCAAATACAGAAACAGAGCTGTAGCACAATGGTTACTACACAAACCGATAGTACAAGGGTCATGGGTTCGATTCCTCAGTGTGCCTAATGAAGAAGGCTGGCTGAGGTATCATGTGCAACCTTTCAAAGGCCTACTATAATATTTTAGCCACATTCTGCAGCTGGGTTAATGTTTGCACATGTCAGGAAAATTGTACCCGTTGTATCCAATATGTTCCAATAGTGACGTTCCCTCTGGCATGGTCATGTATGCTATACCATTTGAAAGGAATATATAGGCAGAGGTTTGGATCCCAAAAGTACTGGGCTTGGCCTGGAAAGGGTTAAGTAGTGGGCTGTGAGGAAGGTTACTTGTACCTGAATAGTGCTGCCAGCAAACACACCCTCACAGTGGCGTAACCTAAGGTGCCACATAAGGCACTCTAGAGGGCACTCCATAGGGCACATTATAAAGTGCGCTGTCTGCCAAGGCACCCTATAATGTCCCCTATAGGACACCATATAAGGCACCTTATAAGGCGCTTTATAGGGCGCCAAATAAGGCGCCCTATAGGGCGCCTTATGAGCCACCCTAAGGGGACAGTACCCTGAGGGTGGTCCTGCTGGCAGAACTAATATACAATAAAAACAGACAATGCCTAAGACAGCCCTATTGATGAACCCCACTGTGGGTTTAGGACCCATGACCTCTGGCTCCACAGGCAGTGTAGTAACCAGTGGGCTAGAACTGCTAAAAAACAACTGGCTGGCTACAGGAGGACTGCACGGCACCACACCCACATTCTGCTGTGGTTACCAGGATAGGGTTAACCCACCCGTACCCATGATGCACTGCACATGCAAATCAGCAGTCGAGAGATGGGCACAAGAGTGGGTATGCACCCCCACAGCACCTCGACCCTGTAGGGGGGACAGACCGTGGGTGGCACTGCCACAGAGTAGCCACAGACACTCACATTGTGCGTGTACAGTGCCCACCCTGAGGCTGAGGTGGGGCCCCCAGCACCAGGTCCACAGCACCTTTCATGGCTGAGATACGCCATGCTGCAGGTCCCCATCAGTGTGTGATAGGTAGCTCCGTTAGACACACCTAGGATACATCTGTGCCCTGCTGCATGTCTCAGTCATGTCTAGTCCTTATGGGCGATGATGCACTCAGAATAGTGCATATCCTGTGTTGGTGCCAAGGTTACCTGCTGTAGGTGAAGGAGGGGTGTATGGACCCATGGGCAGATCATCTACCACCACACAACCCACCCTCTGCAGCTTAGGGTGGGAAACAGGGTCACCAACAATAGATCCACAGGCTACTCCCCTGCAATGACAGTGGTAGAGGGGACCAGCAACAGCAGTCCTGCTGGGGAACAGACAGAGCGGCACACATCCATAACACAATAGCAGACAGAGGGCAGTCCTGGATATGCTCAGCTGCCCCCCCACCATTATCTGACATTCCCCAGCAGCAGGCCTCCAGCCGCTGCACCCTGCAAGGTGTTCCAGCAAGACACATACTAGCTGCAGACAGTCCGCAAGCTAGTCCATAGTGCATGGTCCTGGAGAAGATGCATGTACCCAGAACCCAGGGGATGTCAGCATACACACCAAGCAGATAAGTCAGTGCTTGGGCCCCCAAAAGGAAACCCATATATATCACAAAAACAAAATGCTATATAGCACTATGGGGGAACCTAGCCATGCCGTGGTCACTACTCAGTCAGGGCGAGAGTGACCTCCCAGCAGGACATACTGTGGCCACTCTGTCTGTGCAGGTGGTACCGGGCACTACAATGTCCGAGCCATTGCCCTATGCCCAGCGCAGATGCGGCCAGGCCAGGCCACCCTATCCAGGCTATTCCCATGGTACCTTGCTCCTCATTATGCACATTGGCAGGCCAATAATGGGAACAGTGCTAGCAGTGTGGGCTGTGGAGGGTGTTGGAAGCCACCACACACTGGATAGACAGACACACACTCCCCACACCTATGCCAGCATTGTGCAACTATAGAGGTGTTGGGCAGCCCAGGCCACCACACAAGTCCTGAGCACAGTGCAGGCATGGCTATGGTACACAATACTGTAGGAATCACTCCCCAGGTTGGTAAACACTGTCAGACACATGACCTGTAGCACACTCCACATACATCAGAAAGGTTGCTATGATGCAGCTCACTCAGACACTTGTACCTAACCTAGGAATTGCTATCTGCCAGTAATCCTAGCAACCTTTTGATAGATGTGTACCATATTCCCCGGTTTAGGGTGGCATTACTAAGGTATGCAAGTGCTAGTATTGGGAGATGCACGAAGAGCCCACAGTCCTGCCTCTCCAGAAGGCTGTGGATAATGGGGCCTGTGGGTGCGGGTGTGTCTGCCCCTGTTGGCTGCTGCTTTACGGCAGAGGTTCCCAACTCCAGTCCTGCGGTGCCAAACACTGTTCGGGTTTTCATGCTGACCCTCATGAATATGCATGAGATACATCTGCATACCATGGGGGTGGTGCATAGAAATGCAGCACAGGCATCTGTATCAGAGGCAGCATGGAACTGGAATGGTGTTTGGCCCTCCAGGACTGCATTTGGGAGGCTCTGCTCTAGGTAATGTGCATGTTTATGGTGTCTGTGCTCTGTAGGGTAAAATGTTGGTGTTTTGGGCATGTTTACATCATCTGCAAGAACGGTTCTGTCTGTATTAGCACGTTATAGTAGTGGGTAAAATATGAGGACTGGGTTGGCGGAAACCACAGCTGGGACTTGAACCTGTGACTTTTTGCTTCTGAATATAGTGGCTCTGTGCACTGCACCACCATGTTCTCACAGAGATGGTGCATTCCCTGGTGATATCATGACTGTTGGTCAGACAGGGCCTGTCTGTTGCAGTGCATGGCACCCACCTACACAGGGCTAGGCCACGGTCTGCTCCGGGCAGCTGCCACTGCCTTCTCCACCACCAGTATCCCTCAGCCACCATGCTGACATGCCCTTCTGCTGGTGGAGCTGGTGGTGCGCGGTCTCAGGCCATCCAGTGTGCAGGTAGGCGGCCGCCTATGGTGCGTGTTCTGGGGTAGGGGTGCCTGCATAGATGTCCACGCTCCCCCCCAGCCCTGCCTGCCAGTGTTCCGTGCCCTTGGGGGTTGCTGTTGGGTACTCTCCCCCAGGGCCGGCCCGTCCATTGAGCGAGAATGTTTTTTGCACAGGGCCCCGCGTTTCAGGGGGCCCCGCGCAAAAAACATTCTGATCTAAAAGTAAAATAAAAAAAAAAAAAAAAAGCTGTCTGCTGCCGCTGCTGGGGCCGCCGCGGCAGAATTGAGTGTGCCGCGGGGCCCCCCCTGCCCAGCAGAGACTGCCCTCCCCTGTATCACCTCTCTCTTTACAGCAGCAGTCACACGTGCCGGCTTTCAGAGCGCGAGGGGAGTTTCTCCCTCGCTGCTCTGTTAAGCCCGCGGGGGCTGATGGGAAGTTCCCATCAGCCCCCGCGGGCTTAACAGAGCCGCGAAAGGGAAACTAGTTCCTTCGCGCTCTGAAAGCCGGCGCGTGTGACTGCAGCTGCAAAGAGAGAGGTGATACAGAGGAAGGCAGGCTCTGCTGGGCAGGGAGGGACCCGCGGCACACTCGATTCTGCCGCGGCGGCCCCGGCAGTGGCAGCAGACAGCTTTTTTTTTTTTTTAAATTTCCCTAGGCTAGGCTGGGCTGGGCTGGGCTAGGGGGGGTTAGGAGTGGTGATGGGCTGGGGGGGGTTACGAGTGGTGATGGGCTGGGGGGGTTAGAAGTGGTGATGGGCTATGGGGGGGCTGGGGGCGGTTAGGAGTGGTGATGGGCTATGGGGGAGCTAAGTCTGTATATGGGCTAATGGGATTAGGACTGGAAGTGGGTTGATGAGGGGTTAGGACTGGTAATGGGCTATGGGGGGGCTTAAACTAAAAATTGGGTGATGGGGGATTAGGACTAGAAATGGGCTGGTGGGATTAGGGCTGGGAGTGGGTTGATGGGGAGGATAGGACTGGTAATGGGGTATGGGGGGGCTTAAACTGAAAATTGGGTGATGCGGCATTAGGACGAAATGGGCTGGTGGGATTAGGACTGGGAGTGGGCTATGGGGGGCTAGGACTGGTAATGGGTTGGGGGGGTTGCTAGGACTGGAAATGGGCTGGGGGGACTAAGACTGGAGGTGGGCTGATGGGGTTAGGACTGGTAATGGGCTGTGGGCTGTTGGGGGGGTTAGGACTGGTAATGGGCTATGGGGGGCTAGGACAGGAAATGGGCTGATGGGGAGGGGTTAGGACTTGAGGTGGGCTGTTGGGTGGGGTTAGGACTGGTAATGGGCTATGGGGGGCTAGGACTGGAAATGGGCTGATGGGGGGTTAAGACTGGAGGTGGGCTGATGGGGTTAGGACTGGTAATGGGCTGTGGGCTGTTGGGGGGGGTTAGGACTGGTAATGGGCTATGGGGGGCTAGGACTGGAAATAGGCTGATGGGGGGTTAACACTGGAGGTGGGCTGATGGAGTTAGGACCGGTAATGGGCTGTGGGCTGATGGGGGGTTAGGACTGGTAATGGGCTATGGGGGGGTTAGGACTGATAATGGGCTATGGGGGGCTAGGACAGGAAATGGGCTGATGGGGAGGGATTAGGATTTGAGGTGGGCTGATGGGGTTAGGACTGGTCAGGGGCTGTGGGCTGTTGGGGGGGTGAGAACTGGTAATGGGCTATGGGGGTGTTAAGACTGCTAATGGGCTGTTGGCTGATGGGGGCTATCTGGTAATGGGCTATGGGGGGTTAGGACTGATAATGGGCTATGGGGGGGCTAGGACAGGAAATAGGCTGTTGGGGAGGGGTTAGAACCAGGGGTGGGCTGATGGGGTTAGGACTGGTAATGGGCTGTGGGCTGATGGGGGGGGGGGGTTAGGACTGGCAATGGGCTATGGGGGGCTGACTGGAAATGGGTTGATGGGGGTTAGGACTGGAAATGGGCTGATGGGGGGGTTAGGACTGGTAATGGGTTATAGGGGGCTTAAACTGAAAATGGGGTGATGGGGGGTTAGGACTGGAAGTGGGTTGATGGGGGGGCTAGGACTGGTATTGTGTTGGGGGATTGCTAGGACTGGAAATGGGCTGATGGGGGGCTAGGACTGGAAATGGGCTGATGCAGGGACTAGAAGGGAATGGATGCTGGGTGAGGCTGGAACTAGAAGGGAGCTGATGTTGGGGGAGGATTAGAATGGGATGGGGCTGGGAGAGTAAAATGGAGAGGGGAAATATTTTGTGTGGGAGGGATAAAAAATCTACAATTGGCCGGGTATTGGGAGAGTAAGTGGGGATTGAGGATGGAGGGGTAAAATTTGAGTGGATGAAATAGGAATGAGGAAAGAGCAAAAGGAGAAAGATTAGTATGTTAAAGCAGATGTAGAGAGAGAATGGAAAAAAACTAGAAGAGAGAAGAAAGGACAAATGGACAGCAGACGATGGAGAGTTAGCAGAAGACACGAAGAAACCAGAAGAAAGTGGCTGGAGCAATTGCAGCTGAAAAAAATGCACAAAAGGTAGAAAAATATCTCTTTATTTTGAATTTATTAATTGGAATATGTCAGCTCTGGTAAATGTGCATCATTAACGTCTGCGCTTTGTTTAGTACAAGAGCAAATTAATGTATAGTTTTATTTCTACAGTGTTGTACATTCCAAGTTTGGCTTTTGGGATTCCCAGTTTAATTATTGTCTTCCTGTTTCTAAATTGTGATTCCTTGTTTGGTGATGGTCTATGTTCTGCATGTGTAACTGAGCTGAGGTATTCTGTTTATGTAATTCCTATTTGACATTGCCACTTGTTCTCTTTCCCCAGTAGGTCATGTATTGTTGTTCTCTGAAATGTATTGGTTTAATATTTGCATGTTTCCTTTTGATAGGTAGGGTATGGTGCTTTGTGAGTCCTGGTAGTGCTGTTAGGATACGGCGGGATTGCTATGGGTTCTAAATGGGCAGTGTTTGTAGTAGTTCCTAATGTGTCTGGTGGTTGGCACTGGATTATAGTAATGTAGAAATCTTTTAGTCTTTCTTTATCCATACACTCATTAAGAGGCATGTTTACTAAAAGTTAGTATATGGTAACATTATGCAAATATTTATGCAAATGAGGCCCCGCACCGAGTCTCCGCACATGGCCCCGCACCCCCCTTGGGCCGCCCCTGCTCTCCCCTGTGACGCTTTGGGAGACACGCTCATGCCCATGTTGGGCCCTTATCAGTTGCTGTCTGGCTCTACTGTTTATGCATTCCTATGGGCCAACTGAGCATCACCCTAGTCCCCACTGTGGCCCAGCTGCGCCACTGCATGTGCCGCCTGCAGCCCTCTGTATCCCCTTTTCCAGCATCTGCCCGGTTTCCCGTTCCGACATGCCCGCCCTGATGTTGCGGGACATGTGCACGCCATAGGAACCTTGTCCGATGGTGGGGAAATCCCTGTGCAGCGCTATTTCACTGTGGGCCCATTCACCTTGTATGGGGACGGAGTATGGACCCTTCCACGAATTATATCTGTTCTATGGGGCTTACTCGGGGGGTGGGGGGGTTGATGTTTCTCATTGCTACCACTATTGGCCAGCTTGGTTGTTGTTTTTTTCCAGTTTGTTGGGGTCATTTTCGGTGTTTCTGTGCCCTTTTGTTCTGTGCACTTGTATCACACTTATCACCTTTTTTTGGTTTCCCTGCCTAGGCTGTACATTGCTGACATGTAAATGGTTTCTCTCCCCTTTAAAGTGCTTTTACCGGTAGGTTTTCATTCGCGTTGGAATTTAGCTCTGAAAATCAGCACGTTAGCCTCTCCCCGCCCACTCTCCGCCCATTGACCCCTTCTCTCCACCCTCTCTCCACCTTCTGCGGTGTTTTACCGCGCCGCGGAGCATTACGCGCGTTAGCGCGTGATAGCGCGCGCTATAGCGCGTTTACGATTGTTAATGCGCTATAGTGCACCAACGATCATTAACGTCGTACAATACGCGTTATTCACGTTTACCGCAGTTTAGTAAACATACCCCTATGTCTTTTGTATTTTAATACTCCATGTTTTAGCCCATTTCAGGCAATTATATATTTTTTCTTATTAATTTTTGTATACATTTAGCTAAACCCTGACCCTTCTAGCTCTGACCTCCTCCCACTATATAATATTTGGCAACGCATTGGTTTTATTCATATATGTATCAATCACTAGCTCCCTACCTGGCTCTTTGAATGTTACATTGCATTGTCACATGATATTGTGCTATCTATAATTTTTTGGCCTACAAGCATCAAACTGATTGGTGTCTTTCTAAAGATTACCCTCTCACAAGGTGCCTTTAGTAAGTAGATCTGCATATCTTCCTCATCGTCTTGCCTTTGTCATTAATATTATTGTTGCTTGGTTTTATAACACATTTAAACTTTGTGCCTACTTTTAGACTTGTTTATAACATATTTTTTAACTGTTGTTTTTGTATTGATGTATTTTTAAGCATTCATTTAATATATGTTCTTTTACTTTCCGTCTAATTTAATAAGTATTAACGTTATCTATTTATTTATTACACACACACACTTTTAATATATTTATTATACATTTTTATGTTTGATTTATTATATTTTTATATTTTTTTATTTATTATATGTAACATCATGTACTTGTTTTTGTTTTATGGTTTAATATGAGTACCCAACGAAGAAGGCTTGTTGCCGAAACGCGTAGGGTTTTTTTCAACCAATAAATAAGCACCTGTGACCTCACCTGTCCCTCGCTTGTTGTGTTGTTCTGCTTGCTGCTGTGAGGGCCTTGCTCCCTCTGTTTTCCCGCATCCCCCTTCCAGTGCCATCCCCATGTGCTCCCTCCCTTCCAACCCCCCATTACCCAGCCACCTACCAGTCCCATCCCCAAGTGTCAGCTCCCTTCCAGTCACCCTACCCTCTATTGATCCCCCCTCCAGTGCCATCCCCATGTGCCTTCTCTCTTCCATCCCCCCATTGCCCAGCCACCTACTGTCCCATTCCTAAGTGTCAGCTCCCTCCATTCCAATCCCCAGGTGTCAGCTCCCTTCTGGCCCACTCTAGTACCATCCTCAGGTGTCAATTCCTTTCCAGCCCCCTCCTTCACCCCTCTAACAGCTCTCTTTCTGCCACTTGCTTCCTCCCCCCTGCATCAGCTTCCTTCCAGCCTCCACCTTTCTCCCCATGTCAGCTCCCATCTAACCTCCACCTTTCCCCCCATGTCAGCTCTCTTCCAGCCACCTCCTTCACTCCTCTGTCAGCTCCTTTCCAGCAGCCCAGTTTCCACCTTCCCTCCATGTCAGCATCCTTCCTGCCACCTCCTTCCCCCCTCTTGCAGCTCCCTTCCTGCCTCCGTCTTCCCCCCTATCAGTCCCTCCTGCCACCTCCTTCTCCTCTCTTTCAGCTGCTTTCCTGCCTCCACCTTCCTTATCGTCCCTCAAGTCCAATCCCGGACCTCTGGATTGTGATCATCCTCCAGCAGCTTGGAGACTGAGAAACGTCACTCTTGTGATGTTACTGGCATATATAACCACAGGATCCGCCTCCACTCCAGTTATCTCAGTCTCCAAGCAGCTGGAGGATTGTGAGTCTGGAGATTCGGGGCTTACTTGAGGAGCAATTAAGGAGAGTTACAGTAGGGATTTGATTGGATTTCTTAAGTTTTTTTTTTGTTTTATTGGTTTTTAGTAGTTTATAAAAGTTGGTTACTGTTCCTTTAAAAGTACTCCCACCTCCCCTCCCCTCCCCCCCCTTTACTCTGGGGTGGGGACCTGTGTGGCCTAGAAAGCAGGCAAAGACAGGATTGTAGAGCCGGTTCCTGAGCCCGCGGGCAGTTCAGAGACACCGGTAGCATCATCACCAATGCACGCAGAGGTTTTTGCCTACTAGCGTTGGAGGCTGCAGGAGGAGGAGAGCAGCTGGATCGCCATTGGTTTCGGCTGCATGGTTTCTCTGCCGGCATGGATGCGATCGCACGGCAGGGGATCAGAGAACAGTTCAAAACAAAGACGGAGGTAAGAAAGGGTCCGGTTTTAACGATCGCGAGTGCTAGATTGGAGGGGGGCTGCGGTGGTGTCGGCAGTGCGGGAGTCGGCCGCGCCGTGTGGCTAGAGCTTGGGAAATGCCATTCTGGTGAGGCAATCTTCAGGAGCTCCTGTGCGGGCCGCAAAGCTTCATTTTGTTCCTCAGGAATGGATTGGGCCAGATAAACTGAAGGGTCCGCGTCAGTTTAAAAAAAAAAAAAAGAAGAGCAAACGCCAGAATTTAAGCAGTTGAAAACTAGGACTAATTTCAGTCGCAAATATTTAGGGTGCCTGAGACTGGGCTCAGGCAGGAACCTGCTTGGCTGTATAGAGTGTGTGTTTGGCCGGAATGCCTTCTAGACCGCACTGTTTAATTTGCGGTACTAGAAGGGGGGGGGGCGCAGTTTCAGAGACTAGCATATGTAAGGGCTGCATTCAGGAGGCAGCTTCAATGGAGAAGGTATTGGAGACAGCTGGTGAAGGGCACAGCAGTGTTCCTGGGATGCTGGCGGAACAGTTTTCTTCTGAGATGCCACCCCCGGAGCCGGTAGCAGGGATCTCTTCCTCTTCGGATCTCCCGATCTCTCAGCCATCGTTGCCAGGGGGCCTGGCAGCAATTTTTTCTCCTGAATTTGTTGTGCTGATTCAGCAGGTGTTTGGAGGTCCCCAGGGAAGGCCTGTGGCTACTCCCGCTGCGGTGGTCCCAGGAGAAAAGAGGCTCGGCACGCCTTTGGGCTCTGCTGAGTCAGGAATTCTTACAAAGAAGCTCAGAGGTGATAAGGATCAGTCGGAGCCTTCCTTAGCTTCGGAGGGTATTCACTCCGAAGGAGGAGAGCCTGATTTGGAGTTGGATGATGATTTGGAGGAAGGAGAAATAACAGAACAAGAGTATCAGGCTAGAGTGGTGAGCGTATTTCATAGGAACGAGTTACCAGTGCTCATATCGTAGACCTTCAAGACTCTGAATATGCCGGCAATGGATTCGACCCTGGAAGACCCATTATTGCAGGCCTTTCGGAAGACTAAAAGAGCCTTTCCAGTCCACAGGGTGGTGCAAGAGATGATTCAGGAAGAGTGGGACATGCCCGAGGTGGCCCTTAAAGGAGCAAGAGTTATGTGCCGCCTTTATCCGCTGGTGGACCAGGATCAAGAGTTATTTAAAGCTGCATGAGTCGATGCAGCTGTCTCACCAGTTACTAAGAAGACTACCATTCCTGTGGAGAGGAGTGCAGCCCTCAAGGATGCTCAGGACAGGAAGCTCGAGGTCTTATTGAAACAGGTGTTCGAAGGGAATGTGCTGTCCTTACAGGCTTCTATTTGTGGATCATGGGTGGCGAGAGCCTGTCTTCAGTGGTCGCAGAGGATTCAAGGGGAACCGGTCGAAGGAGCAACTGGGGAAGTGTCCAGGTTGGAGACTGGATCAGCTTATTTGGCCGATATCCACTATGATCTCATACGAGGTTTGGCAAAAAGCATGGCCTCTGTGATTGCGGCTCGGCGTTATCTTTGGCTGCGCAATTGGGCTGCAGACGGATAGTCAAAAGCCAGGCTGAGTGAGCTCCCCTTTAGAGGCAAGTTACTCTTTGGGGAGGACTTGGATAAGCTGGTCAAGGACTTGGGGGAGTCAAAAGGTGGTAGGCTGCCGGAGGACAAGCAGAAGCAGGGACAGCCAACTCTGCCGCCTAAAGGGCAACTGAGGGAGTTTGTTTTCATTCCCCGAGGTTCGGTCAAGGCCAGAGAGGTCGTTTTCCCTATAGGTCCCAAGATTTTCGAGGGTTTCGAGGAGCAAGTAGAGGATTTGCAGCCTCTTCCTCCTCGAATCTCCGAAAGTCACAATGAAATCAGGGGGACCCAGGTGGGACTGGTGCCCGTAGGAGGTCGGCTACGGGATTTTTATCCTACCTGGGTCCAGATTACATCGGATCAGTGGGTGTTGGAGGTCATTCGGGAAGGTTATGCCTTGGAGTTTCTCCAACTGGTGACGGATTCTGCAGTTCACCACTCAAGTGCGCTGCGGTAAGGCAGACGGTGCAGAGGCTGCTGGCTCTCGAAGCCATAATACCGGTACCAGTGGACCAATGCGGCTGCGGTCGGTACTCCATATATTTCATTGTTTCAAAGAAGGACGGGGTCTATTGACCAATTTTGGATCTCAAAATAGTAAATCGCTGTCTTCGATTATCTCACTTTCGTATGGAGACTCTAAGGTCGGTCATAGTGGCGGTACGAGCAGGCGAGTTTCTCACATCCCTGGACCTCTCAGAGGCATACCTGCACATTCCAATCTGTCAAGAACATCAGAAATACCTCAGGTTTGCGGTTCCAATGGGACATTTCCAGTTTCGGGCCTTACCATTTGGTCTGGCAACAGCGCCTCGAACATTCACCAAGGTGATGGTGGTCATAGTGGCGTCGTTGCGGAAGGAAGGGGTGCTGGTGCATCCTTATCTGGATGATTGGTTAATCAGAGCAAAGTCCACAGCAGAGAGTGAGATGGCTACAGCCAAAGTGGTAGCGTTTCTGCAAAGTCTTGGTTGGGTAGTCAATCAGGAGAAGAGCCAGTTGGTTCCGTGACAGGGCCTGGAATATCTGGGAGCAAACTTCGATACGAGAGTGGGATGAATTTTTCTGCTTCAGCATCGAGCACAAGTGTTGAGGAATTTAGTCAGAGAATTTCTCAACAGACCGAATCCGATGGCGTGGCATTATCTTCAGTTGCTCGGGACCATGGCCGTGACTCTCGAGCTGGTTCCGTGGGCACGAGCGCATATGAGGCCATTACAACGAGCCTTGCTCAAACGGTGGTCACACCAGGAGGATCGGTTATCACAGAAGCTGCCCTGTCCACCAGAGATGCATCAGACACTGCGGTGGTGGCTGCGTCCAGAATGCCTAGAAAAAGGAATGCCCTTGGAAGCTCCCGCATGGATTCCACTGACAACGGATGCCAGTCTCTTCAGCTGGGGAGCTCACTGTCAACATCGGTTCTCTCAGGGTCAGTGGACCACGCTGGAACGAAGTTGGTCGATCAACAGATTGGAATTACGCACAGTAACGTTGGCACTGTGAGAGTTTCAGCCTTATCTCTGAGGAAAGGCCATTCGGGTGTTTTCCGACATTGCGACAGCAGTAGCTTACATCAATCGTCAGGGAGGTACCAGCAGTGCTGCACTGGAGAAAGAAGCTGAGGGGCTGCTCGAGTGGGCCGAGGCGTATCTAGTAGCTCTGTCAGCAGTGCATGTAGCAGGAGTGGACAATGTGGAGGCCAATTTCTTTGAGTCGCATAAGAGTGGAATCAGGAGAGTGGAACCTTCATCAGGAAGTGTTTGAGATGCTGGTGCAGCGTTGGGGCACACCAATATTGGATCTCATGGCCATGTTCCAGTCTGAAAATGTCAAACGTTTCTTCAGCAGAAGACGAGAAAGAATGTTAAGGTCTTGATGCTCTTGTACAGCCTTGGCCCGAAAACCAACTCCTATACGTGTTTCTACCTTGGGTGTTGATAGGTTTGGTGTTGCAATGCATAGAATGTCACAGAGGTCTGGTGCTATTGGTCACGCTGGACTGGCCAAGAAGGCCTTGATATGCGGATCTGATGAGGCTGTTAGTAGCGGAGCCATGGCACCTGCCCTGTCAAAGAGACCTGTTAGCTCAGGACCATTGCTCATGCCGCAGGTGGATCGGTTCTCTCTTATGGTTTGGCTCTTGAGAGGGCAAGACTGAAAGCGAAGGGTTATATCGCGGTGGCCATTGGGACCTTTTTGAAGGCGCGGCGGAGATCCACTTCGTTGGTATATGTCCGGATATGGCGTATATTCGAGGCTTGGTGTGTGCACAGGGACATGGTGACGTTATGAGTGTCTGTGCTGCAGGTTTTGGCGTTCTTGCAGGATGGCTTTCAGAAAGGTCTGGTGGCTGTGTCCCTACGGGTACAATTAGCGGCATTGTTCTGTTACAGGGGAAAAGTTAAAGGAGAGACACTGGGAAGCCATCTGGATATAAAGTGTTTCTTGAGAGCAGTGGTTCTCTCAAGGCCACCGTGTAGACAGGTAGTTCCAACATGGGATCTTCAGATATTGTTGGAGGCATTGGTGCGAGAGCCCTTTGAGCCGTTGTCTCGTGTGACTATGAAGGATCTCACGCTCAAAGTGGTGTTCTTGGTACCTATCTGTTCGGCACGAAGAATCTCCAAGTTGCAGGCTTTGTCTTGTAGGAAGCCTTTTCTGTCATTTTATGACTCTAAGATGGTCTTGTGACGACTTTTTTGCCCAAAGTAGTTTCGGCTTTTCATGTGAATCAAGTAGTTTACTTGCCGGTTTTCAGGGGCGATATGTGTGAAGCTTCGGCAGGGGGTTTACGTCTATTAGATGTCCATCAGGCATTAAAGAAGTATTTAAGTAGGACGGTGAGTTTCCGGAAATCGGATAGATTGTTTGTTCTATTTGGAGGATCTCAAAAAAGGAGACATGGCATTGAAAGCTTCCATAGCGAGGTGGCTCAAGGAGGCAATAGCGTTGGTGTATCTATTAAAAGGCAAGTCAGTTCCAGAAGGTATTAAAGCTCACTCGACTAGGGCGCAAGCGGCGTCTTGGGCAGAGCATAGTTTAGTACCAGTTGTAGAAATTTGTAAGGCGGCAACCTGGTCGTCTGTAAATTCATTTGTCATGCATTACCATCTGGATGTTCAGGCAGAGAGAGATGCCGGTTTTGGTTCAGCATTGCTTCAGGTGGGTTTGGCAGGTCCCTCCCGTTGACGTTTTTGGTACTGCTCTGTTACATTCCCAGAGATCCAGGACTGGACTTGAGGGACGAAAAGGAAGGTTAAATTAGACTTACCTGCTAATTGTTGTTCCTTGAGGAACTGAAGTCCAGTCTTGTATCCCTCCCGTTTATTCTTGGACTATGGCCTGAAGCATGAGATCTGTCACATGTGAAAAGCATTTTTTTCCTGGGGGTCTGGTTCATAAGGGCGGATGATCTGGAGGAGAATTCTAGTGGGCCAGTTTCCTCCATACGGGGGGGAGGAAGGACCTCAGCATTTGTAAGGTTTGGTTAGTCTGGTAAGGGAGAACAAGAAAAGAAACGTAATTGTTTTTTCCCTTTGTTAACTACAGGTTCAGTTTGTTCAGGGTTCTTGGTAGTGTTACTACTTAATTGTTGCTCCAGTGAGTCTGCTTTGTCAATAGGTTACTGGAGTGTGGAGGCAGATCCTGTGGTTATATATGCCAGTGACATCACAAGAGTGATGTTTCTCAGTCTCCAAGCTACTGGAGGAGGATCACAACCCAGAGGTCTGGGACTGGACTTGAGTTCCTCAAGGAACAACAATTAGCAGGTAAGTCTAATTTAACCTTCCCCTCTGTCAGTTCCTCCTTCCCAGGGCCGGATTTACGTATACGCCATGTACGCCATGGCGTAGGGCCCACAGCCGGCAGGGGCCCACAAAAAAAGAACCAGTTTTTTTTTTTAAACTCAATTAAAAAAAAAAACCTGGTGGCTGCCGCCGCGGGGCCCCCTCTGCTGCCGCGGGGGCCCCGTCTACAAGCTGAAGCGGTCCGGTCGGGTCGGGTCGGGTCCGGTCGGTCTCTCTCCTCCCTCCCTCCCTCGCTGCAGGCTGCGAGAGACGCGAAGATAGAGCGTCTCCTCGCGTCTGTGTTAAGCCCGCAGGGGCTGATGGGATTTCCCATCAGCCCCTGTGGGCTTAACACAGACGCGAGGAGACGCTCTCCCTTCGCGTCTCTCGCAGCCTGCAGCCTGCAGCGAGGGAGGGAGGGAGAGAGACCCGACCCGACCCGACCCGACCCGACGGCGTCAGCGTGTAGACGGGGCCCCCGCGGCAGCAGAGGGGGCCCCGCGGCGGCAGCCACCAGGTTTTTTTTTTAAATTAAATTTTACTTTAGGCCGGGGGGGGGGGGGGGGGAGGTATGGTAATGGGGAATTGGGGGGGGGTAGTGATGTTAATGGGCTATTGGGGGGGGGGGGGCTGGAAATGGACTGGGGGGGGGGTAGGGCTGGTAATGGGCTATTGGGGGGCTGGGGCTGGAAATGGGCTGGGCTGGGCTGGGCTGGGCTGGGCTGGGGGGGGGTTAAGGCTAGAGGTGGGCTGATGGGGTTAGGACTGGTAATGGACTGTGGGCTGTTGGGGGGGCTTAGAACTGGCAATGGGCTTTGGGGGGGGTTAAGACTGGTAATGGGCTGTGGGCTGATGGGGGCTGTCTGGTAATGGTCATTGGGGGGGGAAAGGACTGGAAATGGGACGGGGCTTTAAGACGGGAGCTGGGCTGATGGGGTTAGGACTGGTAATGGGCTGTTGGGGGGGGTTAGAACTGGTAATGGGCTTTGGGGGGGTTAAGACTGGTAATGGGCTGTGGGCTGATGGGGGTTGTCTGGTAATGGGCTATGGGGGGCTAGGACTGGAAATGGGCTGGGGGGTTAATACTGGAGGTGGGATGATGGGGTTAGGACTGGTAATGGGCTGTGGGCTGATGAGGGGGGTAGGACTGGCAATGGGCTATGGGGGGCTGACTGGAAATGGGTTGATGGGGTTAGGACTGGAAGTGGGCTGATGGGGGGTTAGGACTGGTAATGGGTTATAGGGGGGGCTTAAACTGAAAATGGGGTGATGGGGGGTTAAGGACTGAAAATGGGGTGATGGGGGGTTAAGGACTGTAAGTGGGGTGATGGGGGGGCTAGGACTGGTATTGGGTTGGGGGGTTGCTAGGACTGGAAATGGGCTGATGGATGGCTAGGACTGGAAATGGGCTGATGCAGGGACTAGAAGGGAATGGATGCTGGGTGAGGCTGGAACTAGAAGGGAGCTGATGTTGGGGGAGGATTAGAATGGGATGGGGCTGGAAGAGTAAAATGGAGAAGGGAAAAATATTTTGTGTGGGAGGGATAAAAAATCTACAATTGGCTGGGTATTGGGAGAGTAAGTGGGGATTGAGGATGGAGGGGTAAAATTTGAGTGGATGAAATAGGAATGAGGAAAGAGCAAAAGGAGAAAGATTAGTATGTTAAAGCAGATGTAGAGAGAGAATGGAAAAAAATCTAGAAGAGAGAAGAAAGGACAAATGGACAGCAGACGATGGAGAGTTAGCAGAAGACACGAAGAAACCAGAAGAAAGTGGCTGGAGCAATTGCAGCTGAAAAAAATGCACAAAAGGTAGAAAAATATCTCTTTATTTTGAATTTATTAATTGGAATATGTCAGCTCTGGTAAATGTGCATCATTAACATCTGCGCTTTGTTTAGTACAAGAGCAAATTAATGTACAGTTTTATTTCTACAGTGTTGTACATTCCAAGTTTGGCTTTTGGGATTCCCAGTTTAATTATTGTCTTCCTATTTCTAAATTGTGATTACTTGTTTGGTGATGGTCTATGTTCTGCATGTGTAACTGAGCTGAGGTGTTCTGTTTATATAATTCCTATTTGACATTGCCATTTGTTCTCTTTCCCCAGTAGGTCATGTATTGTTGTTCTCTGAAATGTATTGGTTTAATATTTGCAGTGTTGCCTTTTGATTGGTAGAGTATGGTGCTTTGTGAGTCCTGGTAGTGCTGTTAGGATACGGCGGGTTTACTATGGGCAGTGTTTGTAGTAGTTCCTAATGTGTCTGGCAGTTGGCACTGGATTATAGTAATGTAGAAATCTTTTAGTCTTTCTTTATCCATACACTCATTAAGAGGCACGTTTACTAAAAGTTAGTATATGGTAACATTATGCAAATATTTATGCAAATGAGGCCCCTTATGCAAATGAGGTCCGCACCCCCCTTGGGCCGCCCCTGCTGGGGGCCCACAATTTTTGTTGGCGTAGGGCCTCACTCAAGGTAAATCCGGCCCTGCTCCTTCCCCTGGCAGCCACGGATCTTGCTTCTTACAGAGCGGCTGTTTTGTTTAAAAACAAAACCAGTGCAGAGCTCTCTGGCCCTATATAACCCTGCTGCAGCATCCCCCACTCAAAAGGAAGTGATGCTACAGGGGGTGAGATGCTTTAGCAGGGGTTCGATAGGGCTGCAACCAATATTGGAAGAGGAGTTTCTTTGGATGTAGAATGTATGTTCAAGAAAAAAAAGCGAGAAGCACAGTTTAAAACACCAAAACAAAATTTGTTATAATAATTTTATTTTGATGTTATAAACTGTGCCATGGTTCTTTTAGTTTTTGTTCCTTTGATTTGTGACCACCTTGTATCTCCTTTGTCTTTTGCAGAATATATATTTACATTTAATACCGCACCTATGCAGTGTCAGTAGTCAATGCGTTTTATATTAGATTTCCAGGCTACATAATAAAACTGCAACAATTTTTGCTGCATATGAACATCATTGCAAAGCGGTTGTTTTTTATACTTTATTTAGGCTGTGAATATGTTGTTTTGCTTTATTCTTGGGGCATCTACCTAACCGGTGTTCTGAGTGAGGGGAGCACCTATTCCCTGGCTAGAGCAATGAGGATGCTCTCCATTTTGGCTGCCGATGGAAGGGAGTGGGGGGTGCCAGATCATCTCTTGCCTCAGGCAGCAGATTGAGCTGCCCCTGAAAAGAGTTACATATATTTTGAGTTGGCTGAAAATGCAAGTTAACACTAATGTAAAAGGCGGTAAAGGCCCTGATTGATCAAACTTTGTTTTCCCAATAGACAAAATTGGTAGAAAAGCCTTAGTAAGTCAGGTCCTAAATCTTGAAAATTCACTCCTTAATGAACACACAATGGTGTGAACAGAGTAGGGAGACTGATCTCTCAGCCTATTTCTGGATCAATCCATCATGCAAAAGCTTAGTTCAAGAATCTTGCAATTCAGCACCTCCTGCTTGTATACAAAATCACAAGATTATAAAGTCATAGAAAATGTGTGGTCTCCATACTCTAGAGTCAATTGATATAATGAAATCACAACTTGGCTAAAAGCACAAAACCTCCACATAAATCATGCTAAAACTGAAGTTCTAATTGTAACAAAGAATCAATCATATATCCCCCCAACCCACATAACACTACAAAACCAAGAAATTAAAATAATAACTAAATAAGATACCTAGGTGTTATATTAGACACACACCTTACAATGGAAACCCACATCAGCAATACCATAAAGAAAATCTATTTCAAACTCAAGATCCTCAAACAACTACGCCCTCTAGTATTTTTACAAGACTTTATAAATATAATCCAGGCCACCATAACTCCCCACTTTGATTTTGCCAACCTAATTCTAATAGATATATCAAAACAAAACATTAAACGAATTCAATTAGCACAAAACGCAGCTGCTAGAATTATATTGAAAGTAAACTCACTCCAACACATAACACCAATACTAGCATCTCTCCATTGGCTACCAATACAAAGCAGGATAGTATACAAAACAATAATAACCTCATTCAAAGCCTTATACAATATGGCCCCAACTACACTATGTAATCTAATATGCAAAGAACCTTCTAAGCCTACATACAGAAAAGGACAATTAAACAAACTAAAGATTCCAAAAGATTTCACAAAAGCACATAAATTAACAAACAACAGAGCCTTTTCTCACATAGCTCCAACTATCTGGAATTCCCTCCCGGAGGAGCTACGAACACTAACTGAGATCATGGAATTCCGTAAAAAATTGAAAACTTACTTATTTACCAAACACTACAACAACATAGATAATACTTCACTTAATTTAGATAAAGGCTAAACAGGTACCAGTCTGTATCTAATAAAAATAAACATAGTTGAAACCATATGATGACCCAATCCCTTATGACCTAATACTTCTACATGTATATAGTTTACTCTATTCTGTATTGTCTTACACTATTTAGATAATACATTCTGTTTAGTTAATTACTTTGTTCTATAACACATATGTTGCTTTGTTATTCATTGTTTTTATAATATAACGTTCCATGTAAAACAAACCTGATTTCTTGATTGTTGTTTATTGTAAACCGCAACTGAACTCTGGAAGATGCGGTATATAAATGTGTGTTAAATAAATAGACCTTACACCGCCTTTTAAATACACAATGGAGCTTTTTCAAAGGCATGGGCATGGTTTGCAGGCCTACAAACTGTGCAAAATCCACTCTGTGGGATATTCCGCAGAACTAACCCTGGCCTATTTTTCACCATGTTAGCTAACCAGGCAGCGGCTCAATATTGCCGCTGCCCAGTTAGTTTTGTGGCAAACCGAGATATTCGATGCTGGGCCCAGATATGACCCCAGCATTGAATATCTGGCATTTAAGTTCATCGCCAGCGGCTAGTTGCATTAGCAATGCTAGCCACCGATACTGATTATACTCCCCCCCCCCCCCAATCTATAAAGTTTATTGTTAAAGCTACTAACCTCGTCCATCTCTGAAGACAATTTCCTTTTCCGTAGTTATCCACTTGTAGCAGGGGAACTCCAAGCAGTTCCCACAAGGTGTTTTCACAGTGATGTATTTGCAGTACCAATCATCTTCATACCAACACTTGTGCTTCTCAATTTTTACCACATAGATTTCACCCAGATCTTCTGAGGCAGTCACATCATAAGTGTCAACCTGCAAAGTATAAGGAGAATTTCTGCTCAGAAATAATGTAATTCACTTTGAATGGAGATCCCACCATGAAGATCCATGATACTGAAATTTCAGTGGCTGAAGCGATCTTTCTGTAATGAAGACATTTCACCAAATGCAGAGACCATTCCCCAACATTAATATTATAGGAACTTCGGTGGGACCAGTGACTCTTCTCTGAACATGTCTAGTACAGGAACTCAATGAAAGGAGAGATTCTTTCTTCAATATGGGGGTCATTCTGATCTGCGACGTCCAGCCCATGCTATTCGCAGGGAGCAAATTCCCAGCATCAGACTCCCCGCACATACAGCAGCTTTGTGCAGGAAGCTCTGGATGGGGGTGGGAGGGGGAGGGCCGGAGGAGGAACATGGGCAGGGCAGCGGTGAGCCGGAACCGCAGGCATACAGGGCTGATTCTTTTTTTTTTTGAAACTTTTATTTTCATTTTGCAACAAACAAAAGAAACAACACACCAAAGGAAACAATACAATTATACAATAAAGAAAAGTAAACCCAATTACCCCCCACCCCCACGCTTCTTCTCTAGCTGATTATGTCAGCATGTGAGCGCTTCCAAACAAACGTGATTGTACATCAAAACAATCAAAAGAGTATCTGCGATACAGAATAATCATGAGACAAAGATATATATAAGTTTAGACAGTCAAATGAGAGCATTGAGCAGAATGTACATAATCATTGAGCATCTTCCATTTAGACCGATGATGAGGAGTCTGAATGGGGGAAGCAAACATACGAGGTATTTGTTCATATTTACTGTAGAGACAGACATGATTCCACCATTCATTGGGGCTCAACTGGGAGCTATTTTTCCAGTATTTCGTAATTAGGGAAATAGCAATACCTAGCATAAAGTCCAAAAGGAAGTAAGCCGTTTTTGGAAGAGAGGGGATCCCCGCTGCTGAGCGAAGTCCCACTATCCTCCAAGAAAGGGGCTCTTGAAAGTGCAAAATAGACTGGATACGGCCCCAGACCCGACTCCAGTAATACTGTAGTGCGGGACATTCATACATAACATGAGGTAGTGAACCAATGGCCGCATGGCATGTCCAACAATTATTGCCCTGAGCAGTGTTCCATTTGGCTAATCTGTCAGGAGTGTAAAAACACCGGTGGGCTAGAAAGAAGAGTGTCTGAGTGAGTGAGGCGGATCGGGAGACCCGTGTCACTCTACTCCAGACAAGGCTCCATTGCTCCGGGGTCAAAGTCACATGCAGTTCTCTCTCCCATGCTTTCTGCGCTATAGGGGTATCCCTAGTTATAGCATTACATAAGGTTTTGTAAAAATTGGATGCTACACCCGGTGAACTACCAATAGATCGGATAGTCTCCAACCAACCTTGTGTAGGGGAGGCCGATGGCGGGAGCACCTTAGCACTCCTAAGGCAATGCTGAAGTTGCACCAACTGAAAGTAGTGTTTCGCTGGGAGACCAAATTCAATTTGCAATTCACTAAAAGTTTTCCAGCGACCTTCATGGAACAATTGGCTAGGAATCCAAATGCCCCTAGTGTACCAGGGGCTCCACGCCATCGGCTTATTTTGTATTCGAAATCGAGTGTTGTACCAAAGTGGGAGTTTGTCTAACGGACAGAGTCGGGAGTCTAAAGATTGCATGAGATTATTATAGGCACCTAAGGTGTCTAAAAGCATTGGTGGGAAGTGAGAGTCTGATGGGAGAGTCATACCAGGGAGAAAAATAAGAGGAATCGGTTTGCAAAGGTCCTCTTCTATGTCTAGCCACACAGGTCTACTCGGTACTGGATCTTCCAGCCAACGAGCACCTTGTTTGAGAAGAAAGGATTGATGATACTTCAGGAAATCAGGGAATCTGACACCCCCATATTCCTTATCTGCTTGCAGCTTATGTTTCGCTATCCTAGGTGTCTTATTTTGCCACAAGTATCTAGTCAGAAGGCCCTCGATATCTTTATATATACGTCGAGGGAAGAGACAAGGCACCATTTCTAAGATATAATTCACTTTCGGAACAATCATCATTTTTATGGTTTCTAATCGACCCCACCAGGTAAGCGTTAAAGGAGTCCAGCGGTGAGTAAGCGCCCGGACTTTAGAGGTTAAGTCTTTGGCATTGAAGGAGATAGTGTCTTCCAAAGGAGAACAATAGTGAACCCCAAGGTATTTGACCATGCGAGGTTGCCATAAAAAGGGGA
Source organism: Ichthyophis bannanicus (assembly GCA_033557465.1). NCBI lineage: Eukaryota > Metazoa > Chordata > Amphibia > Gymnophiona > Ichthyophiidae > Ichthyophis > Ichthyophis bannanicus. The sequence goes on from CM066034.1 coordinate 997,305,178, forward strand.
AGGATTGCATATCTGCCTGATGAAGCAGAGGATTTAATGGAAAGGCTACCGACTTGGTCCAATTTATCTTATAACCGGACAGTTGTGAGTATTTACCAATTTGCTCTAAGACAGCCGGTACTGAGTCTATAGAGACAAAGAGCATAAGATCATCAGCATACGCTGAAATTTTGATTTCCCTGTGGGTGAAGGGGACTCCATGAATCTCCTCCGATTGCCGGATTAGTAAAGCCAAGGGTTCGAGTGCAAGATCGAAGAGGAGTGGAGACAGTGGGCATCCCTGGCGAGTGCCGCGTTGAAGGGGAAAAGGTTGAGACTTTAAAGCATTTGCACATATACTGGCTGTAGGCTGAGCGTACATGGTGCGAAGACAACGGAGAAAACCTTCCCCGAATCCGTACCAGCGGAGGACTGCAAATAGGAAGGGCCACTCTAAGCGATCAAAGGCCTTCTCAGCATCAAGTGAGAGGCCAACAAATGGGCGATCAAGATGAACTGCGGTAGTCAATACATGGCAGAGAGTCCGAGCATTGTCAGCAGTCGATCTACCAGGAATGAAACCGCATTGATCTGGGTGTATTAAGGTAGGCATCCTATCCGAGAGCCGGGTAGAGAGAATGGTGGCAAAGATTTTATAATCCGCGTTTAGGAGGGAAATTGGACGATAATTAGCTGTTAGTTGCGGGTCTCTCCCCTCTTTCTCAAAAACTACTACATTTGCCATTGAAAAGGACCCAGAAGGAGAACCCTCCTCGGCCAAAGCAGAAAAATAAATTTTCAAAACTGGAGCTAAATCGGCGTGAAAGGTTTTGTAGAATTCAGCGGGGAGACCGTCTGGGCCTGCGGCTCGACCTGAGGCACATTTCTTGATAGCAGAATGAATTTCTGAGACAGTAAATGGGTGTGTCTAAGGCCACTCTATCTTCGTCAGAGATGGTCGGAATTTGTACACCTGAAAGTAAGCGTTCAAATACATATGGATCAAAATCACATTCAGAAATATAAAGACTAGTATAAAAGTCACGAAATAGTTCTATGATTTCGGTATCTATAGTTACCCAGCCACCCCCTGACTGATTGCGGAGGGCGGTAACACGCTTGGCTTCTTTTCGACCTTTTAGGGCATTTGCTAATAATTTGCCAGCACGATTATTTTCCCGATAATAAAGCCCTTGTTGTGATTCAATATTTTTAACAGCAGCAGTGTGCAAAAGCTGATTGTATTGAAAACGCAAGCGTTGTAAACGGAGTAGAATACATGGGTCAGTACGGGACGTAAGGAGACGCTCCCCAGCTTGTATCTGCTGCTCTAGAGTCAGTAAAAGCTGCTTTCTTTGTTTCCCCTGCCGAATTTGATAGCTAGTTATAGTGGCACGGATAGATGCTTTAAAACCCTCCCACCAAGCCCAGCCCGCTGTATCATGGGGTGAGTTAAAATGAAAATAATCTTGGATAGCGGCCTTTATATCGATCTGAAAATCTTTTTGACCCAGTAGGGATCTATCAAAAAAACCAAGCTCGGGGAGAATCGTCCCGCGCAGTGACACGTAATGATAAAGATATGGCAGCATGATCTGAAATATGGAGAGGATGAGTCCTAGTCGTGTCTACTTGAGAAATCAGTGCTTTGGAAATGAGAAAGAAATCTATTCTAGATTGGGAGTGATGGGGGGCAGAAAAGAAAGTGAACTCTAAGTCGGAGGGGTGAAGCAGCCTCCATATATCTACCAGCGCAAGATCTTGCATCAGAGCTGTAAGGGTAGCAAGACTCTTGGGTGGACTACTCGTTCTTGGCGGCTGTCTATCTATCAGAGGGTCTAACACTTGATTAAAGTCACCACCAAGTATAATGGAGTATTGGCAGAGGCCTGTGCCAACTGCGCAATACTTGCATAGTAAGCAGGGTTGTCCACATTCGGGGCATAAATGCAAATACATGTAAATTCACTATCTCCGACCTTAAGATGTACTCGGGCCCATCTGCCCTCCTTGTCAGCGCTAGTATCAATTACAGTAGCTTGCAAAGATTTCTTAACCAGGATGGCAACCCCGCACCGTTTAGAAACGGCGGGAGAATAGGCAGCCACCATGTAAGGCTTAACATTGAGTTTCAGTGTTTCAGCAGAGTTTAAGTGCGTTTCCTGAAGAAACGCTAAATCAGCATGCTCATGGCTAAGATAGCTAAGGATTTTCTTTCTTTTGATTGGACTATTAATGCCCTTTACGTTGAGTGATAAAATTTTACATAAAGCCATTTAGACAAGTTAAAAATTCTGAGCATGATAGCGCACCTAATTTCACAATGTCCCTCATATTGACTGTATCAGGCTGTACATATGGCATAAAAAAAACTAAGCTTAGATAACACAATGAAGCGCCCCACATTAAAAAAGAAAAACCGCAGCGCGGTAGAGAAGAAGCGAAACCCCAAAAATTACTGGCGACCATGTGTCTGCGGGGAGAAGCCCCAGAGAAGGCCAAAATTGAAAAACAACATAACCTGTAGGACTGTGCGTGCTCCGAATCCGATCGAGGCACACATCATGGAGGGAGAGGAGACCACAAAACAAGAGGCATAGAAAGAAAGAAAGAAAGTCCAGGAAGTCTCTGTGCTTGACTATGACCGCCGCATCGGGCCCTTCAAAATGGCGGACAGAGCCGGCGAATAAAAGTCCACGTCGTTGGATTAGCGCATCTGCTCTGCCTCTTTGGAGTCTAAGAATGTTGATAGTAGATCAGGATCTTCGAATGTCCTGGTTTGGTTGTGGAGAGTCACTCGGAGCTTCGCGGGATACAACAGGCCAAAGCGAGCCTGTAGCTGTTGAAGTCGAGGGCGAAAAGCAAGGAGTTTCTTCCGTCGGTCAACGGTAGGCTTTGCCAAGTCAGGGAAGAAGGAGACTTTGTGACCTTCAAATTCCAAATGATGGGTTCGCCCGGGCAGCATTTAAAATTTGTTCCACTTGTTGATATCGTAACAAGCGAAAGATAATAGGCCGGGGGGTCGTTCGGTTGAGCGCCATGTGGGTAGGAGCACGGTGTGCACGATCGATTTCCAATTCTTTATGAAAGGTGATCTTCAGCAAGGAGGGAAGAATTTTGAGCAGGAATTCTCTCATATCTCCCGCTTCCGCCCCCTCCGGTATTCCAATGAGCCTCACATTGTTGCGACGGGCTCGATTATTGCTATCTTCTAACTCCTTTTGCAGATTCTGTATCTGGCGCTCGGCCTTGTCCAGTGCGCCCAAGCGCACCGCGTGCGAATCGAGGACCCCCGCCATATTGTCCTGCCGTAATGAGAGTCTTTCAAGTCGGTCCTGGAGCACTCCAAAGTCTTCTCGCAGGGCTGTAAGCGCTTCTCCATTGGACTGCACCAATTCCTTCACGCCGCGTAGTTCCTCCAAAATCTCCAGGTGCATTTCGGGGTTTTCACGAAATGGAACCATCTTCTGTGGGGAGGACACCTCTGTTTTGGAGCGTTTTCCGTGAGAAGAAGAAGGAGACCCGAAGTCCAAGCGCGCTGGTTTATGGGCCGCCATCCCCCCCGAGGTACCCCGGTCAACCCGGAGCGAAATAGTAAGTTTGTATAGGTATTAAGTCAGGATTCTAAGTAGGCCTCTCGGGAGCTTCAGCGCTAAGCGTCTTACCCGCTGGACATCAGGCTCCGCCCCCAATCATACAGGGCTGATTCTGATTACGGCCCTGTATGTCTGGGATTGAGGAGTTAGACGGTGGACGACTTCTATCTCAGAAGTGGAAGAAGTCACCCCGAGGGTGCAGAGTGGCAGCAGAGGACCCCCTCCCAACCTAGGTGAACAGCAGTTGGAGTTCCCTGCAGCCTGACACTGGCCTTGGCAGGCCCCTCTGGGGATCAGGCAGTGGGGAACTGAATCTTTGAATTTCTACAGGAAAATTGGTGCTCCTGCATGGTGTCCCAGTGCTATGACCTCGAGGCTCCATTCAGGAGCATTATGAGAGTTGGACAGGGAAGGAGCCAGACATGTAGCTGCACAGAATCGGGGCACATCCTGCCCATCCAGGCCCTTTGCACCTGATTCTGCTCCCGTGGGAGCTCCCACAGGTATAGAATTGGGTGGAAATCCAACCCACCCAGCTTTTCAACATCTGGATGGGCCAGATGTACCCCAATCTGAATCGAGCCCTAAGGGCTCAATTTTGTCCTGGATGTCCTCCTCGATTCTCACCACCACCAAAAAGTTGTCTAATAGACAATATTTTGGTGGTGGTGAGAATCGAGGAGGAATGTGACACATTCTATATACCCTTTCGATGTCAAGGACATCTGCACCTTGCCCACTCACAATCTTAAATGACAGAGGTGTAAGGCAGGGGTCTCCAAATCCAGCCCTGGAGGGCCACAAACCAGTCAGGTTGGCAGGATATCTCTAATGCATATATATCTCATGCATATTCATTAGGGATATCCCGAAAACCTGACTGGTCTGCGGCTCTCCAGGACCAGGGTTCCCTACCCCTGGTCTATACAGTGTGTGGTGGCTGCAAACACCTTCCACAGCCCACACTGCCAGCACTGTTGCCAGTATTGGCCTGCCAATGTGCATAATGAGGAGCAAGGTACCATGGATATAGCCCGGACAGGGTGACCTGGCCAGGATGCATCTGCACAGGGCTTAGCGCACTGGCTGGGACATTGTAGTGCCCGGCCACCACCTACACAGACAGGGTGACCTCAATATGTCCTGCTGGGGGATCACTCTCACCCTGACTGTGTAGTGATGACAGCATGGCTAGGCACCCCCCTAGTGCTATATAGTATTTTTCTCATGTGATATTTATGGGTTTCCTTTTGGGGCCCAGTCACTGATTTATCTGCTTGTTGTGTATGCTGATATCCCAGTTCTGGGTGCATGCATTTCCACTGGGAACATGGACTAGCTAGCAGACTGCAGCTGGTATGTGTCTTGATGGAATGGCTTGCTGCAGGAGAATATCAGGTAGTGGTGGGGTGCAGCTTAGCATATCCAGGCCTAATGTCTGTCTGCTATTGTGTTATGGATGTGTATAGAGCTGCATTGACTGCCCTGTAGGGTGTCGGTTCCCCAGCAGGACTGGGGTTGATGGTCCCCTCTACTGCCACCATTGCAGGGAGGTAGAATGTGGATCTGTTGATGGGGGGCCCTGTTTGCTGCCGGGGGGGGGGGTGTGTGTGTCCATGGGGGCTGCACCTGACTGAGACATCCAAGGTGTTTCTGCAGAAATGACCTATCTCACACATTAACACTGCTTTGGACCTCTGTCATGGCCTCTTTCAGCCATGGAAGGTGCTGTGGACCTGGTGCTGGGCGCCTCACCGCACCCTCAGGGTGAGCACAGTACCCGCACAATGTGACGGTGTGTAGCTACTCTGTGCCAGTAACACACACGGTCAGTACCCCCTACCAGGCCGAGGTGCTGTGGGGGTGCACATGGTCACTTCCCCCTACCAGGCCGAGGTGCTGTGGGGGTGCATTCCCCATCTTGTGTTTATCTGTGGACAGCTGATTTGCATGTGCAGTGCATCATGGGTACAGGTGGGCTAACCCTATCCTGGTGACCACAGCAGACTGTCTGTGTGGTGACATGCACTCCCTCTGCAGCCAGCCAGGGGCTTGGTAGCAGCTATAGGGCTATAGCACAATGGTTACTTCACTGCCTATAGAGTCAGAAGTCATGGGTTCAAAACCACAGTGGGGTTATTTGGTGGGGCTGTGCAGAGCATTATCTCTTTTTAATGTACATTATTGCTGCCAGCAAAAACACCCTCATCGTACTGTACCCATAAGGTGCCTCAGAGGGCGCTTTATAGGGCGCCCTATAGGTTACCTTATGGTTACCGTCCATATAAGGTGCAGTATACGTTATCCTGTGGAGCAACTTATAGGGTGCCCTATAGGGGACATTTTAGGGTGCCGTGGCAGACAGTGCACTTTATAATGTGCCCTATGGAGTGCCTTATAGGGTGCCTTATGCGGCATCTTCAATTACGGCACGTGAGGACCTGTTTGCTGGCAGCAATTAATAAAATACAACTAAAGTGCTACAGGAAAAAATACATACATTGCAAAGCTGATGCCACAGCCAGCCTTACGTATTAGGCACACTGGGGAGCAAACTCATGACCCCTGTATCAGCAGTCAGTGCCTTACCCATTGTGCTGCACTGCTGCTCCTCCTTGCATGTCAGCGCACCTACTTATGCTGTGCATTCCTTAAACCGCACAGTGCTGCCATCAAAAACATTTCTGTGACCTTGCGGTAACTCATATGGCACCCTATAAAGCGCCCTATCAGCAACATTCTAGGGTGCCTTGGCGGACAGTGCACTTTAAAATGTGCCTTATGGGGCGCCTTATGTTAACATGCTTTGAGAGTGCGTTTGCTAGTAGTAGTAATTAAGATAAAAAATAAAATGCCTCCTAAAGCAAACCTACCCATAATAGGTAATGCATCAACCAGCCTTCTTCATTGGGCACAGTGAGGGATTGAACCCATGATCCCTGCAATATTGGTCAGTGTCTTAACCATTGTGCTGTGGCTCTGCTCTTGTGCTTGTGCATCAGCGCGCCGCCTTATGCCGCCCAATATTAAAATGCCTCCTAAAGCAATAGCACACTGCCTTTATGCTGCCCATTATTTAAATGCCTCCTAAAGGAATGCCTCAGCCAGCTGTCTTCATTGGGCACTGTGGGGGATTTAACCCCTGATCCCTGCACCATTGATCAGTGTCTCAACCATTGTGCTGTAGCTCTGCTTCTTTGCTTACACATCAGCGCGCCACTTATGCCTCCCACGCAGCGGGCGCCGCGCACATTAGCGCATGAATAATCCCGGTTTTGCTTTTTTCAGCCAGACACGCCCACTCCTTATATGGCACCCGCACACTAGCGGGCCGCGCACATTACCGGGGTTTTAGTAAACATACCCCTTAGCCTTTTTGCTGCCCTAAGTCATGCAAATTGCAATCCGGATGGCGGCACTGAAAGTCACTGCCAACCAAATACCATTCAACACTGCCCCAGCTTCACCCACAGACTACCCCAGCACTATCCAGATAATGCCAAGGTGATCAGAGGTAATATTTGGCAGCACTATCCGGATAGTGCTGCTGGATGTTGCTCTCACCAACACTTATCCGGTTAGCAGTTGCTGCTAAATAGAGAAGTGCCTTTGAATATCGGTCCCTAAACGTCTATCATATCCCCTCTCAGTTGTCTGTTCTCCAAGCTGAAAAGCCTTGTCCTATTTACAAGGCTGGCCCGTCCACTAGGTGAGCTAGGCAGCCGCCTAGGGTGGCCGGTTCAGGTGGATGTGGGCGGCAGTGGTGGCAGCAGCAGCAGCAGCAGCACACATGGGCAGCCACCGCCCCCCCCCCTCTCACAGCTACTGCCAATTCCATTTGGGGGGATTTGAGCAGTGGCAGTATTTCCAAAAGCAGCAGCAAAAGCCACCGCTTTTGAAAATACTGCCATTGCCGCTGCCTGCCTCCCCCTCCCTAGATGGAATGGGTGGCAGCTGGGGGAGCGGTGTTGACGGTGGCAGCTGGGAGGGGGGGGGGCGGCGGCGACGAGGCCGGGCTTTCTGCCTAGGGCGTCAGAAGCCCTTGAGCCTGCCATTCCTCTCTTCATAAGGAGTGTGTTCCATCCCCTTTATCATTCATTTTTGTCACCCTTCTCTGAACCTTTTTTAGTTGTTCTATATCCTTTTGAAGATGGGGCAATCAGAGCTGCATTAAATGCTCAAGGTGTGGTCGCCATTGGTGGTTGGCTTGACTAACATAAGTTAACAGCCAACCTCAACAATTTGAGGTTCTTATACTGGGTAATAGAGCATAGGATGGGGTTACTGAATGAACACTGGAATGAATCACGTTATCTAAAATCTAAAAAGAGTTTAAAGTGCTGAGGCCAGTTGAGTGAGCTATCAATGTTATCTTGCTTCATCAGTCCTGGGAGCTTTATGCACCTATATACAGGGTGCCCCAAAAAAAGTGAGAACATCTCGTAAATTAAAAGCTTAAATAGTTTACTTATTTACCTTTTTTAGCTATATAACATCTTTATTTCGACAATTTCTGGGCGCCATCTTTTTTTTAAAATTTGTCAATTGTTTACATCTGTCTTTTTGAGTTTTTAAATAACTTATATGCTACAAGATATTCTTACTTTTTTTGGGCCACCATGTAGATATGTATACAGTCTTGCTTGTTTTTGTTTTTCATTTTCTGTTTTATTTTTACATGCAAACACTTATACAGTATATATATATATTTTTTTGTGGTTTATTGAGTGTTATTTTTCATCAAGCTTAATGTTTTTATTATTCTTTTATTTTGTATAACTTATGTAAATTTTGATCAATTTGATTTCTATTGTTATTCACCACTGTGATGTCTACCTGAAAAGTAGGTCTTCAAAGTAATAACATAAACTTTGAGGATGTGTGTGTGAGGGATTTGTGTTTCTTTCTTGACAATACCCTATATCCCTCAAACCTCGGAATCCAAAAGAGTTTACGGCCAGCTATGTGTTTTTCACCAAATCTGTCACCCGCTCCATCAACAGAGTCTAGCTTCACTGCTAGAAACATTAGTATTTTCCCCACTTAATTACTGTAATGCACTATGGATGGGCTTGCTCCAAAAAAGCATTAAAAATCTGCAATGAATTTAGAATATGGCAGCATGTTTGGTAGGCCAACACAGATTACTTTGATAATGTAGTATATCTCTGATTTTGAGGTTCCTGTTCTGGCTTACATTAATGTTTAGGTACCAGTTTAAACTATGTGTGTTGGTTTCAAACTAAAATGTGGTCTTACTTCACAGTATCTTAAAGAAATATGTGTCCCGTGCAGGGCCATACCAAGGGCTGTGCGAGCGGTGTGGCCGCTCAGGGCACAGCTATGGAAGGGGTGCTGATATCATCACTGGGCTTCCAGAAAGCTCAAAAAGAGTGAGTTACTGCACGTGGTTAGGTGAGTAGTGGAGCACCAGATTCGTTTGTTGCACAGGACACATTTCTAGCGTGGTACAGTCCTGCATATACAGATATCTTCTCTGGAGGATTTATTGACAGTTTTCAGTGTTACAAACCAGGCTATCAACAATTAGGTCAAACTTTTTTTTAATGGTTGGATGTCTAGAAGTTCAGTAATTTTGTTTTCTGTGATCGTTTCTACTATTTTGCCTGCCACAGACTACAGACTTTTGTGCCTAATGTCACTGCCAGGCAAAATAGTGGAAACCATTATAAAGAACAAAATTACTGAATACATGGACAGTCATGACTTAGTGGGAAAAAGTCAACATGGATTTAGCAAAGGGAAGTCTTGCCTCACCAATCTACTGCATTTATTTGAAGGCATGAATAAACATGTGGATAAAGGAGAGCGATTTCATGCAGTGTATTTAAACTTTCAGAAAGCGTTTGACAAAGTTGAAAAACTCCTGAGGAAGCTAAAAAGTCATGGCATATGAGGCAACGTCCTATTGTGGAATGGAAACTGGTTGAGAGATAGAAAATGGAGAATAGGGTTAAATTGCCAATTTTTTCAATGGAGGAAGGTGAATAGTGGAGTATGCCAAAGATCAGTATTGGGACTAGTGCTTTCTAACATATTTATAAATGATCTGGAATTGGGAATAACAAGTGATGTGATTACATTTGCAAATAACACTAAGGGGTATGTTTACTAAAGTGCGGTAAATGTGAATAACGCGCGTTGTATGACGTTAACGATCGTAAGTGCAGTATAACGTGCGTAAGCACGCGCCAACGACCGTTAACGTCATACTACGCACGTTAACCGTAGTTAACGATCGTAAAGCCCCGCGGCGCGTTAAAACAGCGCAGAAGGTGGAGAGTGGGCGGAGAGAAGGGGTCAATGGGCGGAGAGTGGGCGGGGAGAGGCTCCCCTCACACTAACGCGCTGAATTTCTGAGCTCAATTCCAACGCGAATGAAAACCTGTCGTTAAAGGCATATTAAAGGGAAGAGAAACCATTTCCGTCAGCAATGTACAGCAAAACCGGGGAAACCTACAAAATGTGAGCAGTGTGATACATGTGCACAGAACAAGATTTCACCTAAAACGTTAAAAATGACCACAAGAAACATTGTACAAATTATAATCCAGCTGGGAAACAGTGATAGCAATGGGCAACAATGAAAAACACTCCCTGGAAAGCACCAAAAAAAAAAGAAATGATGTTTGGAAGGGTCTACGCTCCGTAGACCCTTTCAAAGATCATTTCATTGTAATGGAGCTGTCCTGGGAGTGTTTTGTAATGTTGCCCAATGATAGCATTGTTGCCCAGCTTGGTTATGGGTGTTTGCCCCTTTTTTCGAGGTCTTTTCTGAGGTTTATTTGCACCTCTGTCTCCATACAAGGTAAATGAGCCCACAGTAAACCTGTGCAGAGCAGGGTTTCCGACTCGACAGGCCGGTTTTCCTATCTCCAGGGACTGCACTGTTTCTGTGGCCACAGTGTGGTGCAACAGACACAGCCAGTCCCTGTAAGACCAGAGGGTAACAGGTTCAAATCCCAGCTGGGGCTCTTGCCAACCCAGTCCCCATAGTTTTACCCACCACTAAACAGTGATAGTAAAGACACACCTTTATTGCAGAGAACATACGCATGGTTAAAACGCCTATATTTTACCACACCAAACACAGACACCAGAAACAGGCGCATTACCTAGAGCAGAGTCTCGCAAATGCAGTCCTGGAGGGCCCCACACCTTTCAGGTTCCATGCTGCCTCTAATAAAGATGCCTGTGCTGCATATCTATGCACCACCCCCATGGTATGCAGATGTAGCTCATGCATAGTTATGAGGGACAGCATAAAAACCCAAACAGTGTTTGGAGCACCAGGACTGGAGTTGGGGAACTCTGCCGTAAAGCAGCAGCCAACAGGGCCAGACACACCCACACACATACCCACAGGCCCCATTGGCCAATGCTTCCTGGAGAGGCAGGACATTGGGCCCTACCTGTATCTCCCACTACTAGCAGTTGCATACCTTAGCAATGCCACCCTACATCTGGGTACATGGTACACAGCTATCAAACGTTTCCTAAGATAACTGGCAGATATCAATTCCTACGTTAAGCACATTTTGCTCAGTGAGCTCCACCATAACAATCATTCTGATGTCTGTGGTGTGTGCTGCAGGTCTGGTCTCTGACAGTGTTTACCACCCTGGGGAGTGACCCCCAACAGTCTTGCGTACCATATCCATGCCTGTACTGTGCCCAGGACTGGTGTGGTGGGTATGGCTGCTGAACACCTCTATAGTAGCACAATGCTGGCATAGGTGTGGGGGTGGCTGTCTGTCTATCCAGTGTGTGGTGGCTGCAAACACCTTCCACAGCCCACACTGCCAGCAATGTTGCCAGTATTGGGCTGCCAATGTGCATAATGAGGAGCAAGGTACCATGGGTATAGGCCGGACAGGGTCGCCTGGCCAGGGTGCATCTGCACAGGGCATACGGCAGTGACAGGCACATTTTAGTGCCCGGCCACCACCTACACAGACAGGGTGACCTCAGTATGTCCTGCTGAGAGATCACTCTCACCCTGACTGTGCTGTGACCACAGCATGGCTAGGCACCCCCATAGTGCTATGTAGTATTTCTCTCATGTGATAGATATGGGTTTCCTGTTGGGGCCCAGTCACTGAGTTATCTGCTTGCTGTGTATGCTGACATCCCAGTTCTGGGTGCATGCATCTCCACTAGCTACATGCACTATTGACTAACTAGCAGACTGTTTGCAGCTGGTATGTGTTGTGATGGAGTGGCTTGCAGCAGGTGAATATTAGATAGTGGTGGGGTGCAGCTTCCATATCAAGGCCTGATGTCTGTCTGCTATTGTGTTATGGATGCGTACAGAGCTGCATTGACTGCCCTGTGGTGTGTCTGTTCCTCAGCAGGACCGGGGTTGCTGTTCCCCTCTACTGCCACCTTTGCAGGGAGGTAGAATGTGGATCTATTGTTTGGGGAACCTGTTTGCTACCCTCGGCCCTGGGGGTGGTGGTGCATGGGGGCAACACCTGACTGAAACAGACAGAAAAATCCAAGGTGTTTGTGCAGAAACTACCTATCTCACACATTAACACTGCTTTGGACCTGCACCATGGACGGTGCTGGGCGCCTCACTGCACCCTCAGGGTGAGCACAGTACCTGCACAATGTGACGGTGTGTAGCTACTCTGTGCCAGTACAACACACGGTCAGTACCCCCTACCAGGCCGAGGTGCTGTGGGGGTGCACATGGTCACTTCCCCCTACCAGGCCGAGGTGCTGTGGGGGTGCATTCCCCATGGTGTGTATCTGTGGACGGCTGATTTGCATATGCAGTGCATCATGGGTGTGACTGGCACAATCCAACCCTGGGTAAATCCAGCACCTGCTCACAGGCTCAGAGACACCATAGGCCATCACACGTACATCTGTTAGCATAATGCATAGGTGCAAGATACCCTAAAGAGTCTGTAATATGAGGTACCCACGCTGGAAAAAACACACGTAGCCACGCACGCACCAACGCACGGGGCTACGCCTGTACCAACGCACGCACCAACGTACATGGCTACGCACACTGCGAGGGTGTGTTTCTGTAACCACTACTCAACGTAAAGAAAAACATGCCTCCTCATTCCCTATGTAATGTACAGGGTGATGCCTTGGCCAGCCTTCTGCATTGGGCACCCTGGGGACTCAAACCCATGCTGCCTGTAACAGTGGTCAGTACACTAACCATTGTGCTACAGCTCTGTTTCAGTGGTTTGTGTCTGTACGCCTTCATAAGATTAACGTGCAGTAACGCACCACGGCGCCCTGTAACGCTTGTTAGTTTTGGGAACGCGCGTTAGTGGTTATGATGTCCCGCCCATGTCCTTTTTTGGCTTTCCTTTCACTAACGTGACTCCTAACGCGATTTGCACTAACGCAGTTTAGTAAACATACCCCTAAAAGTTGTTAAGTCGCATGTGGATTGTGATTGATTGTAGGAGGACCTTGTGAGACTGGGAGACTGGGCATCCAAATGGCTGATGGAATTTAATGTGGACAAGTGCAAAGTGATGCGCGTAGGGAAGAAAAACCCAAACTATAGATACACAATGCTAGGTTCCACATTAGAAGTTGCCACTCAAGAATAGGATCTGGGTGTGATTGTAGACAATACACTGATAGTTTTTGTTCAGTGTGCGACGGCAGCCAAAAAAGCAAACACAATGTTAGGAATCATTAGGAAAGGAATAGAAAATAAAACAAAGGATATCATAATGCCTCTCTATCGCTCCATGGTGCAACCACAACTTGAGTATTATGTGCAATTCTGGTCTGGGCATCTCAAAAATGAATAGCAGCTCTAGAAAAGATACAGAAAAGGGCAACCCAAATGATGAAGGGGATGGGACGACTGTCCTGTGAGGGAAGGCTAAAGAGCTTCAGCCTGAAGAAGAGACGCCTGAGGGGATATGATAGAGGTCTATAAACTCCTGACTGGAGGGGAATGGATAGATGTGAATTGATAGATTACTCTTTAAAAAATACAAGGACTAGAAAATATACCATGAATCTACCAAGTAGTATACTTAAAACAAGAGAAAATATTTTTCCCTCAAGTATATAATTAAGCATTGGAACTCATTGCCAGAAACGGTGTACCTGGGTTTAAAAAGGTTTTGGGCATATTCCCGAGGAAACGTAGACCAAGAGGACACCCTAGGGAAAAGCAGCATGGAACTGGCTTCTTTTGGGATATGCACAGTACTTGTGACCTGGATTGGTCACTATTGGAAATAGGTCACTGGACATGATGACCCAGTATGACAGTACTAATATTCTTATGTAACTTGCTTCCTCAAGAACTGTGCCAAGCTATAGAACTGATGAGCTTTAAACCAGTTGAAAAGTGCATAGTTAGTGTGACATAATGGCACGTTTGCCCTTTCGTCTATTCACATACTCAGGCATGCCTGTGCGGAGGACTAGAATGAAACAGTAGAGTAGCAGAGGATGTGTAGGTTGGTAGGGATAGAATGAGCAGTGACCAATGGTTATATGAAATATGTGTGTGCATGTGCAAAGTGGTATGATGTATATATTAATCTCCATGGGGAATGTTTAGCTGTTTTTCTGTGGGAAAGTGTGGGTGGGATATCGTTATGGAGTGGGGTGATATGTGTGATGGTGTGTCTGGAGGAATGGGTGTGGGTGTGAGCAGGTGTGTCGGGAGGGGTGGGTAAGGGTATGCAGAGATGTGTGTGTGTATGTGTATGTCAGGAGGAGTGGGTAGGTAAGAATATTTGGGGGGGTGTCAGGAGGAATGGGTGAGCGTATGTCAGAGGTGTGTACGGAAAGGTGCATGTGTTCGGAGGAGTTAGTGATGGTTTGTCATAGGTCTTTGAGGATGGATGTGATTGTGTTGGGAGGTGTGTGGGGGTGTGTTGAGAGGGTGTGGAAAGGTTTGTAGAGGGTGTGTATGTACACATCCTCTGATACTTTACTATTTGGAGTATAGTGTGTAATTCTGGAGACCGCACCTTCAAAAGGATATAAACAGGATGGAGTCAGAACGGAGGGTGGCTACTAAAATGGTTAGTGGTCTTCATTATAAAGGATATGAGGACAGACTTAAGGATCTTATCATGTACACCTTAGAGGAAAGGCGGGATAGAGGTGATATGATTGAGATGTTTAAATACCTCCATGGCATAAATACACAGGGGGATAACCTCTTTCAATTGAAAGCAAGTTCTGCTATGAGGGGACATGGGATGAGGGTAAAAGGGGATAGATTCAGGAGTGATGTGCGGAAATATTTCTTTATGGAAAGAGTGGTGGATCCATGGAATAGTCTCCCAGTGGAGGTGGTAGAGATGAGGACAGTATCTGAATTCAAAAAAGCATGGGACAAACACAGAGGATCTCTAAAGGGAAAAGGGGGACTGTTGTAGTTGTTGATATGGAAGGGCAGACTAGATAAGAACATAAGAACATAAGACATGCCATACTGGGTCAGACCGAGGTCCATCAAGTCCAGTATCCTGTTTCCAACAGTGGCCAATCTAGGTCATACGTACCTAGCAATATCCCCAAAAGACACAGGTTCCACAATGCTTGTACTGGGTCAAGCATTGATATCCTGGGTCCCTTTTTAATAGTGGTTTATGGAACTTTCCTCCAGGAACTTGTCCAAACCTTTTTTAAACCCAGCTATACTAACAGCCCTTACTACATCCTCCGGTAACAGATTCCAGAGTTTGATTACACGTTGAGTGAAAAAATATTTTCTCTTATTTGTCTTAAATAGTTTACCCTGTAGCTTCATTACATGTCCCCTAGTCTTTCTATACTCTGATAGCGTAAACAATTGATCCACATTTATCCGTTCCACTCCATTCATTAATTTATAGACCTCTATCATATCTCCCCTCAGCCGTCTCTTCTCCAGGCTAAAGAGCCCTAACCTTCTTAGCCTCTCTTCATAGGAGTAGCCTTCCATCCCCTTCACCAATTTGGTGGCTCTTCTCTGTACTTTTTCTAATAACGCTATGTCCTTTTTAAGATACGGTGACCAGAATTGCACACAATATTCAAGGTGCGGTCGTACCATGGAGCGATACAGAGGCATTATAACATCCTTTGTTTTATTCTCCATCCCTTTCCTTATGATACCTAGCATTCTATTTGCTTTCTTGGCCGCCGCTGCACATTGGGCAGAGGGTTTTAACATGTTATCCACGATGACTCCTAAATCTTTTTCCTGGGTCTTGGTTTCTAATGTGGAGCCTTGCATTGTGTAACTATAGTGTGGGTTGTTCTTTCCTAGGTGCATAACTTTGCACTTGTCCACATTAAATTTCATCTGCCATTTGGATGCCCAGTCTTCCAATTTATCCAGATCCTCCTGCAGTTTTCCACAATCCTCTTGGGTTTTAACAACTTTAAACAGTTTTGTGTCATCTGCAAATTTGATAACCTCACTAGTTATTCCCTTTTCCAGGTCATTTATGAATATGTCAAAAAGTAGCGGACCCAGTACAGATCCCTGGGGTACTCCACTATTCACCTTTTTCCATTGGGAATATTGGCCATTTAGCCCTACCCTCTGCTTTCTATCTTTTAACCAGTTCCCGATACACAATAGTACACTGCCTCCTATCCCATGACTTTTTAGCTTTGCCAAAAGTCTCTGATGGGGGACTTTGTCAAAAGCTTTCTGAAAGTCCAGATACACTATATCAACCGACTCACCTTTGTCTATCTGTTTATGCACACCTTCAAAAAAACATATCAGATTAGTAAGACAAGATCTTCCTTGTCTAAAGCCATGTTAGCTGTCTCCCATTAGGCCATGACTATCTACATGCTGTGTAATTTTGTTCTTTATGATGGTTTCTACCATTTTCCCTGGTACTGACGTCAGGCTCACCGGTCTGTAATTTCCTGGGTCTCCCCTGGAACCCTTTTTAAAAATTGGTGTTACGTTGGCGACCCTCCAATCTTCAGGTATTAGAGATGATTTTAATGAAAGTTCACAGATTACCAATAGTAGGTCTGCAATCTCATATTTCAGTTCTTTCAACACTCTGGGATGTATACTATCCGGTCCAGGTGATTTGCTACTATTCAGTTTATCAAATAGTTGTAATATATCTTCCCGGTGTAGCGATATTTCTCTCAATTCCTCTGCAGTATCACCTTTAAATACCACTTCAGTCTTGGGTAACATCCCTACATCTTCCTCAGTAAAGACCGAAGCAAAGAATTCATTCAGTCTCTCTGCTATAGCCTTGTTTCCCCTTACTGCCCCTTTTACCCCTCTATCATCTAATGGTCCAATTGACTCTCTCACAGGCCTTTTGCTACGAATGTACTTGAAAAAGTCTTTATTTCGTGTTTTTGCTTCCGTAGCAAGTTTCTTCTCAAATTCCTGCTTTGCCTGCCTTATCAATGCTTTGCATTTAACTTGCCAGTGCTTGTGCTGTTTCCAGTTTTCATCATTTGGCTCTTTTTTCCATTTCCTGAAGGTTGCTTTTTTGGCAGCAACAGCCTCTCTGACCTCACCTTTAAACCATGCTGGCAGTTTTTTGGACTTTCTTCCACTTTTCCTAATACGTGGAATATAGCTGGTCTGGGCTTCGAGGATAGTATTTTTAAATAACACCCAAGCTTGCTGTAAGTCTTTATTTAACCTTTGGAACCGCTCCTTTTAGTTTTTTCCTAACTATATTCCTCATTCTATCATAGTCTCCCTTTTGAAAGTTAAAAGGTAGTACTGTGGATGCCTTTACTATCTGTCCTCCACTAATTAAATCAAACATGATCATACTATGATCACTATTGCCAAGTGGTCCCAACACATTTATTTCTTGCACCAGATCTGGCGTTCCACTAAGGACTAGGTCCAGTATGGCTTCCCCTCTGGTCGGTTCATGAACCAGCTGCTCCAAGAAGCAGTCATTTATTCCATCTAGAAACTTTATCTCTTTAGCTTGTCCTACTGTGACACTGACCCAGTCGATACCGGGGTAATTGAAATCTCCCATTATTACTACTCTGTTGTGACTTTTGTTAGCTTCCTTGATTTCTTTGAGCATTTCATCATCCATTTGTTCATTCTGGCCAGGCGGTCGCTAGTATACTCCAACTGCCATCACCTTCCCCTTCATAAATGAAGGGGAAGGTGATGGACATGTGGTCTTTGGGAAGGTGATGGCCATGTGGTCTTTTTCTGTCGTCATTTTTCTGTTTCTCTGTTGTCCATGTAGAATTCATTCCCCCTTACACTTTCCTCTGTCCCCTTGCATTCACTCTCTGTCCCTTCCCTCCTTTGCACTCTTCCCTCTCCCTACCCTATGCCACCCTCGCACTCTCCTCCATATTCTTCCACCCCCCCCCAACCGCACTCTCTCACTGCCTTCCTTGCCACCCATTTTTCCACTCTCCTCTACTTTACTTCCTCCTTCTTCCGTGGCACTCTTTTATTCCATTCCACTTCTCCCTCCCCCTGCACTCTTTTCTTCCCTTGCCTGCTACTCCCTTGCATTCTTCCAGTTACCCTCAGCCCTACCCTATCTCCACCCCTTCTTCTCACCTTAACTTATCTTTTTTAATTCCTTTCTTTCATATAGAGTGGGACACCTTTCCTTGTGCTGGGACCCTATCAGCATGCTGCCTCCTTCAACAATGAGGCTGCGATGGAGGCTCCACATCACTGCACCTCTTACATTGGGGAGTGGAACCTGTCCTCCAAGCCATCTGCTGAGTCTTCATTTCTCCTATCAGTTCCCTTTTTCTTCAGGTGGTGGGGCCTGGACTGTGTACCACCCACAACCTCAGCACAGTCTGAGAACATGGTAGGAAAGACCAAAGTAGATGAAAATACCGTAAACTTTATTGAATTGTCAATATAACCCAACACAGGCCGTGTTTCATTTAGACTTCCTCAGGGGTAAAATGGCAAACTGGGGTCATAAAAAACAAAGAAAAATATCATACAAAATAATAAGTACATACATTAAAAACATATGTACTTATTATTTTGTATGATATTTCTTCTTCTGCTGGCTCTTTCTTTCCCTGGGTAGTGGGGCGTGGCTGTCTCTGCTACCTGTGTTTCATGGGAATTCTTGAGCTCTGATGTAAAATGCTAGGCATGTGTTTGCACATGCAAAAACAAATGCATTTCGGATAGATGGACAAACAGACAGTTAAACCCTCACCAAGAGGGGGCTATCACTGTCTCTTAAGAGAAACGTGCCTACAAACAGCTGAGAAGCTGGCAATTTACATGGACTTTCAGGAAGATAGATTGAATTATTTAGAAACATAGAAACAGAAAAATGACGATAGAAAAAGACCACATGGCCTTGGTCCGATTCTTTTTAACATCTTTGTTAGTGATATAGTGGACGGGCTGTCGGGTAAGGTTTGCCTCATTGCAGATGATACCAAAATCTGCAATAGAGTAGACACCCAGGAAGGTGCATATAACATGAGGAAGGGTCTATCTAAGCTTCAAGAATGGTCTAGAATTTGGCAGCTGGGATTTAATGTTAAAAAAAGTAATGTCATGCATTTGGGCTGCAGCAATCCAAGGGAGCAATATAGTATAGCGGGTGAAGTACTGTAGTCCACTAAAGAAGAGCGGGACTTAGGCATGGTTGTGTCTGATGATCTTAAAGTAGCTAAACAGGTAGAAAAGGTGATGGCAAAAGCTAGAAGGATGCTTGGGTGCATATGGAGAGGAATGGCTAGCAGAAAAGAGAAGGTGATAGTGCCTCTATATAAGTCTTTGGTGCGACCTCATTTGGAGTATAGTGTGCAATTCTGGAGACCGCACCTTCAAAAGGATGTGAACAGGATGGAGTCAGTACAGAGGATTGCTATTAAAATGGTTAGTGGTCTTCATCATAAAGCATATGAGGACAGACTTAAAGATCTTAATATGTACACATTAGAGGAAAGGCGGGAAAGAGGTGATATGATTGAGATATTTAAATACCTCTGCAGCATAAATGCACAGGAGGAGAGCCTCTTTCAATTGAAAGCAAGTTCTGCTACGAGGGGACATGGGATGAGGGTGAAGGGGGATAGATTCAAGAGTGATATGTGGAAATATTTCTTTACGGAAAGAGTAGTGGATCCGTGGAATAGTCTCCCAGTGAAGATGGTAGAGTTCAGGACAGTATCTGAATTCAAAAAAGCATGGGACAAACACAGAGGATCTCTAAAGGGAAAAAGGGGACTTTTGTAGTTGATATGGAAGGACAGACCAGATAGGCCGTGTGGTCTTTTTCTGTCGTAATTTTTCTGTGTTTCTATGTTGTCCATGTAGAATTCATTCCCCCTTACACTTTCCTAGGTCCCCTTGCATTCACTCTCTGTCCCTTCCCTCCTTTGCACTCTTCCCTCTCCCTATCCTATGCCACCCTCGCACTCTCCTCCATATTTTTCCACCTCCCCCCTGCACTCTCGCACTGCCTTCCTTGCCACCCATTTTTCCACTCTCTCCTCTACTTCCTCTTTCTTCCGTGGCACTCTTTTATTCCATTCCACTTTTCCCTCCCCCTGCACTCCTTTCTTCCCTTGCCTGCTACTCCCTTGCATTCTTCCAGTTACCCTCAGCCCTACCCTATCTCCACCCCTTCTTCTCACCTTAACTTATCTTTTTTAATTCCTTTCTTTCATGTAGAGTGGGACACCTTTCCTTGTGCTGGGACCCTATCAGCATGCTGCCTCCTTCAACAATGAGGCTGCGATGGAGGCTCCACATCACTGCTCCTCTTACATTGGGGGGTAGAGCCTGTCCTCCAAGCCATCTGCTGAGTCTTCATTTCTCCTATCTGTTCCCTTTTTCTTCAGGTGGTGGGGCCTGGACTGTGTTCCACCCACGACCTCAGCACAGTCTGAGAACATGGTAGGAAAGACCAAAGTTGATGAAAATACTGTAAACTTTATTTAATTGCCAATATAACCCGACACAGGCCGTGTTTCATTTAGACTTCCTCAGGGGTAAAATGGCAAACTGGGGTCATAAAGAACAAAGAAAAATATCATACAAACTAATAAGTACATACATTAAAAAGTATGTACTTATTATTTTGTATGATATTTCTTCCTCTGCTGGCTCTTTCTTTCCCTGGGTAGTGGGGCCTGGCCTCCCTCCTACCTGTGATTCATGGGAATTCTTGAGCTCTGATGTAAAATGCTAGGCATGTGTTTGCACATGCAGAATCAAATGCATTTCGGATAGATGGACAAACAGACAGACAGATAACCCCTCACCAAGAGGGTGCTATCACTGTCTCTTAAGAGAAACGTGCCTACAAACAGCTGAGAAGCTGTCAATTTACATGGGCTATCAGGAAGATAGATTGAATTATTTAGAAACATAGAAACAGAAAAATGATGACAGAAAAAGACCACATGTCCTTGGTCCGATTCTTTTTAACATCTTTGTTAGTGATATAGTGTAAGGGCTATTGGGTAAGGTTTGCCTCTTTGCGGATGATACCAAAATCTGCAATAGAGTAGACACCCAGGAAGGTTCAGATAACATGAGGAGGGATTCAGCTAAGCTTGAAGAATGGTCTAGAATTTGGCAGCTGGGATTTAATGTTAAAAAATATAAGGTGATGCATTTTGGCTGCAACAATCCAAGGGAGCAATATAGTATAGGGGGTGAAGGACTTTAGTCCACTAAAGAAGAATAGTCTCCCAATGGAGGTGGAAGGGATAAGGACAGTATCTGAATTCAAAAAAGCATGGGATAAACACAGAGGATCTCTAAAGGGAGAAAGGGGACTGTTGTAGTTGTTGATATGGAAGGACAGACTAGATAGGCCATGTGGTCTTTTTCTGTCATCATTTTTCTATGTTTCTATCTAGTATGTCCTTCCATATCGACAACTACAACATTCCCCTTTTTTCCTTTAGAGATCCTCTCTGTTTGTCCCATGCTTTTTTGAATTCAGACACTGTCCTCATCTCTACCACCTCCACCTCCATGTTGAATGATGCTGAGATGATCAATAAAAAGTGGAAAGAATATAGAGAGTCATTATACCATAAAGATCAAGTGGACCAACAGCAGTTTCAACCTGTACCTTATGTCAGGAACCATTGCTGATGAATGAAGAAATCAAAGGAGCACTGAAAGACTTATCAAAGAACAAAGCACCTGGCATTGATGGCATACCCACTGAAGTATTACAGCAATCTGATGCAGCTGTTACAATAATATAAAGCTCTGCAGGAAATTTGGAAGGCAACATTATGGCCAACTGACTGGAAAAGATCTGTGTTTATACCGATACTAAATAAAGGTGACCCAACTGACTATGGAAATTATCGCACAATCGCTCTGATCCCACTTGCCAGCAGGATTCTATTCAAGATCATACCTGGAATGAGAGCTGCCTGACATGTAAGCAGGGTTCAGGAAAGGGCGAGGAATGGGAGACATCATTATGGATGTGAGATGGATCTTTGAAATAACAAAATTCCAAAAGAATATCTATATGTGTTTTATTAACTACAGCAAGGCTTTTCACTGTGTAAACCATGAGAAACTCTGGGCCACATTAAGTAGCATGGGTATACCAGAACACCTGATTGTTCTCTTCCACAACCTTTACATTGATCAAGAAACAACAGTTGGAATGGAACAAGGAGAAACAGAATGGTTTAAAATCAGCAAAGGTGTATGACAAGGCTGTATACTTTCCCCTTACCTTTTTAATTTATATACAGAAAAAATCATCAGAGAAGCAGGCTTGTATGAAGGCAACAGAGGTGTGAAGATTGGTGGAGGACTCTTCAACAACCTTCATTATGCTGATGATACCACAATACTGGCTGAAAGTGAAGATGATCTGAAACATTTGCTTCTCAAGATCAAGTCTTAAAATGATCCTGCACCTTAAAGTAAAGAAGACAAAGATCCTGACAACTGGCAAAATTGATAAGTTCATCGTTGATGGAGAAGAAATTGAAATAGTAGACAACTTTAACCTGCCTGGATCAATAATCAATAAAGAAAAGACAAGCAGCCAAGAAATCAGACGATGCATTGCTCTTGGCAAAATGGCTATGAAGGACCTAGATAAGATTCTCAAGAGCAGAGATGTCTCTCTCCATACAAAGATTCAACTTGTCCAAATCATGATATTTTCAATAACATCATATGGATGGAAAAGCTGAACAGTGATAAGAGACAGGAAGAAAATCGATGACTTTGAATTATGGTGCTTGCGACGAATACTGTGTATACCATGGACTGCCCGAAGAACAAATAAGTTCAGTATAAGAGATGATCAAAACTACGTTTTCTTTAGAAGCTCTCATGACAAGACTTCAACTTTCGTACTTTGGACACATCCTTCGAAGAGAGAGATTATTAGAGAAAGACATCATGCTCGGCAAGATTGAAGGTCAACACAAAAGAGGAAGGCCAGCAATGAGATGAATCAATATAATAACAGCAGCTATGGATGCCTCACTGAAGACAGAACACAGTTTAGGACAATTATGCTGAAGTTGAATAGACATGAGAGTGATTTGCATGCACTGCCTCCATTGTATCCAAATCACTCTCATAATTATTCATTATGGTTATCCTGAAAAGCTGATTGGTTAGATGTTGCCTGAGGACTGGGTTGAAAAGCCCTGCCTTAATATATAGGGGATGGAAACTCTTCTGATAAAGGACCCACTTTAGAAAGATACCCTTTGAAGTGATGCCAATTAAGGAGCAAAGCCCAAAAGGTGAATTTTAACATTTTCCATGGCAAAAAATCTCCAGGAAGTAATGCACAATTACCTCCCCAATCACTCGTTTCAAATCCTAGACGAAATGAGCACTGACAGAATCTAAGGAATAGCTTGGAGATGTAGGAAAAGCTGACAGGAAAAGTCTTTTTGAGTTCTCATATTTTTATTAGATTTTGAAGAAATAGAACAACATCTTGAAACAACATTATTGAAACAACATTACTGAAATTTAATGTGGACAAGTGCAAGCTTATGCACCTAGGGAAGAACAACCCAAACTATGGTTACACGATGCAAGGTTCCACATTAGGAACCACCACCCAGGAAAAAGATTTAGGCGTCATTGTGGATACCATGTTAAAACCCTCGGCCCAGTGTGCAGCGGCGGCCAAGAGAGCAAATAGAATGCTAGGTATGATAAGGAAAGGAATGGAAAATAAAACAAAAGATATTATAATGCCTCTATATCGTTCCATGGTGAGACCGCACCTTGAATATTGTGTGCAATTCTGGTCGCCGTATCTTAAAAAGGATATAGCGATTTTAGAAAAGGTTCAGAGAAGAGCCACCAAAATGGTAAAGGGGATGGAAGGATACTCCTATGAAGAAAGGCTAAAAAGGTTGGGACTCTTTAACCTGGAAAAGAGACGGCTGAGAGGAGATATGATAGAAGTCTATAAATTAATGAACGGAGTGGAACGGGTAAACATAGATCGATTGTTTACCTTATCAGAATATAGAAAGACTAGGGGACATGCAATGAAGCTACAGGGTAAACTATTTAAGACTAATAAAAGAAAATATTTTTTCACTCAACGTGTAATCAAACTCTGGAATTTGTTACCGGAGGATGTAGTAAAGGCTGTTAGTGTAGCTGGGTTTAAAAAAGGTTTGGACAAGTTCCTGGAGGAAAGGTCCATAAGCCATTATTAAGAAGGGACCCAGGATATCAATGCTTGAACCAATACAAGCATTGTGGAACCTGTGTCCCTTGGGAAAACTGCTAGGTACATATGACCTAGATTGGCCACTGCTGGAAACAGGATACTGGGCTTGATGGACCTTGGTCTGACCCAGTATGGCATATCTTATGTTCTTATCAACACAACACACATCAACACAACTCAATACACATAGCTGCGTTCACAGTTCCGTGATGTACATGCTATCCCATATTATACAAGACTAAGATTGACAGATTTTTTTCAAGGCAAATCTGGAACACTTATCCAAAGTGTGTGTAGGGGTGGGGAGCTGGATGGATGGAGGAATGGACATCTTAGTTCTAAGTTTAGGAATGGACATCTTAGTTCTAAGTTTGAGCAACACGGTGTGAAGGAGGGAAGAGGAATCATTATCTTCCCCCCCCCCCATCCATCCTCCGACAGCAACGATATCACTTCCAAGCAGACAAAATCAACAGAGAAATAGAAACAGTGATGCATTTCTCCCTGTACTGGGCAAGATATAAAGATAATGTATGCAATTTCTAAATTGAAAATATAGTTTTTTCTACCCCTTCTGCCCTCACTGCTGGAATTGATGACAGGAGGCTGCCAAACAGGTGGGAGTCAGGGACCCAGCTCTAAATCGGGGACAGTCCCTGAAAACTGGGGACATCTGGTAATCTTATTCAAGACAGTGTAGAGAGGTAAGACTTTGGATTGTCAAGGTTCCACTAGAGTTTCTTAATATATTGATGCAGGGAAAACCATACTTCAAAATCATCCGTGTTTCTCTGATATTGTGGCCTCATTTGTGAACAAGACCAAAGAAAGCAACATAGTATCTGTAAAATGCAATGAGACAAAAGGAACAGATACTAGACTGGCAGAGCTTTTCAGGTTTGATAAAACTCCTTTCTTTATTGACCCTATGTGTTTCAGCCTGTGGCCTTCCTCAGGGGGTATCTTTTAGGGTGCAAACCTCAAAAAGACAAACATTAACAATTAAAACAAATCACATATATAATCAAAGATCAATATAAAATAAAAATGAAAATTAAGAATTAAAATCAATAATTAATATAGAACATCAAATTAAGAAAGGGGGAAGGAGGGGGAAAGGGGGAGTGGGAGGAAAGAGAAGGGAAAGGGGGAGGAAAGCAAAGGGGCAGAGGAAGGAAAAAGGAAAAGGAATGGGAAGGGAATGGAATGGAAAGAAAAGGAAGGAAAGGGGAAGGGGGAGGAGGGGAAGGGAGGGAAGGGGAGAAGAGGGAGGGAGGGAAGGGGGAGGGGGAAAGGGAAGGGGGGAGAAGAAGAGGGGGAAGGAGAAGGGGAGGGAGGGGGAGGGGTAAGGGGGAGAAGAGAAAAGAAAAGGGGGGAGGGGGAGAAGGGGAAGGGAGGGGGAGGAGGGGGAAAAAAGGGGGAAGGGAGGGGGAAGAAGGGGAAGGAGGGGAAGGAGGGGGAAGACGAGAGGGGAAAAGGGGAAAAGGAAGAAGGGGAAAAGGAGGCTATTACAAAAAAACTGATAAATCTACCTCTTGATTCAAATCCTGCGAATGTAAAGTACGTAATTCATAAATTAGACGTTGTTCCATCCGTAGCAAAATATTGCTGATACTGCCTCCTCACCAATGAGGCCAAACAACTCTTAAAACAAGAAAACCGAGGTCTGTGATCAGATGGTTTGCTTCCAACCAATGTTGTACCAAAGGTTTATCTATAGCTTTCCTCCGAATGCAACTTTTGTGCTCAATAATCCTTGTTTTTATGCTCCTTTCTGTTTTTCCAATGTAGCACAAATTGCATGGATATATTATCAGATAAACAACATTGGTCGTATCGCAATTAGAAAAGTTAGAAAGTGCTACTCTATATAAAGAAACAAGATGTACAAATTCCTTTTTGATTACCAATACATTCGCATATACTCCACATTTGCCACACTTAAAGTGGCCATATGCCTTTGGAATAAAACAAGGTTTATTGAGGGCTGAAGGTACCAAAATATCACGTAAATTCGCATTTCTGTTATATGCCACTAATAGTCTCGTATCTTTTAAAAATGAGAGAGAATCTAAGATGTACCACGCTTCTCGCAATATCCGTGTGATATCTCTAGAGTACTCAGAAAAAGTTAATGTGCACACTATGTTATTAGTGTCCTTGGGATCATGACCCTTCAAAAGCAAAGCTCTATCAGAGGAATGTGCACGATTTAGTACTTTATTAATACATCTTGATGGATATCCTCTCTCCAAAAATCTATTACTCATGTCCTTAGCATGAATTTCGAAATCATCCTTAGTGGTGCAAAGTCTACGGACCCTCAAAAACTGACTAGTGGGTAGGTTTTCCTTAAGAGACCGTTTGTGAAAACTGCTAAAATGTAAAAGAGAATTCCTGTCAGTGGGCTTTCTGTAAAGTGTGGTTATAAACTTGTCTGATGTATTTTTAATTAAGATATCAAGATATGAAATTTGTTCAGGATCACAAGTGAACTCAAATTGTAAGTGTGGATCAAGAGAGTTGAGCCACTCAATAAATTTCAGTAATGATGAGGCTGCAGGGCAGGGTCCCCAGCAGCCAGCGGTAACCAGGCACGAGGCTCGGTGCGGGGACCCTGCTCGCGGCGTTGTGAGGGGTGGTCGTTGGGGGGGGGGTGGGCATTGTTTGAACTCATTGGCTCGCCCGGAATGGACAGTGGGGTGAGCCAATGAGAAGCGCCAGACCAGGGGGGTTATGGGAGAGGCGCACGTTGGCGGCTCTCTTGAGCGGCGAGGACAGCTGTAGGGAGCAAGGGCTTTTGCTGCTCTGAGGAGTCGTCGTCGGTGTCACAGGGACCAGCAATTTTGATCCGGACGAGGATTAGGTTGTCGGGCGGCCAGAGTGGAGTCGGCGTGGGGCGGAGAGGCAGCAGTTGGAAGGGACGTTTTTGGCCCGGTGGTGTGTGAAGGGGAGGCAAGTGGGGAGTGGGCTCCCATTGTTAAAAGGAATAAATAAAATAAATAGAACTTTGGGGCCTTGGTGTGGGAGCAGTCGTATTTGCAGGGCAGGAGTTTTATTTCAGCATTTATTAGTGTTGTTTGTGGAGAATGCCTTTGCAGAGGGGGCGGCAGGGCAGGATCAGGGGGTCTGGCAGAGGGGGCCGGGCTGCGGAGGGCAGGAGAGGGGGGCAGGTAGCATCTCCAGTGGGGGTGCCCGGAGGGAGTAATAGGGGGGCTGCAGGGGGCGGCTCGGTGTCTGGAGCAGCTCAGGCTGTTGGGGGCAGGGGTACCATTCGCAGCAGGGGGGCCAGAGCAGGAGGGGGGAAGGTGGCGGCCCTGGCCAGGAGGCGGAGAAGTGGACCTTCTAAGCGGGGGCACAGGGGGGATGGGATTGGCGGTGCAGGGCAGCAGGTAGAGGGGTCGATCTGCATGCACAGGAGTTGGGAACTGCTGGAGCTGGGGTTGCTAGTGAGGTGATTGCTGGTGATGGGGAGAGTGGTGGTGCGTCTCAGGGGAGTTCTGGGACCTGATGGGGGGGTTGGTGTGCGGGGTTGGAGTATGCAGGGGCTAGGGGGGTGGGGGGGATGGGGGTGGAGGGTTGTGTCACGCCTTGGCGCGGGGCCCATAGTTTCGGTCAAGGGCCTTCTGTTCAGATGGACTGGGCTGGTGGTTTAGCAGGTGATGCGAGGCCTGGTGAGTCAGAATCTTGGGACCATTGGCGGGGGGGGCAGGGCTCATCGAGGGCCATGTGGTTGGCAGCTTGGCAGCCGGTCGGTTCTCCGTTTGTCTCCCTCCCTTCTTTTCCTTTTGTGTCCCCACAAGCTACAGCAATGTCTCAGGCTGCTGGGCGGAGTGCAGGAGTGCAGCGGGTTGTAGTGAATAGGGGGGGCTGGAGCGGCACCGGAAGGAGCGCAGCAGCTTCAGGCCAGCGCGGCGGATGGCGATAGGACGCAGCAGGTGGACTCGAGGATCCAGCCAGCGGAGATCCTGCCGGGGGAGGTGCAGGCTGACAACGTGGCAGCGGCAGGTGAGTTTCAAGCAGGCGGTGGGGCTGGGTCGGAGCCGACGGGCGTGCAGGATGGGGGTGGGCGAAAGGCGAAGAAGAAGAGAAGGCATTCCCGTAGGCGTCGCCACAGGTCGGAGTCTTCCTCCTCGTCCGTTTCTTCCTCGTTGTCATCTTCATCTGGAACCTCATGTTCAGAGCATGGGGTTTATCAGACGCATGTTGGCTCTTCCGGTGGAAAGAGCAGGCCTACGTTGGTATCATTCGCGGAGCTATGGGAGGGGGTGCCGAGGAGTTTACGTCGTAAGATTTGGAAGAGGCGATATATAGAAATTTTCAAACTGCTGGAGGACAGGAAGCGCTCGGGCGAGAGTAGAAAGAAGAGAAAGGAGGATGAGAAGGCGGGACGGATAAAGAAAGTTTTGCATAACGTTGTAAATTGGGTCAGAGCCTTTCTGAGGTTGGCAAGTGTGTGGGGCCATCAGTCTACGGAGGATTATGGAATGTTGTTGGCGTATGCGGACTCCATTTTGGAAGCAGCGCAGATGCATGAAGGGTTCGCTTGGTTGAATTATGATGAGAAGTTTAGGGACACGATGGAAGAGAGTAAGTGGTTGACATGGGGTACACAAGATATTAATTTATGGCTGACCCAAATATCGGTTAGGGCAGCTGCTGGTGGGAGCGGAGGGGCAAGAGCCTTGGCTGGTAACGGGTTGGGAATGGGTCGGCCCTTTCGTGCAGTGGGGGGTAACCCCCCACAGAAGGCAGGGGTCGGGGGAGTGGGGGACATCTGTTGGCGGTTCAACAAGTCCTCGTGCCCCTTTCCCGATTGTAAATTCCGTCATGGCTGCTCGGCCTGCGGGGGGGGGGGGGGCAGTCAGCCAGTAAATGTGTTAAAAAAGGCGGTGCAGGCATCCCCCCATCGGCTTCCAAGTAATTCGGATGTATTGGGGATGGCGCCCACTCCGATTCGGAGGGAGATTATCTGGGAATGGTTGCGGGGGTACCCGCAGGGGCGGGATAGGGAGGTTTTGGAACGGGTGTTTCGAGTCGGTTTCCGTATTCCGGTGCATGGGACTGTGTCGTGCAGGCCTGCGCGCAACTCGCCTTCAGTGCGGCGTTTGGCGAAGGTAGTTCGTGATAAGTTGGCGGTTGAGTTGTACTTGGGCAGAATTGCGGGTCCTACTATGGAGCAACCCTTTGCGAATTTGGTGGTTTCTCCGCTCAGGGTAGTACCGAAGAAGGAGCCAGGGAAGTTTCGCCTGATCCATAACTTGTCATTTCCGGTAGGGGACTCAGTGAACGACCATATCCCGAAGGAGTTGAGTGTGGTTCATTATGCTTCCTTTGATGAGGCGGTTAATCTGGTGAGACAGTGCGGCCCGGGATCTCTGATGGCGAAGGCAGACGTGGAAGCGGCGTTTTGGCTGCTGGCAGTGCATCCGACTGATTTTTATTTGTTGGGCTTCTGCTTTGATAAGGAGTTCTATGTTGATAAGTGCATGCCTATGGGGTGCTCGGTATCTTGTTCATATTTTGAGATGTTTAGTTCCTTTTTGCATTGGAAGTTGATCCAGAGGGTCGGCTGTAGGAATGTGGTGCACTATTTGGATGATTTTCTGTTTGTCGGGGCGGCGCAGTCGGAGGAGTGTCAGCTTTTGTTGGGGGGTTTTGTGGATATGGCTTGTGCTTGCGGGCTTCCATTGGCTGTTGGTAAAACAGAAGGCCTGGCCATGTGTATTACCTTTTTGGGGGTGGAGCTTGATTCTGTGGAAATGGTGGCATGCCTACCATTGGACAAAGTGGTGAGGTTGCGAGTGTTGGTAGCTAACGGGTTGGCGTCCACTAAGTTATCATTGCGGGAGTTGCAGGTATTGATTGGCTCCTTGAATTTTGCATGCAGGGTCATACCGATGGGCTGTATTTTTCTGCGACAGTTAGCTGCGGCCATGGCTGGAGTTAGGAAGCCACATCATTGCATCAGAATGTCCAAGGTCATGAAGGCAGACTTGCGAGTTTGGGATGAGTTTTTGGAGGGTTTTAATGGGATATCAGTCCTGATGGAGGCGGAGATGTCCAGCGCAGATTTACAGTTGTATACGGATGTGGCTGGTAGTGCAGGGCTGGGCATTTATTTCCGGGGGGGGGGGAGTGGTGTGCGGCCAGTAGGCCACAGGCGTGGCACACAGCTGGTTTAACTAGTAACATTACATTTTTGGAACTGTTTCCTTTGTTGGTTGGGTTGCAGTTGTGGCCTGACAAGCTACGGAACCGTAGGGTGGTGTGGTGGTGCGACAATGAGGCTGTGGTTGCCGTAATTAACCGGTATACGCTGTGTTGTGCGCAGGTGGCGGGGTTGATGAGGGACATTGTTTCGACTTGTTTGCGTTTAAATGTGTGTGTGAAGGCCAGGCATATTCCGGGGTGCACTAATAGAATTGCTGATGCCCTTTCTCATTCCAAGTGGGAGCTGTTACATAGAAACATAGAAACATGATGACAGAAAAAGACCACATGGCCTATCTATTCTGTCCTTCCATATCAACAACTACAACAGTCCACTTTTTACCCTTAGAGATCCTCTGTGTTTGTCCCATGCTTTTTTGAATTCAGTTACTGTCCTCATCTCTACCACCTCCACTGGGAGACTATTCCACGGATCCACTACTCTTTCCGTAAAGAAATATTTCCGCATATCACTCCTGAATCTATCTCCCTTCACCCTCATCCCATGTCCCCTCGTAGCAGAACTTGCTTTCAATTGAAAGAGGCTCTCTCCTTGAACATTTATGCCACGGAGGTATTTAAACATCTCAATCATATCACCTCTATCCCGCCTTTCCTCTAAGGTATACATATTAAGATCCTTCAGTCTGTCCTCATATGCTTTATAATGAAGCCCACTAATCATTTTAGTAGCCACCCTCTGCACCGACTCCATCCTGTTCACATCCTTTTGAAGGTGCGGTCTCCAGAATTGCACACTATACTCCAAATGAGGTCTCACCAAAGACTTATACAGAGGCATTATCACCTCCTTTTTTCTGCTACCCATTCCTCTCCGTATGCACCCAAGCATCCTTCTAGCTTTTGCCGTCGCCTTTTTTTTGCCGTCCCTTTTCTACCTGTTTAGCTACTTTAAGATCATCAGACACAACCACGCCTAGGTCCCGCTCTTCTTTAGTGGACAAAAGTACTTCACCTCCTATACTGTATTCCTCCCTTGGATTGCTGCAGCCCAAATGCATGACCTTACATTTTTAACATTAAATCCCAGCTGCCAATTCTAGACCATTCTTCAAGCTTAGCTAGATCCCTCCTCATGTTATCTACACCTTCCTGGGTGTCTACTCTATTGCAGATTTTGGTATCATCTGCAAAGAGGCAAATCTTACCCGACAGCCCTTCCACTATATCACTAACAAAGATGTTAAAAAGAATCGGACCAAGGACAGATCCCTGGGGCACACCACTGGTAACATCCTTCTCCTCAGAGTGAGCTCCATTTACTTGTACTCTTTGTCGCCTCCCACCCAACCAATTTCTAACCCAAGCAGTAACTTTGGGGTCCATCCCTAGGGTGCTCAGTTTGTTTATAAGTCGCCTGTGAGGAACAGTGTCCAAGGCTTTACTGAAATCTAAATACACCACATCTAGAGCTCTCCCTCGGTCCAACTCCCTGGTCACCCAGTCAAAGAAATCAATCAGATTTGTCTGACAAGACCTGCCTCTGGTGAATCCATGCTGCCTCGGATCCTGTAATCCGCTGGACTCCAGAAACCTCACTATTTTCTCTTTCAGCAGCGCTTCCAATAATTTACTCACCACCGAAGATAAACTAACCGGCCTGTAGTTTTCAACCACATCTTTACTTCCGCTTTTGTGTAAAGGCACCACATGAGCCTCTCTCCAGTCCTTTGGCACCACTCCCGACTCCAACGAGGCATTGAAAAGGTCAGTCAGTGGAGTTGCTAGAACGTCCTCAAGTTCCCTCAGTATTCTAGGGTGTATCCCATCCGGTCCCATTGCTTTGTCTACTTTAAGTTGAGCTAGTTTCTCATGAACACAGTCTTTTGAAAATTGTTCAAGATGTCCCTCGCTTCTGTTCCTATTTGTGGGTGTTTTCTGAGGTCCTGCTCCTGGTTCTTCATCTGTGAACACAGAACAAAAATATTTGTTAAGCAATTCCGCTTTATCCTTATCAGCTTCTACATATTCCCCCCCTGCACCCTTGAGTCTGACAATACCACTCTTGCCCTTCCTCTTCTCACTAATATATCTGAAAAATGTCTTATCCCCCCATTTTATTGCATTGGCTATGTCCTCCTCCTTCTGAATCTTTGCCTTCTTGACTACTTTGCTAGCTTTTCTAAGTTTTTCCAAATACAGATGCCTGTCTTCCTCTCTCTGTGATCTCTTGTATTTCATGAAGGCCTCCCTCTTTTTCTTCACTTTTTCAGCTACTTCCTTAGAAAACCATAGCGGTCTCCTTTTCCTTTTGCCTTTATTTACCATTTTAACAAAAAGGTTGGTTGCCCTTAAAATATCCCCTTTCAGTTTTGCCCACTGTTTTTCTACATCCCCCAGCTGTTCCCATCCCACTAACGACTCCCTGAGGTATTGGCCCATCTTCGCAAAGTTAGTCTTCCTAAAGTCTAAGATCCTCACCTTGGAATGGATTCTAACAGCCGAAGTCCTACTACTGAACCACACCATCTGGTGATCACTGGATGCAAAATGATCTCCCACTACAACATCAGAAACACTTTCACCATTGGTAAGCACCAAGTCCAGTATGGTCCCTTCACGTGTGGGGTCTGTTACCAATTGCCTGAATAGTTCTCCATGTAGAGAATCCAGGATCTCCTTACTTCTAGATGATACTGCAGCAGGAATGTGCCAATCAACATCTGGCATATTGAAATCTCCTATCAGTAGCACTTCCCCTTTCCTAGCAATGCTGCGTATGTCTCTGTCCACCTCTTCCTCTTGTGAGGGAGGTCTGTATATCACACCAATGCAAATAGATTTCTCTTTCCCTCTTTCTAGTTTAACCCACAATGCCTCCTCTCTCCCTTTTAAGCTCTGTAATTCCAAAGCTTTAATAGTTGTTTTTACATATAGTGCCACTCCTCCTCCCCTTCTTCCTACCTTGTCCTTTCTGAATAAAGTATAGCCAGGTATAGTTACATCCCAGTGATGGTTTTCTGTGAACCATGTTTCTGTAACTGCCACTAAATCCAAGTCAGCCACTCCCACCAAAGCTTCAACATCAGGGATCTTATTTCCCATGCTACGGGCATTTATTGTGGGCCGGAACTCATACTAGGCGGTGGCCTAGTGGGGGCGGCGGGCCATATTAACTTGTGTCTTGCTTCAGCCTAGTAGCTGAGGCCCTTAATTGTGTAGTTGTGGGGCAACAAAGCAGTCCAAGTGGAAATAGGCTAACACAGGAAAATTTATTTTTAAAATTTGTTTTAATCATCAAGTTTGCAATTGGACCTTGGCAGAAGGCTCCAAACCATGAACAGAAAGTGAGGATATTTTCTCCAACTAAAAGCTTCTTTATAAAGGTATTTCAGCAGTGCTATGACAAAGCAGTTTCTTTCAGTCTTTGCAACAAACATGAGTTTCCTTTTTAGCCAAACAAAACACAGTTGTAAGCAAAGTCCAGCTAACCTTGTTATCTTCTCCCAGCTGTTTCAGGTAAGCTTAAAACATTCTCTGCTTCTCAGTATAGGAACTAAACTGCTGTTTAAAACATTTTCATAGCAGAAATACTATTGCAGCTTTAAAAGATGAGACTTCTGTCTTTCCAGCACTTCTCAGTAGCAATTACTCAGAATAACTACTTCTTGGGCTTTCTTCTCCCTATCTAATAAATGTTTTCTTAATCACTTCTCATGCATAATGAGCATTCCATTGGGACCTCTGTGGAATCCGAATCCTCTTTATAGAGTTCCACTTCCATGTCTTCCTCTGTACTGCAAGACTCAGGGACTTGGATACATTCAGGGATTTCAAGTTTCACTTTTCTTAAAAGCTTAAAAGGTTTCTCCCAGTGAACATCCCTTCTTCCCCCTGGAATAATGGCAGTGCTCCTAGACTTCCTTCCCTTTAGTGAGGCACTTAAAGGTACTGTCTGTTTTACCTTGTTTGTAGAAACCTTCTTCCTATCAGGTTTTCTAGAAGGCTCTAGTTCTTGCTCAGAGTCTGAGCTGCTTGCTTCTGAGTTGGAACTATAATCCTTTAACTCTCTCAAGCATCTTCCTGCTCCTCTCTGGCCCTGCCACTCGTTCTGGCAGTTCTGGCTGCTTCTCCCGGTTTCCCCGGTTCTCTCGGCCCTCTTCTCACTTGCTGACTGACTGTGTTTAAATGTTTGCCAGCCCGCTTCCCTTCCTGGCCCCACCCTATCTCTCCCTGCTGTTGCCATCAAATCCGGGCGTGGCTTCAAGCTAGCCTTGCAAGTGTGTGTTTCTCTATAACTTTCGTTTTGGGACCTGTGCTCAGGTGAGCCCATCTCCCTCTCAGGGAAAAAGTTTCTTTTTTTTTCTCTTTCCCAGGTCTGTGCTGCACCTGCCTTACCACATTATACACACTGCTTTCCATATGTTACCCCTGTTACCCATTTCCATAAAGGTATTTAATGTATCACCTACCTGGGGGCTTTCTCTGACCTGGGGGCTTTCTTCACCTATCCCCAATGAATCTAGTTTAAAGCCCTCTTCAGTAGATTAGCCAGTCTACTACCGAAGATGCGTTGACCTTTCTTGGACAGATGGATGCCATCTCTGCTCTGCAACCCTTGGAACAGCATCCCATGGTCTAGGAAACCAAAACGCTCTCGATGACACCATCCATGCAGCCATGCATTCATCTCCAGGATGCGAGCCTCTCTGCCTTGGCCTTTACCCTCAACAGGGAGGATTGAAGAGAACACCACCTGTGCACCTAACTGCTTCACCCTCTGTCCCAGAGCCATGAAGTCACTTTTGATATGTTCCGAGGTATACCTGGCAGTATCATTTGTTCCAACATGGATTAGCAACATTGGGTAATAGTCAGTGGACTTGATGAGTCTCGGAAAACTCTCCGTAACATCTTGGATTTTGGCACCAGGCAGACAGCATACCTCTCTGGACATCAAGTCTGGTCGGCAGATGGACGCCTCAGTACCCCTCAGAAGAGAATCTCCAACCACCACTACCCTTTGTTTTCGTTCTGATCATGGATTCTGCAACTTTGGGGTACTTGAACTCTGGTTCTTCCCTTTCCAGGGATGCTTTCACCTCCTCCACTTCCAGGGCTGCATAATGGTTCTTCAATTCAAGGGCTGGAGAAGTTGGATTGGTGATTTTGCAGGCCCTGGTGACTTGTGTCCAACCATCGACATTCTGTTGGCACCCATCTTCTCCTGTGCTGGAGAGCTTGGTTGCTGCAAGAAGCATCTCATCAATGTACTTCTCACTGTCTTGAATGCTCCTCAGTCTGTTCCGGACCTTGGCACCAGAAGTGGAAGACGAAGGGTTGGCAGTTCCAGAGCACTTATGGCGGATTTGCCAGAGGAATTGGTACTGTTGTTGAGGAATTCTGTGGCGGCTGCGATGTGGTCAGCGTATCGGAGAGGATTCGACACAGTAGTGGAATATCTGGAGTCTCAAGGATGGCAGCCAGGAATGGCTACGGACAGCTTACTGGGGCATTTTATAGTGCAGGCGAAGCGAAATGGAGCTTCCAAGGCGTCAGTACGAAGTCAGTTCGCTGGCTTTACCTTTTTTGCTAGAGCAGCTGGTTGGGGTCACTCAGTCCTTGGGTTTTTGGCTCAGAAGTTGTTACATGGATGGGAGCGCATTTGCCCGTCTCCTCGGGACTTGAGGTTGCCAGTTACACATGAACTGCTGGTTAGGCTTTGTGCGGCCTTGCCGAGTGTGGCCATGTCACGTTATAAGGCTATACTATTCAGGGCAGTTTTTTGTTTGGCTTTCTTCGGAGCTTTTCAGATGGGAGAGTTAGTAGTGACCTCCGATCGTGCCGCCGCTAGTGGTGGCTTGTTGAGCAGTCATGTGCAGGTCTGAAAGGGGCAGCTGTGGGTAAGGTTGGCGAGATCAAAGACGGACCAGTTGGGGTGGTTTTGAACGAGGTTGTTTCGCTGCCTACTTGCCTGGTGTCGGCCGTGAGAGACTACATGCTGGAGCGCCTGGTGGCGGGTTGGCTGTTTTTCCTGCATGAGGATTTGCGTGGGGTAACGCGTTTCCAAGTAGCGGCTGTTCTAAGGATGGTCTTGCGCCATATGGGCATGGATTCTCAGCGATTTGCGCCGCATTCATTTCGTATTGGAGCGGCCACCAATGCGGCGGCGGCGGGGCTCTCGGAGGCTGAGATACAGAGCATTGGCAGATGGAGATTGCAGGCCTTTAAGGGTTATGTGCGGCTGTAGGGGAGATTTCTGTTTGGATGGCTAACTTATGTTTTCTTTTTCAGATGCTGTGCAGTGCCTGCATGGATGCTGGATGATCGGGCATTCATT
Source organism: Ichthyophis bannanicus (assembly GCA_033557465.1). Classification (NCBI taxonomy): domain Eukaryota; kingdom Metazoa; phylum Chordata; class Amphibia; order Gymnophiona; family Ichthyophiidae; genus Ichthyophis; species Ichthyophis bannanicus. Next base: position 997,341,945 of record CM066034.1, read on the forward strand.
CGTGCATTGGGTGAGACTGCAGGCAGATGAACGGCCGTTGGGGTGCAATTTAGGTCTTGACCCGGATATGGTGTCCGTATTATGGCTGGGTGAGCGTGGTCTGCGATGGCCACAGCTATTACCTTTGCTTCGGCACCATCAGCGAGTGAGGAAAGAACCGTCAGTGATTCTTCTGCATGTAGGAGGAAATGATCTGGTCGGATGGACTTGTAAGCAGCTGATCCTAGCAGCAAAGAGGGACTTGGTTGAAGTTCTTCGGATGTTTCCGGAAGTTCTTTTGTTGTGGTTGGATATCATTCCAAGGCCTACCTGCCAGTATCAGCGACGTTGTTCTCGGGGGCTGGCAAAAATCAATCGGCAGATCGGGCGGTGGGTGTGTGACCATAGGGGATATCAAGTCTTGCACCCTTGGGTTGATGTTACTTGTGTGGGATTGTCCTGGCATGATGGAGTGCATTTATCCCCGGTGGGAATGGATTTGCTGCTTAATGACTGGCAGGAGGCTTTGGAGTGGGTCATGCAGTGGGAGGCTAAATGGTCGCAGCTTGGCCTTGGGGGGGGGGCGGCATAGGGGTGCGAGCTTCTCCTACGACGGGTGGAGGGATCCCGGAGGTTTCCAGGGTCCGAAGCCTTTAACTGGAATTGGGGCGGGGGCGGTTGCCCCCAACCCGGATGACCCCTGGCTGGTCTTTGCTAGTAATATGGCGAGGCCAGGTAAAAGGGGAGGTTGGCGTTTGCCTTTGGCACGGCCATGGCGGGAGTGGAATGAGGTCATCTTGCTAGTGGTATGGCGGGTGATGGCTCGTTCCACTCGTGGGTTATTATTAAGGAGTTATGTTTCAAGAAAATGTTTGGAATTTTCTGATTGTTAATAAAGCTGCGACCATATAATTCCAAGAAATGTGTCGGTGTTGTTTGTATGGATGTGTTTGGGGGTGCGGGAGGGGGGGTTGTATAGGTTGGGGGGGTGTGAGCAGGTTAGCATCGGGTCTGACCTGCCGTGGTTATGATGAGGCCGCGGGGAAGGGTCCCCAGCGGCCGGTGGTAACTGGGCGCGAGGCTCGGTGCGGGGACCCTGCTCGCGGCGTTGTGAGGGGCGGTTGTTGGGTGTGGGTGGGCATTGTTTGAACTCATTGGCTCGCCGGGAATGGACAGTGGGGTGAGTGAATGAGAAGCGCCGGACCAGGGGGGTTATGGGAGAGGCGCACGTTGGCGGCTCTCATATGTTATCTAGGTCTTCCCTAGCTGTTGTTGCACTGCCTTCTCTATAATTTTAGTCAGGGAAGACCTAGATAACATATGTAGAGATTGGGAACATTTCTTTGGACTCAGAGATTATATTTAGAGATTTCAAAGGCATCTTTTCAGATTAATTTAAGCGTTATCTTTACAAATGTGAATTTTTAAAATAATATTTACATATACACTTTGGTAGGGTGATGGTTAAAATAATTGACATGATTTTCATTATTACCTGTTTTAAATAGTTGGGAAAGCCTTCTTTGCATTGTAAAACTGGTCATTAATTTGGCAGGTCGTTGATGCTAGTTGGCGCGGCTCTGTTGGTTCACTGACAGATAGCCAAGATAGCGCGGGGAAGTCTGAGACCTTGCCAATTTTATATTGAACAGTTATATTGAGGAAAGTTTTTGACTTATAGGGGTATAAGATTTTGGAGCGCAAACGAGATTTAACATTACATTAGTATACGCTCTGTGAATAAGCCTTTAATCAACGTTGTTGTAGTTTATGGCTAGGTTGTTGTGCATTAGCCAAGTAGACATGCTGTTGAGACAGTTTGTTATTTTGGTATAGTTGGGGCTGTTGAGGTTGATTGGCGTGTATATCATGATGTCATCTGCGTAGATTGTGTAGTCTATTTTGTGGGCTTTCATGATGTCGCAGATTGGTTGGATGTATAGGTTGAATAGTAGTGAGGATAGTGCGGATCCTTGTGGCACTCCTTGCTTGATCTTTGCGGGTTGTGAGATGTTGGCTCCAATCTTGACTTGGAACTGTCTGTCGGTTAGGAACGAGTTGAACCAATTTAGTATTGTGCCAGTTATTCCTATGTTCTGTAGTCTGGTTAGGAAGATTCTGTGGTCCACTGTGTCGAATGCAGCTGAGATGTCTAGGAAGATCATTAGTGTTCCTTGTTTGTAGTTGTCTATGATCTGGATGATGTCATTGAATAGGTATAGCAGAAGTGTTTTGACTCCGTGGTTTGGGCGGAAGCCATGTTGATGTATATCTAGTGGGGCATGTTCGTCGATGTGGTCCTGGAGCTGTTGTTGCACTGCCTTCTCTATAATTTTAGTCAGAAGCGGTATGCTGGAGATAGGTCTGTAGGCTGCTGGATTGCTTTTTTCTAGGTTGGTTTTCTTAGGGATCAGCCTTATTGTGGCTAGTTTCAGCTGGTATGGCATGGTTCCTTGGGTCAGGGAGTTGCTTACCATGTTGTGTATGAGGCTGAGGAAGTTTTCCTTGGTTGCCTTGATCCATGGGACCGGGCATGGGTCTGTGGGTGCGGATGCTTGTGTTGAGAGCTGGATGATATCTGAGATTTGCTTTGTGGAAGGAGTGTTGAACTTGTCCCAACTTGTGATGGGTATGGTTGGGTTGCTGGTTCCTGTAGATGGTTGTTGTGGTGAGCGGCCTAGCTTCTCTTGAAAATAATCTGCGAAGGTTTGTGGGTCGATCTGTATGTCTTTGTCGGAGCTTGGTTCGTTGGTTAGATTTTTTACTAGCTCGAAAAGCTCTCTGGGCTTGTTGTAGGCTTTCTGGATGGTGTTTGTGTGGTGTTCTCTTTTTGTTTCGTTAATAAGCTCATTGCATTTTGTTTGCTGAGTTAGGTATAAGGCCTGTGTGGATGGAGATTTAGAGCGTCTCCAGCGGCGTTCTATCTTGTAGTCTGACGTAATATGTAGTATCTTTTACCTGATGTATGATTTCCTGTACGTAGGGATCTCTATCTTGTATTACCAGTGCTCCTCCTTTGTAAGATGGTTTTATGACTATTTCATAATTATTTTTGAGTTTGTCAAAGCTGTTCATCTTCGCGACTAAGATTAAAATATATGCATGGCTTTTTCTTACTATATAATTTTTGTAATTCATGAAAGACTACTTTTTGAAATGCCTCTATAATTGCATTATTAGTTTTGGGGGGAACCCAAGTTGAAGATTTGCAAAATCTTCAGCCCTCAATAAACCTTGTTTTTTTCCAAAGGCATATGGCCACATTAAGTGTGGCAAGTGTGGAGTATATGCGAATGTATTGGTAATCAAAAAGGAATTTGTACATCTTGTTTCTTTATATAGAGCAGCATTTTCTAACTTTTCTAATTGCGATACAACCAATGTTGTTTATCTGATAATATATCCATGCAATTTGTGCTACATTGGAAAAACAGAAAGGAGCATAAAAACAAGGATTATTGAGCACAAAAGTTGCATTCGGAGGAAAGCTATAGATAAACCTTTGGTACAACAATGGTTGGAAGCAAACCATCTGATCACAGACCTCCGTTTTCTTGTTTTAAGCGTTGTTTGGCCTCATTGGCGAGGAGGCAGTATCAGCAATATTTTGCTACGGATGGAACAACGTCTAATTTATGAATTACATACTCTACATCCGCAGGGTTTGAATCAAGAGGTAGATTTATCAGTTTTTTTGTAATAGCCTCCTTTTCCCCTTCTTCCTTTCCCCTTCTCCCCTTCTTCCCCCCTCCCTCCCCCTCTCCCTCTCCCCTCCCCTTCTTCCCCCGCCCTCCCTCCCCCTCTCCCTCCCCCTCCCTTCCTCTTCTCCCCTCCCCCTCTTCCCTTTTCTTTTCCCTTCTCCCCCTTCCCCCCTCCACCCTTCCCCCTTCCCCTCCCCCTTCCCTTTCCCCTTTTCCCCCTCCCCCTCCCCCTTCCCTCCCTCCCTCTTCTCCCCTTCCCTCCCTTCCCCTCCTCCCCCTTCCCTCCCCTTCCCCTTTCCTTCCTTTTCTTTCCCTTTCTTTCCCTTCCTTTCCGATTCATTTTCATTTTTCCTTCCTCTCCCCCACTTTCCTTTCCTCTCCCTTCCCTTCTCTCTCCCCCTCCCCCTCTCCCCCTCCTTCCCTCCCCCTTTCTTTCCCTTTTCCCCCTCCCTCCTTTCGTCCCCCCTTTGTCTTTCACCCTCCCCTCCTCCACCTCCCTCCTTTCCCCTCACTCCTCCTCCCTCCTTTCCCCTCACTCCTCCAACTTCTCTCTCCTTTTCCCCTCCTTCCCCCCTCCCTCCCTCCCCCTCCCCCTTTCCCCCTCCCCCTCCCCCTCCCCTTTTCCTTCCTTCCCTTTTCTTTCTCTCCTTTTTATTCTTCTCTTCTTTTGTTTCCGTTTCATTTGTAGTAGGCTTAAGATTTGATACAAAGGTATTTTTTAGTTGGTTTTATTTTTCAGTGTGTAATATGGACCTCTTTGCAACATGACCTTTCACCTTTATACGGTGGGAAAATGCCGGTAAATACGCACGGATCCTCATTTTGTACTTTACTACTGCCATGCACACAATGCTTTGGATTGCGGTAAGCCGGTTGTTCTCTTTCAGAACCAAGCGCCAAATTTACTAGTTTCATTCTCAAAGTATTATGAATAATACCGTGTTTTGAGATATTTCTGTAGAGCGTCTCACAAACATGTTGCATAAATGATTCTGTGGCTGTGGATTCGTTTCTGCAAAATTGGTTTCATTATATTAGTTCGCATTAGCTGATTTAATGTTCATCATAACTGTGAAGGACAGTATTAGAACATAAGAACATAAGATATGCCATACTGGGTCAGACCAAAGTCCATCAAGCCCAGTATTCTGTTTCCAACAGTGGCCAATCTAGGTCATATGTACCTAGCAGTTTCCCCAAGGGACACAGGTTCCACAATGCTTGTATTGGTTCAAGCATTGATATCCTGGGTCCCTTCTTAATAATGGCTTATGGACCTTTCCTCCAGGAACTTGTCCAAACCTTTTTTAAACCCAGCTACACTAACAGCCTTTACTACAACCTCCGGTAACAAATTCCAGAGTTTGATTACACGTTGAGTGAAAAAATATTTTCTTTTATTAGTCTTAAATAGTTTACCCTGTAGCTTCATTGCATGTCCCTAGTCTTTCTATATTCTGATAAGGTAAACAATCGATCTATGTTTACCCGTTCCACTCACTCCGCTCATTAATTTATAGACTTCTATCATATCTCCCCTTAGCCGTCTCTTTTCCAGGTTAAAGAGCCCTAACCTTTTAGCCTTTCTTCATAGGAGTATCCTTCCATCCCCTTTACCATTTTGGTGGCTCTTCTCTGAACCTTTTCTAATAACTCTATATCCTTTTTAAGATACGGCGACCAGAATTGCACACAATATTCAAGGTGCGGTCTCACCATGGAACGATATAGAGGCATTATAATATCCTTTGTTTTATTTTCCATTCCTTTCCTTATCATACCTAGCATTCTATTTGCTCTCTTGGCCGCCGCTGCACACTGCGCCGAGGGTTTTAATATGGTATCCACAATGACGCCTAAATCTTTTTCCTGGGTGGTGGTTCCTAATGTGGAACCTTGCATCGTGTAACCATAGTTTGGGTTGTTCTTCCCTAGGTGCATAACCTTGCACTTGTCCACATTAAATTTCATCTGCCATTTTGATGCCCAGTCTTCCAATTTATCAAGATCCTCTTGCAATTTTCCACAATCCTCTTGGTTTTAACAACTTTAAATAGTTTTGTGTCATCTGCAAATTTGATAACCTCACTCGTTATTCCACTTTCCAGGTCATTTATGAATATGTCAAAAAGCAGCGGACCCAGCACAGATCCCTGGGGTACAACACTATTCACCTTTCTCCATTGGGAAAATTGGCCATTTAGCCCTACCCTCTGCTTTCTATCTTTTAACCAGTTCCTGATCCACAATAGTACACTGCCTCCTATCCCATGACTCTTTAGTTTTGCCAAAAGTCTCTCATGAGGGACCTTGTCAAAGGCTTTCTGAAAGTCCAGATACACAATATCTACTGACTCACCTTTGTCCACCTGATTATTCACTCCTTCAAAAAAAACATAACAGATTAGTAAGACAAGATCTTCCTTGTCTAAAGCCATGTTGGCTGTCTCTCATTAGTTCATGACTATCTACATGCTGAGTAATTTTATTCTTTATGATGGTTTCTATCATTTTTCCCAGTATTGATGTCAGGCTCACCGGTCTGTAGTTTCCCGGATCACCCCTGGAACCCTTTTTAAAAATTGGTGTTACATTGGCGATCCTCCAATCTTCAGGTATTAGAGATGATTTTAATGATAGTTCACAGATTACTGATAGCAGGTCTGCAATTTCATATTTCAGTTCTTTCAATACCCTTGGATGTATACCATCCGGCCCAGGTGATTTGCTACTCTTCAGCTTATCTAAAAGTTGTAATACATCTTCTCGATGTATCGATATTTCCTTCAATTCTTCTGCACCTTTAAATACCACTTCAGTCATGGGCAACATCCCTACATCTTCCTCAGTAAAGACTGAAGCAAAGAATTCGTTCAGTCTCTCCGCTATCGCCTTGTCGCCTCTTAGTGCTCCTTTAACCCCTTTATCATCTAATGGACCAACTGACTCTCTCACAGGTTTTTTGCTATGAATGTACTTGAAAAGGACTTTACTTCGCATTTTTGCTTCTGCAGCAAGCTTCTTCTCAAATTCTCCCTTTGCCTGCCTTATCAATGCCTTGCATTTGACTTGCCAGTGCTTGTGCTTGTGTTTCCAGGTTTCGTCGTTTGGCTCTTTTTTCCATTTCCTGAAAGATGCTTTTTTGGCAACAACAGTCTCTCTGACCTCAACTTTAAACCATGCTGGCAGTTTTTTGGACTTCTTTCCACTTTTCTTAAAGCGTGGAATACAGCTGGTCTGGGCTTCCAAAATAGTATTTTTCAACAACAGCCAAGCCTGATGTACGTCTTTAACCTTTGCAACTGCTCCTTTTAGTTTTTTCTTGACTGTTTTCCTCATTTTATCATAGTCTCCCTTTCGAAAGTTAAAAGGTAGTACTGTGGATTTCCTTACTATCCCTCCTCCACTAATTAAATCAAAGGCGATCATGCTATGATCACTATTGCCAAGTGGCCCCAACAACCTTATCTCTTGCACTAGATCTGGTGTTCCACTAAGGATTAGGTTTAATATGGCTTCCCCTCTGGTCGGCTCATGAACCAGCTGCTCCAAGAAGCAGTCATTTATTTCATCTAGGAACTTTATCTCCCTAGCATGTCCTGACGTGACACTGACCCAGTCGATACCGGGGTAGTTGAAATCACCCATTATTATTATTGTGCTGTAACTTTTGTTAGCTTCCTTGATTTCTTTGAGCATTTCATCATCCATTTGGTCATTCTGGCCAGGCGCTCGATAGTACACCCCCACTGCCATTGCCTTCCCCCTTTTACATGGAATTTCAATCCATATAGATTCTACAGCAGATTTTGTTTCCTGCAAAACTTTAATCCTTTCTGACTCAATGCCCTCTCTAACATAGAGAGTAACCCCTCCACCAATTTGATCAGCTCTATCATTACGATATAGTTTGTACCCAGGTATCACAGTGTCCCACTGGTTGTCGTCCTTCCACCATGTCTCTGATATTCCAATCATATCTAACCTTTCATTTAGTGCTATATATTCTAACTCTCCCATCTTATTTTTTAGACTTCTAGCATTTGCATACAAGCATTTTAGAGAATGTATTTTATCCATATTAATTTGTCTGTTAGACATGAGTAATTTGGGATCTTTAAGCTCTGTCTGCTCCATACTTGAGGGCATTTGGGCTACTTTACTCTTTTGTGGAACCTCTCTGCTTTTGGTAGTATCCTTCAAAGATACATTCTTCCGAACCATCTGCTCTTGGGCGACTGTCGGCTTTCCCCTAATATCTAGTTTAAAAGCTGCTCTATCTCCTTTTTAAAGGAGATATTTATTGATATTTAAACTTCTCATAAGATTTTTTTTAATATAAAATATGCCTTATGTGGACAAATTTAATGAGAAAGGTCAAAGTTATGTTTTTTAAATAGTTTGGCAGGGAACGCCGACACAGCAGCACTGTTCTTCTTCTCTTCTTTCTTCTCTCTTGCTGTTTTTCATTTTCAATATACTTTCTCAGTTTAACATTATATTCTTTATAACTTCTATAGTATGCATTTATTATACACAGCTATCCGGTTTGGATAAGTAAAATCAATTACTGTTTAACTGTTCAAGTTTGGCTATTTGTTCAGTTCTTTACTCTAGTGCAACGAACTGACGCCCTTTAAAGCTGGTTCTCTCTCTTTTTTTAAATCCATAAATATATATATGATTATTTAATTTGGATAATGAAACGTTTAAGTTTATCCCTTCGCTTGATTTTTACTCCTCTACGGCGGATGGATGCCGTCATGTCCGGTCTTTTTTCCTTTGAATGTATAGATCTTTTGGAGACAACATTCTACACTACAATTTCTTTATTCAGTTTGTCATTATAATGCTAGTGCAGCAGAGATTAATATGTGAGCTTTTTAAATATATATAACAATTTATCAGTAATTCCCCTTTTTTGGTCTTATTTGGGTAAGTTATTATTATTTTTATTTATTTTTATATAAATCCTTTGAAGATTGAGTAAATGGCATCATACCGTTCATTGACATTTCTTGGGTAAGATGCCTTCCCAATGTATAACAACCAGAGTTTTTTTCCACTGCATTGCTCCTCTTTTGTCGCAGTTTTTATGAAATTTCTCAATATATTTTGAAATAGACACTACATTTTTTAATGAAAAGACTCATCATATATGTGACCCCCCTTCTTATTCTCAGAGCTGCAATAAAATTATGGCATAATCTAATGCATTTTAGGGGTATGTTTACTAAACCCTCTTAACGTGCGTGCCGCGTTAGTCTGCAGGATGCCATAAAAGGAGTGGGCGGACCGGTCAAAAATGAGCAAAACGGGATTAGCGCACGCTGCGCTGCATGCTCGTGTACGCCGCACACATTAGCGCACGAGGAATGCGCGCAGGAAGCATAAGCAGGCATGCTGATATACAAGCAGAGGAACAGGGCTGCAGTACAATGGTAAAGACACTGACAGATGGTGCAGGGGTCATGGGTTCAATCCCCCACTGTGCCCAGTGAATAAGGCTGGCTGAGGCACTACCATTTATGTGTAATATTGCATTATGAGGCTTTTTAATTTTATTTTAATTACTGCTGCTAGCAAACGCACTCTCTCAAAGCGCTGTAACATAAGGTGCTGCATAAGGCACCCCATAAGGTACCCCAGAGGGCACATTTTAAAGTGCACTGTCCGCCACAGCACCCTACAATGTTGCTTAAAGGGTGGCCTATAGGGCACCATATAGGGTGCCCTATGAGGCACAGCAAGGTCATAACACTGCATTTAAACGCATGAAAATCTTAAGTAGGTGCGCTGACATGCAAGGAGGAACAGCAGTGTAGCACAATGGTTAAGGAACTGACTGATGATACAGGGGTCATGAGTTTGATCCCCAGTGTGCCTAACACGTAAGGCTGGCTGAGGCATCAGCTTAGACATGTAAGTATTGTTTCCTGCTGCACTTTATTTGTATTTTATTAATTGCTGCCAGCAAACACACCCTCATGTGCCGTAACCTAATGTGCCGCATAAGGCACCCTATAAGGCACTCCATAGGACACATTATAAAGTGCACTATCCGCCACGGCACCCTATAATGTCCCCTATAGGGCACCCTATCAGTCGCTCAATAGGATACTGTATAGTGCACCTTATATGGATGGTAACCATAAGGTGCCCAATAGGGCGCCCTATAAAGCGCCCTCTGAGGCACCTTATGGGTACAGTACGCTGAGGGTGTTTTTGCTGGCAGCACTAATGTACATTAAAAATAGATAATGCTTTGGACAGCCCTATCAAACAACCCCACTGTGGGTTTGAACCCATGACCCTTGGCTCCACTGGCAGCGAAGTAACCAGTGGGCTACAGCTCTATAGCTGCTTGCAAACTCCTGGCTGGCTGCAGAAGGACTGCAAGTCACCACACAAACAGTCTGCTGTGGTCACCAGGATAGGGTTAACCCACCCATACCCATGATGCACTGCACATGCAAATCAGCAGTCTACAGATGATCACAAGATGGGGTATGCACCCCGTGGTACTGCCACAGAGTAGCTACACACCGTCACATTGTGCAGGTACTGCACTCACCCTGAGGGTGTGGTGGGGCGTCCAGCACCAGGTCCACAGCAGAGATAGGCCATACTGCAGGTCCCCAGCAGTGCGAAAGTGTGAGGTAGGTAGTTTATGCAGACACACCTTGGATATATCTGTATGTCTCAGTCAGGTGTAGTCCCTGTGGACCCCTAGGAGGATTATGTACCACCACCCTCCTTCTCCTCCAGGGCTGAGGGTGGTAAACAGGGTCTCCCACCAACAGATCCACATTCTACCTCCCTGCAATGGTGGCAGTAGAGGGGACCATCATCCCCAGTCCTGCTGGGGAACAGACACCTACAGGGCCATCAAAGCAGCTCTATACACATCCATAACGCAATAGCAGACAGACATTAGGCCTGGATATGCTAAGCTGCACCCCACCACTATCTAATAGTCTCCTGCAGCAAGCCTTCAGCCGCTGCACCCTGCATGGCGCTCCATCAAGACACATACTAGCTGCAGACAGTCTGCTAGCTAGTCCATAGTGCATGTTCCTGGTGGAAATACGTGCACCCAGAACTGGGATGTCAGCATACACACCAATCAGATAAGTCAGTGACTGGGCCCCAAAAGAAAACCCATAAATATCACATGAGAAAAATACTAGATAGCACTATGGGGGTGCCTAGCCATGCTGTGGTCACTGCACAGTCAGGGTGAGAGTGATCTCCCAGCAGGACATGCTGTGGCCATCCTGTCTGTGCAGGTGGTGACTGGGCACTACAATGTCCCAGCCAGTGCCCTATGCCCTGTGCAGATGCATCCTGGCCAGGCCACCCTGTCCGGGCTATACCCATGGTACCTTGCTCCTCATTATGCACATTGGCAGGCCAATACTGGCAACAGTGCTGGCAGTGTGGGCTGTGGAGGGTGTTTGCAGCCACCACACAGGGGATAGACAGACACACACTCCCACACCTATGCCAGCATTGTGCTACTATAGAGGAGTTTAGCAGCCCTGGCCACCACACCAGTCCTGGGCACAGTGCAGGCATGGATATGGTACGCAATACTGTTGGGGGTCACTCCCCAGGGTGGTAAACACTGTCAGAGACCAGACCTGAAGCACACTCCACAGACATCAGAAAGGTTGCTATAATGGAGCTCAATCAGCAAACTGTGCTTAACGTAGGAATTGCTATCTGCCAGTAATCATAACAAACGTTTAATAGCTGTGTACCGTATTCCCAGGTGTAGGGTGGCATTGCTAAGGTATGCAAGTGCTAGTTTTGGGAGATGCACGCAGGGCCCAATGTCCTTCCCTCCAGGAGGCATTGGCTAATAGAGCCTGTGGGTGTGGGTGTGGGTGTGTCTGCCCCTGTTGTCTGCTGCTTTACGGCAGAGGTTCCCAACTCCAGTCCTGGTGTGCCAAACACTGTTTGGGTTTTCATGCTGTCCCTCATGAATATGCATGAGATACATCTGCATACCATGGGGGTGGTGCATAGATATGCAGCACAGGCATCTTTATTAGAGGCAGCATGGAACCTGAATGGTGTTTGGCCCTCCAGGACTGCATTTGCGAGACTCTGCTCTAGGTAATGCGCCTGTTTATGGTGTCTTTGCTCTGTAGGGTAAAATGTAGGTGTTTTGGGCATGTTTACGTCATCTGCAATAAACGTTCTGTCTGTAGTAGCACGTTTCAGTTGTGGGTAAAATATGGGGACTGGGTTGGCAGGCACCATAGCTGGGACTTGAGCCTGTGACCTTCTACTTCCAAACACACTGGTTGTGTGCACTGCACCACCGTGTTGCCACAGAGACAGTGCATTCCCTGGTGATACCATGACTCTTTGTCCGGCAGGGCCTGTCTGTTGCAGTGCATGGCACCCACCTACACAGGGCTAGGCCATGGTCTGCTCTGGGCAGCTGCCACTGCCCCCTCCACCACCAGTACCCCTCCGCCACCATGCGGACATGGCCTTATCTTGGAGACAGCATAAAACCTGAATGATTTGTGGCCCTCCAGGACTGCATTTGGGGGACTCTGCTCTAGGTAATGTGCATGTTTCTGGTGTCTGTGCTCGGTGGGGTAAAGTATAGGCGTTTGAACCATGCGTATGTTCTCTGCAATAAAGGTTTGTCCTTACTATCACGGTTTAGTGGCGGGTAAAATACGGGGACTGGATTGGCAGTAGCCCCAGCTGGGACTTGAACTTGTGACCTTCTGAGCACACTGCCTGTGTTCACCGCATCACACTGTGCTCACAGAGATAGTGCAGTCCCTGGAGATACCATGGTTGTTTGTCAGACAGAGCCTGTCTGTTGCAGTGCATGGCACCCACCTACACAGGGCTAGGCCATGGTCGGCTCTGGGCAGCAGCCACTGCCCCCCTCCACCACCAGTACCCCTCTGCCACCATGCTGACATGCCCTTCTGCTGGTGGTGCTGGTGGTGTGCAGTTGCAAGCCATCCAGTGTGCAGGTAGGCGGCTGCCTATGGTGCGTGTTCTGGTGTAGGGGTGCCTGCATAGGCGTCCACGCTTCCCCCCAACACCGCCTGCCAATGTTCTGTGCCCTTGGGGGTACCTGTTGGGTACTATCCCCTGTGAGACTGTGATAAACACTCTCGTGCCCATGTTGGGTCCTCATCAGTTGCTGTCTGGCTGCTGTTCAGTTTCAGCATTCCTAAGTGCCATCTAGGCATCTGCCTAGTCCACACTGTGCCCCAGCTGCACCAAAGCATTGCCGCCTGCAGCCCTCTGTATCCCCTTTCCCAGCATCTGTCCCCTTTCCCAGTTGCCCATTCCGACATGCCCGCCCTGCTGTTGTGGAACATGTGCATGCCATAGGTAACCTGTCCAATGGAGAGGGAAACCCTGATCAGTGCTATTTTACTGTGGGATCATTCACCTTGTATGGGGACGGAGCGTAGACCCTTCCAAAATTCATATTTATTTTTTGGGGCTTTCTTGGGATTGTTTTTTGATGTTTCCCATTACTATCACTATTGCCCAGCTTGATTATGATTTTTTTTTTATTTTGTTGGGGTCCTTTTCAATGTTTATTTGTACTTTTGCTCTGTGCACATGTATCACACTTATCACTTTTTGTAGGTTCCCCTGGTTTTGCTGTACATTGCTGACAGAAATGGTTTCTCTTCCCTTTAAATTGGCTCTAACGCGAGGTTTTCACTTGCGTTATTTTTGGCCTCGAATTTCACCTCGTTAGTGTGCGGGGAGCCTCTCCCCTCCCACTCTCCACCCATTGACCTCTTCTCTCCGCCCCTGGGGAGCCTTCCTCCGCCCTCCGGGAGCCTTTCCCCGCCTTCAGCGCTCGATTGTGCCGCTGCGCACATGAGCGCGCACTAAAGCGCATTTTTGCCTGTGAAGCGTCATTAGCGTGCGCTAAGGTACCTTAGCGCATGCTCATGCGCGCCGCGCATGTTAAGAAACTTTAGTAAACATAACCCTTAGTGTACATCATGTTTTTTTATTTTTAGTTGGTCTTTTATTGTTATTTGCGGGATTAAGATATTAGTTTTATCACATTAGTGCGGTATTTATGTTTTTAGATGTTTCTAATGTGCACATTGATTGTCATATTTCTTGATCTGCTTTATTTATTTATCTTTTAAAGCATATTGTTTATTAATGACTGTATATGATATTTATGTGGCTATTTTATCTGTTATGTATTATTTATTTGGCGTTTTATTCTTTTTTAGTGATATATGTTCTTTATTTAAAAGAAGTCCTTTACAGAGAAGGTATCAGTAGAGATATTTATGGCTTTAGTTATGTCCTCCTCATCTCAGTTGCTTCTTTCTTGTTTTTTTTAATGTTTTTTATTGTTTTTAATGTACATACATTCAGAGCACTATATATACTGTATCCTATCATTTAGTGACTATAGATGGTAGCGGTTTAGTTTTCTAGTTTTTACATGATTAATTTGATGTTCTATTTAATTATTGATTTTAATTCTTAAAATCAATAATTAAATAGAACATCAAATTAATCAAAGATCAATATAAAAATAAAAATGAAAATTCTTAATTTTCATTTTTATTTTTATATTGATCTTTGATTATATATGTAATTTGTTTTAATTGTTCATGTTTGTCTTTTTGAGGTTTGCACCCTAAAAGATACCCCCTGAGGAAGGCCACAGGCCGAAACACGTAGGGGCAATAAAGAAAGGGGTTCCTTTTGTCTCATTTGTGAACAAGACACACTGAGTTCCATCAAAAGTGTTCATTGTCATCGAGTCGTTCCAGCTACCCATCATAGGATATATTGCCACTGCTATCAGAATGTCAGATAAGGCACACTCATTGCCAGAAAGATATCAGCAACACATAGGGAGCTAAGTATTATCATAAAATATCATAGAGGTATCTATACACAGAATAAATTCTGAATAATAAACCTAGGGCCTAATATTCAGCCTGTGGCAGTCAGTGTTTGTAAAGTGCCTGGCCGCCACAGACAAAAGTGAAATTGGATATTCAGCACTGGACGCCAAATGTCCTCCAGTGCTGAATATCTTGTTTCAGTGCCAACCTCTGTTGCTATCCAGTTTGCAGCAATATTCAGCTGCTATCTGGATAGAAAAATTGTAAAACGTTAGGACAACTATTGACTCTCCTTCCCTTAATGTGTTCTCATGTTATGTGATGGTGATATTCTTGTAGAGTGAATTTATTGTGGTGTAACTTTCTTATTTTGTTGTTAATCTGTATCTCAAGAAAATGCAAAATAAAATATTTTAAAAAAAGGACAACTATTGACATTGCTGCTAACTGGATAACTACCAGGACCACCCCAGCACTGTCCATGTAGTGCCAGGCTAACCTGTGGAGATATTCAATGGCACTGACCAGTCAGTAAAGTTTAGCTAGTTAGCAGGTTCTGCTAATCCATTAAACCCTTTTGAATATTGCACCGCCCAAGTCTTTTGCCAAAATGGTAGTACACTGCTGTAACAATACAACATATGCTCCAGGGTACCAATGTCATTGTTACATCTCTGGCACATGTTCCCCAGTTCTCGCTCTCCAATGTTCTATAGCCCTACACCTAAATTGGGGGAACCTTGAGCAGTGAGCAATTTCTAGAAAATAGATGTGACATCAGGACCGTACCAAGACAAAAATGTGTCCTGTGCTCCTCCTCCACCCAGCCACATTCAGTAACTCACTTTTTATGAGTTCCTAGAAGCCCAGTAATAATATCAGTGCCCCCTTCTATGCTTGTGCCCTGGGCGGCAGCACCATTCACATAATCTTTGGTACGGCCCTGGGTGACATGACCCTGTGCTGCAATTTGAGCACTTACATTAGCTAAATTAGAAATTGTCACACGGTTTCAACAGAGTTCATCAATGCATGTATTCAATGTTTGCAGATGAACCTATTTAAAATGGAAAGAATGGTAGGTTGCGTTTCCTGTGTATTTGGGCAGAGGACATTGATTGGCTTTCCTGCATAATATCTCCCACCAATTATATTCCCTTATGCATCCGAAGCTCCCAGTAGAGCTTATGATTGTCAGTCTGGAAGGCAGAGTTGCACCATATTGGGCAGCTTGTAGTCATGTGTTGCTGCACCCCGAAGCCCTCATCAAGCTTTCCCAGTGATTTTAGCATGTCCTCTAGAATCAAGTCTTAAAAGCTGCAGAGAGTTGCTTCTTCATGGCATAGCGGAGAATTAGTGGGAGCACCATAGTGTTCCATCACTAACCAGCTTGGAGTAGATGTTATTTGTTCAGTAGTTACCCAATAAAGTATATGAGGCAATATAAACACATTATGGTATAACAAAATATTGAAGAAATTAACCCCCTCCCCCCAGAATCTTTAGAGAGACGCCGTTTACACAGTGCAATATGAGGTGGTCTGTTTCTTCATAGGAACCTCATTAACACAACATTTTTGACAAATGTTGTGAAAGCAGTACAGGGTCATTCTCATTTTGTACATTATTATGGGAGCAGTAGACATCTTTATTGCTTCCATATGTCTTCACTACAACAAATGCAAAGGACTCCATTGCAAATGTAGCATTTTTAGTTGTGACCACATGACTTCTTCATTCGTATGCATGGTGGAACTAAATATGTATGTACACGGATTCCTAAGTAAGTCAAACCATCTACCTGACATTTGAAGGGAAACGGAGCAAAGAGTCCTTTAGTTCAATTAATATTTAATGGTAGAACTTCAGATTTCGTCCACTTATTATTCCTACAGTATATCCAGATAATACTGTTAGAGGATGTGGGATGGTAGATTCTAGTTCCATTAGAAATAGCAGAAAATCATCTCCATACATTGCAATTTTATATTTGCAGTTACCAGCTGAAATTCTCTTAATATCTATGTTCTGGCATATGGCAATTGAGAGGGGTTTCAACGTCAGAATAAAAAGAAGAGGGACACTCTTTTTAGGTTTCTGTATCAAGCTGAAAACGAGTTGAAAGTCGGCTTTTGATATACAGTCTGGCTCAGAGATAACTACTGTATATACAGTGGAACCTGCGTCATATTTAGAAAGTTCTCCCGAACCCATACTACTCCAGAGTAGAAATAAAGATATAATGGTTTAACTGGATCAAAGGCCTTCATTGCATCAAGTGATACAGAAAAGATCATCTGTTCAAGCCATTTGGCAACTGCAGTAGTTGGAGGCAGTCTAGAGTTATCTGACAAATGTCACCGGACCATAAATCCAACTTGGTCAGGATGGCTCCATTGGTCCATAACCTCATCAAGATGTGACGCAAGAATCTTGGCTCAGATTTTGCAGTCAACATGTATAAGGGATATAGGAGTGTAATTGGTGACTTCCTGAGGGTCACATCCAGGTTTAGGAATTACCTCCACAAATCCTCTGCAAAGGTTCCAGCCTTCTCTCCCTTCACCTAAAGCTCTTGAAACAAGGCCAACAACTTAGAAGCTAGTAACCATCCAAAAGTTTTGAAAAATTATGCCGTAAGGCCATCCATCCTGGAAACCTTTTGGACCTTCAAGGAATGGATGGCCTTCATAACCACAATTGATTCTCCAGTGACAATGAGGGCCCTCTTAAAGATTGTAGGAACAGCTTAGAAAGGGTAATTCTATAAGGAGCTGTGGAAATTTACGTACCATTTCTGCATGTAAAATGTGGTAGTTTAGTGATCATGAGCATAAGTGAACATAGGGCCCATTCTATAAATATGCAGATGGAGCCCATCATGAATACTTTCACTGTAGGTGTGCACATGGGCAGAGCTTGGATAGACCATAGGTGGTATGTGTATTTACTGTATGTGCATAAGTTATAGAATATATGCAAACAAAAGTATGATACGTACTGCACCTTTAAATTTACTCACATCAGCAGCCATTTATGCCAGTATTCTATAAAGTCAGATCAACAAGATTTGATTTTCTAGAACAGGAGCACATAACAAGCATTAACTGTGTGGCTCCTTATAGAATTATTCTCACAGCCTCCAGCAGCACTCCACTTTGAGGAGTACAGCTTTTTATAAAACTCATGAATTTGACGAAGACTATCATCTTACTTAGTCAAGAGTTGTCACACAACCTCCCAAATGGAATGATTTTATTCCCTATTTCTTCTCCCTTTTGGATAACATGCCAATAATCTCCCCACAAAGATTACTGGAGGAGTAATAATATGACTTTTGCTTAAAAAGACAAAAGCTGCACTTCTTGGCTAAGAATTTTATTATATTGTAATTTAAGCTTTTGGAGTTAGTTGGTGAGGTTCACATACCTCATCTACCAATCAGCTCCTGCTCAAATCGTCCAATATCATGTGCCGACTGAACCATCTCCATATATTACTACTACTACTACTACTGATCATTTGTATAGCGCTACAAGGCATATGTAGCGCTGTACAGAGACATATAAGAGATGGTCTAGAAGTGACCTAGATTGGCCACTGTTGGAAACAGGATACTGGGCTTGATGGACCTTGGTCTGACCCAGTATGGCATATCTTATGTTCTTATATGGTCCCTGCTCATCAGAGCTTACAGTCTAGTCAAGACAGACAACACAACAGCTGACCTTTTTGCTGTGCCCCGCAATGAAACTTATGACTGCTCCTCTTATAGATGCTTTAAGCACATCCCATTTAATTTGCTGGGAAAGGGAACAAGAATCATTTAATGTGCAATAATCATTTATGGCCTTTATCAAATATGTTACAAATTTCTCAATTCACAAAAGCGCATTATTGAAATGCCACAGCAAATCTCCCTTTTCCCCATTAAACACAATGCAATGCCCACATGATTTGATACTAAGGACCCAACTTTGAGCAGGATGTCTAGGGCATAAGTTGAAAGATCTAAATGAGACATTAGAATTTCTGCCGATATTCAGCAGTGCTATGTGTTTTCTTGAGTGGAGGAGTAGCCTCCTACTCAAGAAACTAGGGTTTGATTCCCACTGGCACTCCTTGTGACCTTGGGCAAGCCTTTTTACCCTCCATTGCCTCCGAAGAAAAGGCCTGGCAATCTATTTCCAGCTATATCTTGCCAAGAAAACCCAGGGGCTGCTGGTTCACCAGGAGTCAGGATTGACTTGATGGCACTTAAAAAAGAGTGCTTTCTTAGTGCCACTGAATATAGATGTATGGGTGTGCACAAAAGAATTTGCACGCTTTGTACGAATAGACACACGGTGCCAAACTTCTAAGTGCTTTTAAAAAACTGAGGGGTAAGATTTTATATATTTTAGTTTCAATCAGGGAAGGGGGAGGCAATCAGGCAGTGGAAAGTAATCAATGTGGGAATATGATTGGTGGGCATGGGAATAAAGGAAGGGGGATATTCAAAGGCATTCACATGGCTTGAGGCCTGCAAACTATGTAAATGCCACTCAGCTGGCTATTCAGCAGGTGCCGCTACGGCACTCCCTGATGCTAACTGATTAGTATCGGGGCATTCTGAGACGGCACCCGTCGATAACCAGGCTGCAAACGAGTGATTGGACATTACGCTATTTTTATATTTTACACAGTATAGGGAAATGCATCTCTCTTATTTCTCTGGTGTTGCACCGCATGCAGAGTCTGGCTTCTTGGGCTTTCCATTTAATTGTTGTCTACATATTTTTATTTTTAATTTAGATTACCGTCACTTATTCTGTACTTGGCGAGAGTCTGTGTTCTGAGTGTGTGACTGAGGCCAGGCGTTCTGTTAACACATAGCTTGTACAAAGGGATCTGTACTGTAGTAATTTGTATTGTTCAGCTTTTCAACAGGTGTATGAATTTCTAGGGCCCGCTGCGGTATTTATAGCGCTGCTTTTTTCTGGGTAGGCCCCTTATCATATGAGTTTTGGAAGTTTATGCTGGTATGGTATGATAGATTTGCCTTGTAGATTATCAGTGACTTTTGTAGGGTTTTATATTAGTTTACAATATGTCTGGTACTGGAGAATGTGTATGTAAGTGAAATGATCAGAATCAGAATGTTTTTAATATATTGAATTCTGTGGGTGACTATCCTACCTCTGTTCTGCACCCATTGTCCAGGGAGAGGTTTCTGTGGATGCAGAATATATATTCAAAAAGAAAGAGAACTATAATGCAGTTTATAACAAAATAAAATGAGTTATAATTGTATAATTTGGTATTGTAAACTGCGTTGTGATTCTCACTTTTTCTTTTAGTTCCTTGGCATATGAGCATCTTGCATTTCCTGTTTTTTCAGAGGGTGGGAATTACTGTGTTGGGGTGCAAAGTCACTCTTGTTATGTGGAAGTGAGTGCCATTGAGTCTCTCTTGTTTGGCATATTTAATAGCATGTTTCCTAAGCTTTGTGCTGGTAACATATGAACATAAGAATGTAAGAAATGCCATACTGGGTCAGACCAAGGTCCATCAAGTCCAGTATCCTATTTCCAACAATGGCTAATCCAGGTCACAAGTACTTGACAGGTTCCCCAAAAGGTACACAGGTTCCACAATCCCTGTCTTGGGCAAACAGTGGATTCCTGGGGCCTCTTTAATGATAGTTTATGCAACTTTCCTCCAGGAATTTGTCCAAACCTTTTTAAACACAGCTACTACACTAACAACATTTACTATGATCCTCTGGTAACTAATTTTAGAGTTTGATTACGCAAAGCTGTAGGCTAACTGCAGGGAGGCAGTTACATCCCCCTGCAGTTACCGCATTTCAGCGTGGCAAAACGGCTGCAGGTGCAACTAAGACCACACACTGAGATGGCATTAGTTGCACTCACGCTACTTGTGCTGAGCCATTATGTAAGTTTCTGCCGATAATGCAGATGGCTGTGTGTGTGAGTTCTTTCTCTTTCCGCACTCTGGAGTAACGTAAAATTTTGGGAAAGAATCTTGTAAACCTAAGAGTAATGGGTAAAAGCATTTTTATCTACATGTTTGTTTTTAGTTTGTATCAATATATTCCCTACTTGGTGCATGTGTGACTGAGGCTGTGTATTCTGTTAACATGGAGTTTCTGAGTAGGGATATGCAGTAATCCAGCTTGTTCAGTTTTCTGAATAGGAATATAGGGCCCACTGCAATATTTATGGTGCTGCCCTTTTCTGTATACGCTCCATGTTTTGTGAGTTTTGCAAGTTAGTGCTGTTATTGAATAGTAGATTTGCTCTATGGGTTCTGTACTATGGGCTCTTGGTGTAGTCAACTGTAGTGTGCTGGTTGGGAGGATACTGGAATATGGATTGTCTCTGAGATTTGCAGTTTTGGGTTCTTATGCTGCCAGACTGAAATTTAAAATATTTTGTGCGTTCAGATTCAAGAAAATTTCAAATTTTAAGGTAAAATCTCAGTTTAATTTTATTTAGTAGCCTCATAGGGGTATGTTTACTAAACTCCGCAAATTTGCGCACCGCACAATAGCGCACGTCAATGATGCACTTAAGTGCTCTTAAGTGGCCCACACACGTGCGCGTCACACTAACGGGCCGCTGCACACGTGTGTGTCATACTAACGGGCCCCGCACAAGTACGGGGCCCGCAAATGTCCGATAGAGGCGTGGAATGGCATACGGAGGGTGGAGGAAGGCTCCCGAGGGGCGGAGAGACGGGGTGAATGGGCGGGGAAGGGGAGGGGAGAGGCTCCCCGCACATTATCGGGGCCGAATTTCCAAGTAAAAACTACCGCGAGTGAAACACTCGCGGTAGAGTGCATTTAAAGGGAAGAGAAACCATTTCCGTCAGCAATGTACAGCAAAACCGGGGAAACCTACAAAACGTGAGCAGTGTGATACATGTGCACAGAACAAAGGTGCAAATAAAACCTGAAAATGACCTCAACAAATTACCTAAAATTAATAATTAAGCAGGGGAACAGTGCTAGCAATGGGCAACAATAAAAAACTCTCCCAGGACAGCCCCAAAAAAAAGAAATGATGTTTGGAAGGGTCTACGGAGCGGAGACCCTTCCAAATATCATTCCCTTTTGTTGGAGCTTTCCTGGGAGTTCTTTTATGTGTGCCCATTAATATCACTGTTGCCCGGCTTGGTTATATTTTTACCCCCTTTTTTCGCGGTCATTTGCGGGGTTTATTTGCACTTTTGTCTCCAGACAAGGTGAATGAGCCCACAGTAAAAATGTGCAGAGCAGGGTTTCCGACTCATTCGGTCAGGTTACCTATCGCCAGGGACTACACTGTCTCTGTGGCCACAGTGTGGTGCAGCAGACAGAGCCAGTATCTCTAGGACCAGAGAATCACAGGTTCAAATCCCAGCTGGGGCACCTGCCCATCCTGTCCCCATATTTTACCCACCACTAAACAGAGATAGTAAAGACACACCTTTATTGCAGTGAACATAAGCATGCTTCAAACACCCATATGTTACCCTACACCGCTCACACACCAGAACAATGGGCAGTACCTACAGCTGAGTCCCCCAAATGCAGGCCTGGAGTGCCACAACTCAATCACGTCATATGGTTTTACTACGATAAGGACATGCCAGCATGTTGGCGGAAGGGTACAGGTGGTGGAGGGGGCAGAGGCTGCTAGCCACAGAAGACAGTGGCCTAGCCATGTGCAGGCTGGCACCGTCCACTGCAACAGACAGGCCCTGTCGGATGTACAGTAATGGACCTCCCAGAGAATTCAGCCAATCTGTGGCAACACAGTGGTGCAGTGCACACAGACAGTGTGTGCAAAAACAGAAGGTCACAGGTTCAAAGCCCAGCTGGGGCTACTGCCAATCCTGTCCACATTTTTCCCACAACTAGACCGTGATGGTAAGGACAAACCGTTATTGCTGAGGGCATACGCATTGGTAATACGCCTATCTTTTACCACACCCAGCACAGACACCATGAACAGGGGCATTACCTAGAGCAGAGTCTCCGAAATGCAGTCCTGGAGGACCACACACCATTCAGTTCCCATGCTGCCTTTAATACAAGATCCCTTAGACACCTACGCCCTTTACTCGAACCAGGCGACTTCCGCACCATCTATCAAGCCCTCATCATTCCTCATTTTGATTACTCAAACGCCATCCTACAAGGACTCCCTCAGGCCACCTTACGTCCCCTGCAACTAGCCATGAACAGTGCAGCGCGGATTCTCCTCGGAACGCCAAGAAGAGATCATATCACACCCCTCCTAAAGCAGCTTCACTGGCTCCCCATTCAAGCAAGGATCAGTTTCAAAACCCTAGTGATTACATTCAAAGCGATCAAGGGGCTCTCCTCCTCCTCACTATGTGACCTCATCCAACCACCCACACCCAACAGGTTAAGAAGAACCACTGTAGACAACAGGCTAGCGATACCGAGAGACATGACAAAATGCTCCAAAACAACATCAAACAGAGCCTTTAGACTATGCGCCCCAAGTCTCTGGAACTCCCTACCACCACACATCAGAGCTATTCCCAACCTAAGCCAATTCAGGAAGGCCCTGAAACACTTTCTCTTTATCAAACACCTCACTGACTGCCCCGAACCCCAACCACCAAACATGATCAATACCCGATAACCCCATCTGACAAGTATATAGTTACCCGTTTCCATGCTCTGCATATGTATATAGTTTACCCTGTTCTCCAAGTTACTTGTTCCTGTTTCAATGTAAGGACCTGACTTTGTTTATTGTCGGATACCATTTTGTTGTATGTAAACCGCGCTGATCGCAAATAGTGCGGTATATAAGAAATGTAAATAAATAAATAAATAAATGCCTGTGCTGCATATCTATGCACCACCCCATGGCATGTAGATGTAGCTCAGGCATATTCATGAGGGACAGCAGGAAAACCCGAACAGTGTTAGGCACACCGGGACTGGAGTTGGGAACCTCTGCCGTAAAGCAGCAGCCAACAGGGGCAGACACACCCGCACCCACAGGCCCCATTGGCCAATGTCTCCTGGAGAGGCAGGACATTGGGCCCTGCGTGCATCTCCCAATACTAGCACCTGCATACCTTAGCAATGCCACCCTACACCTGGGTATACAGTACACAGCTCTCAAACGTTTGCTATGAGTACTGGCAGATAGACATTCCTACGTTAAGCACAGTTTGCTCTGTGAGCTCCATCATAACAATCGTTCTGATGTCTGCGGTGTGTGCTTCAGGTCTGGCCTCTGACAGTGCTCACCACCCTGGGGAGTGACCCCCAACAGTATTGCGTACCATATCCATGCCTGTACCGTGCCCAGGACTGGTGTGGTGGGCAAGGCTGATAAACTCCTGTATAGTAGCACAATGCTGGCATACGTGTGGGAGTGTGTGTCTGTCTCTAAAGTGTGTGTTGGCTGCAAACACCTTCCACAGTCCACACTGCCAGCACTGTTGCCAGAATTGGCCTGCCAATGTGCATAATGAGCAGCAAGGTACCATGGGTATAGCTCAGACAGGGTGGGCTGGCCAGGATGCATCTGCACAGGGCATAGGGCACTGCCTGGGACATTGTCGTGGCCGACCACCACCTACACAGACAGGGTGGCCTCTGTCTGTCCTGCTGGGGGAGCACACTCACCCTGACTGTGCAGTGACCACAGCATGTCTAGGTACCCCCATAGTGCTATATAGTATTTCTCTCATGTGATATATATGGGTTTCCTTTTGGGGCCCAGTCACTGACTTCTCTTCTGGTGTGCACTGCCATCCCAGTTCTGGGTGCATGCATTTCCACCAGGACTAGCTAGCAGACTGTTTTCAGCTGGTCTGTGTCTTGATGGATTGCCTTGCAGGGTGCAGCAGCTGATGGCTTGCTGCAGGAGAATATCAGATAGTGGTGGGGTGCAGTGCAGTGCAGCATAGCATATCCAGGCCTAATGTCTGTCTGATATTGTGTTATGGATGTGTATAGAGCTGCTTTGACTGCCCTGTAGGGTGTCTGTTCCCCAGCAGGACTGGGGTTGATGGTCCACTCTACTGCCACCATTGCAGGAAGGTAGAATGTGGATCTGTTGATAGGGGACCCTGTTTTCAACCTGGGGGGGGGGGGGTACATGGCTCACCTAGGTTTCCATAAGGCAGAGCTACTCAATTCCAGTCCTGGTGGCCTGCAACCCTGCAGGTTTTTGGGATATCCCTAATGATATGCATGAGATATATATGCATTAGAGATAGCCTGCCAACCTGACTGGCGTTTGGCCCTCCAGGGCTGGATTTGGAGACCCCTGCCTTACACCTCTGTCATTTAAGATTGTAAGTGGGCAAGGTGCAGATGTCCAAGACATCAAAGAGGTTAGAATTTGTCACATTCCTCCTTGCTTCTCACCACCACCAAAATATTGTCTATTAGACAACTTTTTGGTGGTGTTGAGAATCTAAGAGGAATGTGACACATTCTATCTACCCTTTTGATGTCTAGAACATCTGTACCTTGTCCACTCACAATCTTAAATGACAGAGGTGTAAGGCAGGGGTCTCCAAATCCAGCCCTGGAGGGCCAAACACCAGTCAGGTTGGCAGGCTATCTCTAATGCATATATATCTCATGCATATCATTAGGGGTATCCCAAAGGCCTGCAGGGTTGTGGGCCACCAGGACTGGAATTGAGTGGCTCTGCCATGGGGGGTTCCCTTGACAAGACAGAAGGAAGTATCCAAGGTGTTTCTGCAGAAACTACCTAACTCACAGATTAATGCTGCTTTGGAGCCCTGGCATGGCCTCCTTCAGCCATGGAGGGTGTTGTGGACCTGGTCCTGGGTGCCTCCTCACACCCTCAGGGTAGGCACAGTACCCGCACAATGTGACGGTGTGTAGCTACTCTGTGCCAGTAAAACACCCGGTCAGTACCCCCTACCAGGCCGAGGTGCTGTGTGGGTGCACACAGCCACTTCCCCCTACCAGGCCGGGGAGCTGTTGGGGTGCATTCCCCATCTTGTGTTCATCTATGGACAGCTGATTTACATGTGCAGTGCATCATGGGTACGGGTGGCCTAACCCTATCCTGGTTACCACAGCAGACTGTCTGTGTGGTGACGTGCAGGCTCTCTGCAGCCAGCCAGGAGCTTGCTGACAGCTATAGAGCTGTAGCCCAATGGTTAATTCACTGCCTGTGAAGCCAGAGGTCATGGGTTCAAACCCACAGTGGGGTTATTTGATAGGGTTGTCCAAAGTTGTTTTTTATTTAATGTACATATGTTGATGCCAGCACAAACACCCTCAGCGTACTGTAACCATAGGGTGCCTCTGAGGGTGCTTTATAGTGCGCCTTATATGGCACCTTATGGTTGCCGTCCATATAAGGTGCACTATACATTATCCAGTGGCGCAACATATATGGTGAGCTATAGGGGACATTCTAGGGTGCCTTGGCGGACAGTGAACTTGCACATGTGCCTTATGGGCCGCCTTATGTTAGCACGCTTTGAGAGTGCGTTTGCTAGTATTGATAAGTAAAATAAAACTAATATGCCTCCTACAGCACTCATCCCCATAATACATAATGCCTCAGCCAGCCTTGTTCATTGGGTACTGTGGGGGATTGAATCCCTGATCTCTGCACCATTGGCCAGTGTCTTCACCATTGTGCTGTGGCTCTGTTCCTATGCTTGGGCATTGGCACACCGCCTTAGGCCTTCCAAAATTAGCAGCGCAATGCCTTCTGCCACCCAAAATTACCAGCGCAACGCCGTATGATGCCCAAACCTAACAGCGCGCCGCCTTATGCTGCCCAAAATGAACAGTGCGCCGCCTTATGCTGCCCAAAATTAATATGCCTCCTAAAGCACTTTTACCCATTAAAGTTAAGGCTTCAGCCAGCCTTTTTTGTTGCACACAATGGGGGATTGAACCCCTGGCCCCTGCACCATTGGTCAGTGTCTTCTCCATTGTACTACAGCTCTGTTCCTTTGTGTGCCCAGCAGCGCGACACTTAGCCGTCCCACGCGCTAATGTGGACCCCGCACATTAACGCGACGCGCACAAGTACGGTTGCTTTCTCCCGTTTTTTTTCTTCTTTCTGTCTGAACCGCCCACTCCTTATATGGCACAGGCACACTACCGCGGCCCCGCACAATTTCGGAGTTTAGTAAACATACCCCATAGTGTCAACCCTGCTGAGTTCTGGATTTTTCCAGCTTTGGAGTTTGTACGTAGGGATCTGTACTATAGTAATCTGAATTGTTCAGCTTTTCAAATAGGTGTTGGATATTCCAGGGCCCGCTGCAATATTTACAGTGATACTTTTTTTGGGTAGGCTCCTTAAGTGAGTTTTGGAAGTTGGTGCTGGTATGGTATGGTAGATTTGTGCTATAGATCCTCAGTGACTTTTGTATTTTATTTATTTAACAGGATTTTTTATACCGCTTTTATAATTTTTAATCAAAGCAGTTTACATTGTAACTTAAACTTTTAATGTACATTAAACAGGGACATTGATGCAATGGATTCTTCTGAGGCATTGGAGGGTTAGGTGACTTATCCAGTGCCACAAGGAGTGCTAGTCCTGGTCTCTTAGTTCCTAAGCCAGTGCCTTAACCATTAGGCTACTCCTCCACTCCTACTGGTTTACAGTATTATGCCTGGTACAGAAGAATGTTTGTTAGTGAGATGGTCAGAATCAGATTTGTATTTTATTTATTTTTTTAGATATTGAGTTCTGTGAGTGAATATCCTGTTTCTGCTTTGCACTCACTGTTGAGGGAGGGGATTCTGTGATGCAAAATATATGTTCAAAAAGAAAAAGCAAGAACCATAACACAGTTTATAATGACAAAATAAAAATGAGTTATAATTTGGTGTTATGAACTGCTATGGTTCTCACTCTTTCTTTTAGTTCCTTGGTGTGTGAACATCTTTTTATTACCTCCACATTATCTAAATGGCTTTTTGATTTGGTTCAGTCCCTGACTGGAGTTTTCAGAAATCCCCCCTCCCCCCCCTGATGCCCTCTTATCCCTCGCCTCAGGCAGCAGATTGCCTGGAGCCGCCCCTGGCTGTAAAGTATGTGCCTTTGTAGCATACTGGTTACAGTCATATAGTTTTGAAACTTAAATATACAGACATTGTTTAGAAAACTTGTCTACAGCACCCATAGAATGCCTGTGTCTCGTGAGCGGACACTTGTTCTTTCAGTTGGCTAAAAATGCACTTCCATGGTTTTAGCCAATCTATCCACATAACTGCTTAGTTAACCTGCTTAGATGCGAACAAAGCCTTTATTATCATTACTATTATTTTGTTCCAAAAGGGAACGGCAGACCGTAGTTCCCACAAATGTTTACCATGGTAGGACAAAGATGCCATACATTAGCTATATTCAGTACATCCTCAATAACACAACCACACATTCGTATTTGGACTATGGGCAGATACCCCACTAACTCTGGGATTGGGCCAAGTTCAACAATATGCTGAACTTCCAAATATGGTAAGAAGCACTCATTTTACTTTTTAATAATGGAAGTGCCTGCCTGAACTTATGAGCAAAGCAAACTCTCTGCCCTGACCTCCCCCAGCTCTCAGGCTCACGTGCACTTTTCACAGCACACGGCTTGTTATTCATGGTCCAAGGTATGATGTACATATGCATTGATAGATGCACTTGCAGGAAATATGTAAAAGATGGAGCTAATTAAAAATGTATTTTCTCCTTTCATTATGATTCCTAAGGGACGGTGTTAGGCAGCCTAACGAACGGACACAAAACAGCAGCACAAATATGCATAGCTGACTATGAACAGCCAAATTCATTTTTATTATTGTGTTCCCTTAATTGAGATTGCAAAGGGACAATTTTAGTCGAGTTCTGGGAAGAAAGCATAAAAAATGAATCAAGCATCAAGCTGCTAATTGTGTAGAAGGTAGACAGAAAGGTGCACACTGGAAATATGTAAAGGTCCCTTTTCTAAAAGACGTATGCACGTGGATGGGCCCTTATGTTCATGCATGGGCGGTTACTATTCTGTGAGCACACAAGTAAGTCCCATTGCGCGTATCTTCAGCCTGGGCGTGCACAGGGGCAGAGCATGGCAGAATCTAAGGGGACAGATTCAAAGTTATTAACACGGTTGTCAGACCATTTTGTGCTGCTGAATATCCCCCCTAATGGTGCTCTCTGCTCCAATGTTAACCACATAGTATCAGGGCATTGCTGGGGCAGTGTTCACATTAACCAGGCAGCCGCAATATTCAGCTGTTGGGCGGTTAATACAAACCAGCTAAACTTAGGAACATTAAAAGCTGGCCTAACTTTAGTTGTGTCAGCTAACTGGCTAGCAGCTGAATATTGCCGCTCCCTGGTTAGCTAGCATGCTATCCAGATACACCGAGAATGCTGAGCTCCATCTGAATTATCTCTCTCCCCTTCAATCCGTTTAACACTCTGCTGCACGGCTAATCTTCCGCCAGCCTCGTCATGCTCATATTACCTCCTCGTCTTAAGTCACTTCATTGACTCCCTATCCGTTTCCGCATTCAGTTCAAACTTCTCCTGCTGACCTATAAGTGCATTCACTCTGCAGCTCCTCACTACCTTTCTTCTCTTATCTCTCCCTACACCCCTTCTCGGGAACTCCACTCTTCTGGCAAATTGCTTCTATCTGTGCTCTTCTCTTCTATTGCTACTACTACTACTGAGCATTTGTATAGCGCTACAAGTCATATGCAGCATTGCACAGACATGTAAGAGACAGTTCTAGGTGTAACTCCAGACTTAGCTCCTTTCACCTTGCTGCTCCTTATGCCGGGAACAAACTGAGTCTGTATATCAGGCGCCTTCTCTGACCCTTTTTAAATCCAAGCTGAAAAATTCACTCTTCACTGTGCCTTTAAGATCATGACTCACTTAGGGGGATGTTTACTAAAAACCGGAAATGTGCGCGCCACAAAAGAGCGCACGGAAATGTGGCACTGAAACGCTAATAAATGCGCTTAAACGCCCCGCACACGTGCGTGTCACCCCCGCAAAGGTGCGCGCCACACTAACGGGCCCCGTACAAGTGCGGGCCCGCAAATGTCCGATAGAGGCGTGGAACGGCTAAAGGAGGGCGGAGGAAGGCTCCGGAGGGGCGGAGGGACGGGGTCAATGGGTGGAGAGTGGGAGGGGAGAGGCTCCCCGCACAGTATCGGGCCCGAATTTGCATGTAAAAACTACCGCGAGGGAAACACTCGCGGTAGAAAGCATTTAAAGGGAAGAGAAACCATTTCCGTCAGCAATGTACAGGAAAACCGGGGAAACCAGCAAAACGTGAGCAGTGCGATACATGTGCACAGCACAAAAGTGCAAATAAAAATAGAAAATGACCACAACAGAACTATTAAAAATAGTAATTCAGCTGGGGAACAGTTATAGTGATGGGCAAATACAGAAAACACACCAGCAAAGCTCCAGAAAAAAGAAATGAATTTTGGAAGGGTTTACAGAGCGGAGACTCTTCCAAAAAACATTTCCTTTTGTGGAGCTTTCCTGGGAGTGTTTGCTATGGTTGCCCATTAATATCACTGTTGCCCAGCGTGGTGATATTATGTCCCCCATTTCCTGTGGTCATTTCCGGGGTTTATGTGCACGTTTGTCACCAGACAGGGTGCATATGCCCACAGTAAATTTGCGTAGAGCAGGGTTTGTGACTTCATCCTGCCAGGCTTACTACCTCCAGGGGCTGCACTATCTATGTGGCCATAGTGTGGTGCAGTGGACAGAGTCAGTACCTCTAGGACCAGAGGTTCAAAGCCCAGCTGGAGCACTTGCCAGCCCAGTCCCTATATTTTACCCACCACTAAACACAGATAGCACAGACACCCCTGTATTGCAGGGGACATAAGCATGGGGAAAACACCCATATTTTACCCAACAACGCACACACACCACAACAATGGGCATTACCCACAGCCAAGTACCCCAAATGCAGTCCCGTACTGACACATTCCAATCAGGTCGCCTGCTTTTTATGGGAGAAGCTCATGCCAGCATGTTGGCGGACGAGTACATGTGGTGCAGGGGGCAGTAGCTGCTAGCGACAGAAGACAGAGGTCTAGCCATGTGCAAGCTGGCACAGTCCACAGCAGCAGACAGGCCCTGCCGGATCCACAGTCATGGACTATCCAGGGAATTCAGCCAATCTGTGGCTACATGGTGGTGCAGTGCACACAGACAGTGCATGCAAGAACAAAAGGTCACAGGTTCAAAGACCAGCTGGGGCTACCGGCAATCCTGGCCACATATTTTCCCCACAAATAAACAGTGACAGTAAGGACACACCTTTTGTGACGAGGACATATGCAATGGTAATACATCTATCTTTTACCCCACTGAGCACAGACACCATGAACAGGGGCAGAACCTACAGCAGAATCCCCCAAATGCAGTCCTGGTGGGCCACACACCAGTCAGGTTCCATGCTGCCACTCATACAAATGCCTGTGCTGTATATCTATGCACCACCCCCACGGCATGTAGATGTAGCTCATGCATATTCATGAGGGACAGCAGGAAGACCTGAACAGTGTGATGCAAAACTGGGCTGGAGTGGGGAAGCGCTGCCGTAAAGCAGCAGCCAACAGGGGCAGACACACCCACACCCACACCCACAGGCCCCATTGGCCAATGTCTCCTGTAGAGGCAGAACATTGGACCCTGCGTGCATCTCCCAATACCAGCACCTGCATAACTTAGCAATGTCACCATACACCTGAGGTACACAGCTCTGAAACGTTTGCTAAGAGTACAGGCTGATAGATATCCCTACGTTACGCACATACTGCTAGTTGACCCCATCCGAACAATCTGTTTGGTGTCTGCGGTGCGTGCTCCAGGCCTGGCCTCTGACGGTGTTCACCACCCTGGGGAGTGACCCCCAGCAGTACTGCGTACCATATCCATGCCTGTG
Organism: Ichthyophis bannanicus; assembly: GCA_033557465.1. Lineage (NCBI taxonomy): Eukaryota > Metazoa > Chordata > Amphibia > Gymnophiona > Ichthyophiidae > Ichthyophis > Ichthyophis bannanicus. The sequence continues at coordinate 997,373,470 of CM066034.1, forward strand.
CCGTGCCCAGGACCGGTGTGGTGGCCAAGGCTAATCACCCCCTCAATAGTAGCACAATGCTGGCATAGGTGTGGGAGTGTGTGTCTGTCTATACCAGGGGTGGGCAAACCTGGTCCTGGAGGGCCGCAGACCAGTCAGGTTTTTGGGATATCTCTAATGAATATGCATGAGATATATATGCATCAGAGATATCCTGCCAACCTGACTGGTTTGTGGCCCTCCACGGCTGGATCTGGAGACCCCTGCCTTACACCTCTGTCATTTAAGATTGTGAGTGGACAAGGTGCAGATGTCCAAGACATCAAAAAGGTTAGATAGAATTTGTCACAGTCCTCCTCACTTCTCACCACCACCAAAAAATTGTCTATTAGACAACTTTTTGGTGGTGGTGAGAATCGAGGAGGAATGTGACATTCTATATACCCTTTCGATGTCTAGAACATCTGTACCTTGCCCACTCACGATCTTAAATGACAGAGGTGTAAGGCAGGGGTCTCCAAATCCAGCCCTGGAGGGCCACAAACCAGTCAGGTTGGCAGGATATCTCTGATGCATATATATCTCATGCATATTCATTAGGGATATCCCGAAAACCTGACTGGTCTGCGGCCCTCCAGGACCGGAGGTGCCCACCCCTGGTCTATACAGTATGTGTTGGCTGCAAACACCTTCCCCAACCCACACTGCCAGCACTACTGCCAGTATTGGCCTGCCAATGTGCATAATGAGCAGCAAGGTACCATGGGTATAGGTCAGACATGGTGGGCTGCCAGGATGTATCTGCACAGGGCATAGGGCACTGGCTGTGACATTGTAGTGCCAGGCCACCACCTACACAGACAGGGTGACCTCTGTATGTGCTGCTGGGGGAGCACTCTCACCCTGAGTGTTCAGTGATGACAGCATGGCTAGGCACCCCCATAGTGCTGTATTGTGTTTCTCTCTTGTGATATATATGGGTTTCCTGTTGGGGCCTCCTCACAGAACTCTCTGCTTGTGTGTGTTGCCACACCAGTTTTGGGTGCATACATTTCCATCAGGGCTAACCAGCAGACTGTTCACAGCTGGTATGTGTCTTGATGGAGTGCCTTGCAGGGTGCAGTGTCTGATGGCTTGCTGCAGGTGAGTATCAGATGGTGCTGGGGTGCATCTTTGGATATCCAGGCCTAAAGTCTGTCTGATATTGTGTTATGGATGTGTGTGTGTGGAGCTGCTTGGACTGCCCTGTAGGGTGTCTGTTCCCCAGCAGGACTGGGAGTTTGATGGTGTGGGATGGGGGATCTGTGGGGGGGGGGGTGTACTTTGACCACCTAGGGGGTCCATGGGGGTTTCCACTAACTGAGACATCCAACATGTTTCTGCAGCACCTGCCTATCTCACAGGTTAGTACTGTTTTGGAGCTCTGTCATGGCCTCATCCAGCCATGGCTGGTGTTGTGGACCTGGTCCTGGCCGCCACATCACACCCTCAGGGTGAGCACAGTACCCGCACAATGTGACGGTGTGTAGCTACTCTTTGCTGGTAGTCCACCCGCTCAGGACCCCCTACCAGGCCGAGGTGCTGTGTGGGTGCACATGGACAATTCCCCCTACCAGGCCGGGTAGCTGTTGGGGTGCATTCCCCATCTTGTGTGCATCTGTGGACAGCTGATTTGCATGTGCAGTGCATCATGGGTACGGGTGGCCTAACCCTATCCTGTCTACAACAGCAGACTGTCTGTGGGGTGACATGCAGGCTCTCTGCAGCCAGCCAGGGGCTTGCTATCAGCTGTAGCCCAATGGTTACGTCACTCCCTGTACACTGTACAGCCAGAGGTCATGGGTTCAAACCCACAGTGGGGCCCTTTGATAGGGCTGTCCACAGCTTTATTTTTATTTACTGTACATATGTCTATGCCGGCAAAACCACACACAGCTTACTATACCCATTAGGTGCCTCTGAGGGTGCTTTATAGGGCGCCCTATAGGCCACCTTATGGTTCCCATCCATATAGGGTGCACTATACATTATCCTGTGTCGCAACATACATGGTGCCCTATAGGGGACATTCTAGGGTGCCTTGGCGGACAGTGCACTGTAACATGTGCCTTACGGGCATCCGTATGTTAACACACTGTGAGAGCGGGTTTACTAGTGGTGGGAAATAAAATATAAATGGAAGGCCTCCTACAGCACTCCTCACCATGATACATACTGCCCCAGCCAGCCTTGTTCACTGGGCACTGTGAGGGGTTGAACCCCTGGCCCCTGCACCATTGGTCAGTGTCCTAACCATTGTGCTGTGGCTCTGTTCCTGTGTTTGTGCATCTGCGCGCAGCCTTGTAGCCATCAGCGCGCCATCTTGTGGCACACTAAATTAACAGCGCGCCGCCTTATGCCGCACAACATGGAAATGCCCCTAAAATAATGCCTCAGCCAGCTGTCTTCAATGGGCACTGTGGGGAATTGAACCCATGATCCCTGCACGAGTGGTCAGTGTCTTAACCATTGTGCTAGGGCTCTGTTCCTGTTATTTGCACATCAGCGCGCCACTTCTCCCTCCCACTATTGGACTGCCCCCTCACACATCAGCGCGCCGCCTTCTGCCCACCGGCTCGCCGCCTTCTGTTGCCCACATTTATCAGCACACCGCCTTCTGCCGCCCAAACTTACCAATGCGCCGTCATCTGCCGCCCACACTAAACAGTGCGCTGCCTCATGCCGTAATAAAAATAACAGTGCGCCGCCTTCTGCCGCCCAAAATTAATATGCCTCCTAACCACTTTTGCCCATAAATGTTGGTGCCTCAGCTGGTCTTTTTTGTTGAGTGCAATGGGGGTTTGAACCCCTGGCCCCTGCACCATTGGTCGGTGTCTTCACCGTTGTACTACGGCTCTGTTGTTTGGTTTTGCAGCAGCGCCCCACTTAGCCTTCCCACGCGCTAATGTGGGCCCCGCACATTAGCGCGATGCACACACGTACGGTCCGTTTTTTTCCTTTTTTCTGCCTGGCCTGCCCACTCCTTATATGGCACCAGCACACTAACGGGGACCTGCACAGCAACGGAGTTTAGTAAACATACCCCTTGGTCTCCTTTGTGTTTCCTTTCCATTCCCCCTAGATGTATCCCATGGCTGCAGCCAGGGCCGGCCCGTCCATTGAGCAAGAATGTTTTTTGCACAGGGCCCCGCGTTTCAGGGGGCCCCGCGCAAAGAACATTCTGCTTTTTCAAAATTAAATTTAAAAAAAAAAACGCTGGCTGCTGCCGCTGCCGCTGCTGCTGCCGCGGCGGCAGTGGCAGAATGGACTGTCCAGCGGGGCCCCTTCTGCCCGGCTGAATCCCTCCCTCCCTCCCTCCCTCCGTGCCGGCTTTGAGAGTCGCGAAGGGAGAGTGTCTCCCTCGCGTCTCTGTTAAGCCCGCAGGGCTTAACAGAGACGTGAGGGAGACACTCTGCCTTCGCGACTCTCAAAGCCAGCATGGAGGGGCTCAGCCGTCGTGGAGGGAGGGAGGGAGGGATTCAGCCGGGCAGAGGGGGCCCGCGGGACAGTCCATTCTGCTGCGGTGGTAGCGGCAGCGGTAGCAGCCAGCGTTTTTTTTTTAAATTTAATTTTACTTGAGCCGATGGAGGGGGGGGGGGGTTAGGACTGGTAATGGGTTATGGGGGGGCTAGGACTGGAAATGGGCTGGGGGGGGATAAGACTGGAGGTGGGCTGATGGGGTTAGGACTGGTAATGGGCTGTGGGCTGATGGGAGGTTAGGACTGGTAATGGGCTATGGGGGGGTTAGGACTGATAATGGGCCATGGGGGGGCTAGGACAGGAAATGGGATGATGGGGAGGGGTTAGGACTTGATGTGGGCTGATGGGGTTAGGACTGGTAATGGGCTGTGGGCTGTTGGGGGGGTTAGAACTGGTAATGGGCTATGGGGGGGTTAAGACTGGTAATGGGCTGTGGGATGATGGGGGCTGTCTGGTAATGGGCTATGGGGGGGTTAAGACTGATAATGGGCTATGGGGGGCTAGGACAGGAAATGGGCTGATGGGGAGAGGTTAGGACATGAGGTGGGCTTATGGGGTTAGGACTGGTAATAGGCTGTGGGCTGATGGGGGGGGTTAGGACTGGCAATGGGCTATGGGGAGCTGACTGGAAATGGGTTGATGGGGTTAGGACTGTAAGTGGGCTGATGGGGGGTTAGGACTGGTAATGGGTTATAGGGGGGGGCCTTAAACTGAAAATGGGGTGATAGGGGGTTAGGACTGGAAGTGGGTTGATGGTGGGGCTAGGACTGGTATTGGGTTGTGGGGTTGCTAGGACTGGAAATGGGCTGATGGGTGGCTAGGACTGGAAATGGGCTGATGCAGGGACTAGAAGGGAATGGATGCTGGGTGAGGCTGGAACTAGAAGGGAGCTGATGTTGGGGGAGGATTAGAATGGGATGGGGCTGGAAGAGTAAAATGGAGAAGGGAAAAATATTTTGTGTGGGAGGGATAAAAAATCTACAATTGGCCAGGTATTGGGAGAGTAAGTGGGGATTGAGGATGGAGGGGTAAAATTTGAGTGGATGAAATAGGAATGAGGAAAGAGCAAAAGGAGAAAGATTAGTATATTAAAGCAGATGTAGAGAGAGAATGGAAAAAAACTAGAAGAGAGAAGAAAGGACAAATGGACAGCAGACGATGGAGAGTTAGCAGAAGACACGAAGAAACCAGAAGAAAGTGGCTGGAGCAATTGCAGCTGAAAAAAAATGCACAAAAGGTAGAAAAATATCTCTTTATTTTGAATTTATTAATTGGAATATGTCAGCTCTGGTAAATGTGCATCATTAACATCTGCGCTTTGTTTAGTACAAGAGCAAATTAATGTATAGTTTTATTTCTACAGTGTTGTACATTCCAAGTTTGGCTTTTGGGATTCCCAGTTTAATTATTGTCTTCCTGTTTCTAAATTGTGATTACTTGTTTGGTGATGGTCTATGTTCTGCATGTGTAACTGAGCTGAGGTGTTCTCTTTATATAATTCCTTTTTGACATTGCCACTTGTTCTCTTTCCCCAGTAGGTCATGTATTCTTGTTCTCTGAAATGTATTGGTTTAAAATTTGCAGTGTTGCCTTTTGATTGGTAGAGTATGGTGCTTTGTGAGTCCTGGTAGTGCTGTTAGGATACGGCGGGTTTGCTATGGGTTCTAAATGATATACAAAAAAACCCCAATTCAGTGATGAATCATACTAACAAAATCAAAAAAATCACCAAAACAAACCCCCAGAAAAATATGTATCAATAAACTTTCTTTTTGTCGGATGTGTTCAGGAAAGGAACATATATCAACGTTATGTCCACCACTCAGTTACATCCATTTTATTATAAGAAATATTATATAAAGCGATAAAAAACTCCACTTAGCTAGATTGGCAAGTTGCAGACAACTCAGGCACGCTCAGGCACAACGTGCACGTTTCGGGTCAGGAACCCTGTTTCAAGTGCTGCCATAATCGGTTGAATTTGATTATGGCAGCACTTGAAACAGGGTTCCTGACCCGAAACGTGCACGTCGTGCCTGAGCGTGCCTGAGTTGTCTGCAACTTGCCAATCTAGCTAAGTAGAGTTTTTTATCGCTTTATATAATATTTCTTATAATAAAATGGATGTAACTGAGTGGTGGACATAACGTTGATATATGTTTCTTTCCTGAACACATCCGACAAAAAGAAAGTTTATTGATACATATTTTTCTGGGGGTTTGTTTTGGTGATTTTTTTTATTGGGTTCTAAATGGGCAGTGTTTGTAGTAGTTCCTAATGTGTCTGGCAGTTGACACTGGATTATGTTGTTGTTAAGTGCCGTCGAGTCGGAGTCGACTCATGGCGACCCTCTGGATAGCTATCCTAAATTGTGTTCAGTCTTCAGTCAGGCGGCTTATTGTTGACAGACTGGTACCCGTAACTGCTGTTATTGTATCGATCCATCTCATTGCTGGTCTTCCTCTTTTGCGTTGACCTTCTATCTTGCCAAGCATGATGTCTTTCTCTAATGATCTCTCTCTCCGCATGATGTGTCCAAAGTATGAAAGTCGAAGTCTTGTCATCTGAGCTTCTAAAGAAAGCTTAGGTTTGATCTCCTCTAGTACAGACTGGTTTGTTCTTCGGGCAGTCCATGGTATACACAGTATTCGCCACCAGCACCATAATTCAAAGGCATCAATTTTCTTCCTGTCTATCTTTTTCACTGTCCAGCTTTCACATCCATATGATGTTATTGAAAATACCATGGCTTGAACAAGTCAAATCTTTGTATGGATAGAGACATCTCTGCTCTTGAGAATCTTATCTAGGTCTTTCATAGCCATTCTGCCAAGAGCAATGCGTCGTCTGATTTCTTGACTGCTTGTTGCTTCTTTATTGATAGTTGATCCAAGTAGGTTAAAGTTATTCACAATTTCAATTTCTTCTCCTTCGACGATGAACCTGTTGATTATGCCAGTTGTCATGATCTTTGTCTTCTTTACATTAAGGTGCAGGCCCATTTTGAGACTATGTTCTTTGATTGTGAGAAGCAAATGTTTCAGATCATCTTCACTTTCAGACAGTAATGTGGTATCATCAGCATAGCGAAGGTTGTTGATGAGTCTTCCACCAATCTTCACACCTCTGTTGTCTTCATACAATCCTGCTTCTCTGATGATTTGTTCTGCATATAAATTAAACAGGTAGGGGGAAAGTATGCAGCCTTGTCTTACACCTTTGCTTATTTTAAACCATTCTGTTTCTCCTTGTTCGAACTGTTGTTTCTTGATCAATGTACAGATTGTGCAAGAGAACGATCAGGTGTTCTGGTATACCCATGCTTCTTAATGTGGCCCAGAGTTTCTCATGGTTTACACAGTCAAAAGCTTTGCTATAGTCGATAAAGCACAAATAGATATCCTTTAGTCTTTTCAAGGATCCATCTCACATCCGCAATGATGTCTCTTGTTCCTCGCCCTTTTCTGAACCCTGCTTGCACTTCAGGTAGTTCTTGTTCCAGGTATGATTGTAGTCTCTTTTGAATAATCTTCAGTAGAATCTTGCTGGCATGTGGGATCAGAGCGATTGTGCGATAATTTCCACAGTCAGTTGGATCACCTTTCTTTAGTATTGGTATAAACACAGATCTTTTCCAGTCAGTTGGCCATGATTCTGTCTTCCATATTTCTTGGCAGAGCCTTGTAAGTATGGTAACAGCTGCATCAGATTGCTGCAATACTTCTATGGGAATGCAATCAATGCCTGGTGCTTTGTTCTTTGATAAGGCTTTCAATGCTGCTTCAACTTCTTCTTTCATCACCAATGGTTCCAGATCATAAGGTACAGGTTGAAACGACTGTTGGTCCACTTGATCTTTATCATATAAAAACTCTGTATATTCCTTCCATCTTTTCTTGATCTTCTCAGCATCATTCAACATAGAACCTTGAGCATTTTGTAACATTCCAATTTGAGGCTGGAACTTTTTCTTTAACTCTCGTAGCTTTAGGAAAGCCGATCTTGTTCTTCCTCTAATAGTTTCTGCTTCTATTTCCTTGCATGCGTCATTGTAGTACTTTTCCTTGTCCTGTCTTGATGCATGTTGGAAATCTCTGTTGAGTTCTGTGATTGTCTTTCTTTCTCCTCTGGCTTTAGCTTCTCTGCGTTTCTGGGCAATTTTCAGACTTTCTTCCGTCATCCATTTTGGCCGTTTTTTCTTTTTTACCTTTTGTAGAGACTTCTCGCTTTCTTCCAACACAACCTTCTTGATGTCATTCCATAACTCTTCTGGAACTCTATCATTTGTATCTAAAGCAGCAAATCGATTTTGCAGGCAGTCTTTAAATTCCAGTGGTATATTCTCAAGGTCATATTTTGCTGCATTCATGAGTGGTTTGCTCTTTTTCAGCTTTAGCTTGAGTTTGCATACTAGTAGTTGATGATCTGTACCACAGTCAGCTCCAGGTTTTGTCTTTGTTGATGTTATAGAGCTTTTCCATCGTTGACTTCCACAGATGTAGTCAATTTGATTTTTATACAATCCATTGGGTGAAGTCCATGTGTACAGTCGCTGCTTGTGTTGCTGGAAGAAGGTGTTCGCGATGAATAGATCGTTGGTCTTGCAGAATTCTATCAGTCTTTGTCCAGCTTCATTTCTGTTGCCAAGTCCATATTCTCCAACTACTTTGTCTTCTTCTTTATTGCCAACCTTTGCGTTCCAATCACCAATGACTATCAGGATATCCTGTTTGCATGTTCTGTCAATTTCAGCTTGTACTTGTTCATAGAACTCTTCAATTTCATTCTCTTCTGCAGCTGTTGTTGGGGCATATACTTGAATTATAGTTGTGTTGATAGGCATTCCTCGTAGACGAATAGAGATTAAGCGTTCGCTGACTGCATTGTATTTCATTACAGTTCTTGCAAGTTTCTTCTTTATTATAAATGCAACACCATTTCTTCTTTGTCTTTCATTTCCAGCATAGTAGACCATGTGATCATCTGATTATAGTAATGTAGAAATCTTTTAGTCTTTCTTTATCCATACACTCATTAAGAGGCACGTTTACTAAAAGTTAGTATATGGTAACATTATGCAAATATTTATGCAAATGAGGCCCCTTATGCAAATGAGGCCCGGCACCGAGTCTCTGCACATGGCCCCGCACCCCCCTTGGGCCGCCCCTGGCTGCAGCTATTGTGTTGTCTGTCTTGACTACATCATAAGCTTGATGAGCAGCGACCGTCTTTTACATGTGTCTTTGCAGTGCCGTGTACGTCTTGTAGCGCTACACAAATGCTCAGTAGTAGTAGTGCTGACCGGATGTGACGTCAGCATTGAATATCTGGATCAGAATTGAAGTGCTTAAGGCCAGCTGCTTTACTCGGACTGGCTACTGCTACTAAAAATACCTCCCAAAATACCTCCCAAAATTTTTGAATAGTATAACTTAAATGCATTTCTCTGATATTTAGGCATGGGCATTTACAGCTTCTCTGGACTAGGCCTAACTGCTGCTAATAGGCTCAAGTGTGTCAGTAGGCCCCTCCTCTATAAAGCAACGGATGCTTGCACTTCATGTAGAGACTACTTGTATTTTGCAGTAACAGCAACACCATCAAGTGTCTCTACTTCAAGAACTGTTAGAATTTTACAGAGAAAACTTCACCCTTTTCCAGAAGAGGGAAGAACCCTTCTGTCGATTTGTGTTTAGACTGGAAGGAAACTCCTTTGAGAGGGAAAAGCCCACTGACTATAAAAACCTCATCCAATGGCGGTTTCCTGTCCTTGGCCCTTAGGTAAGGTTACCAGATGTCAGTGGCATACCAAGGAAGGAATAGTGGGTGCGATCCGCCCTGGGTGCCAGCCAGAACGGGGGTGCAGCTGGGCAGATTCCATGCCCATATGGTGGTAGTGTGCATGGCAAACTTACTTGTTTACCGGCTTGCCACACTGCCTCTACTCCAGACCCAGTGCTGTTACCTCCCGAGTCTTGTGATAACAGCCACACCGTAAGACTTTGGTCTGGGAGGGAACAGCCGCTGGACCTGGAGTGGAGGCTGTGCAGCAAGTTAAAGTAAGTTCCTTATCGTTCCTCCAGTTCAGTCCTCCACCTCTGGGTAGTGTACCTCCTCCTGCAGCTTGGAGACTGGGCATGTCAAAATCGTGACATCACTGGATGTAGCCTGCTGGTCTCTCCCATCAGCCCCAGTGTCCAGTCTCCATGCAGCAGGAGGACATAGTAAGCCTAGATGCTGGGCTCACTTGAGGAACAGATAAGGAGCAAGCTAGTTAGGGTTTAGCCTTTTCAAATTTGTTTGGTCCCTTTATCTTAATTCTGTTTTATTCCTGAGGGCTATCTCTTTAAAAAAAAAAAAAAAAAAGCCGGCTTCATTTTTTCTGCCTGTCTCCCTCTCTCTCCGCTTCTTACCGGGACAGTAGGCTCCCAGATCTCTTCCTCTGGACTGTACGGGGGAGAGCTCTGCCGGACACGAGAACACTTACACTCATTGTGGTGTCTTCCGGGCCCACTTTATGGCAGAGGGGTTAAGCAATGCAGTGTCAGCCGGCGGAGCAGCTCTCGTCGCGAACGTCTCTCGCGGCAGAGCTGAGCGACGTCACGGCTTGTAGGGCTGCACTTCGGAGGTAAGCCACACTTGTTTCATCTTTCCGGGGACCAAGGCAGTACTTCGGGGCCACGCAGCGGGGCACTGAATCTTCTCCGCTCTCTCCGGTCTTTTTGGCGCCAAAAGGGCTCCGCCGGCGGTCACGGACATTTTTTCCGCTCTCTGGAAGCCGCGTGGCATTGAGAGTGAGGCGTCCCATGCTGTGAGGGACACTACACGGCACGGAGCCAATTCAATTTGTTTCCTTAATGTCGGAGGCTCCTTGGTCACTTTAAGGGTCACTTTAAGAGTTATTGCTAGCTATTAGTTCTGTCTTTTGTTAGTTCTCAGTTGAAAAAAAAAACGGGGTGCTTAAAAGGGGCAACGGGAGTTTCAATTTCCCTACCTTCCTGGCTAAGAGTTGCTGGGTGACATAGCTCATGTCATCTCACCCCCAGTGTGTTGTCTGCGGCACTCGCAGAGGTACTGTCTCTGACACCGGAATTTGCCGGGGCTGCGTGACAGTTTCTACCTGCATGGAACAGCAGATGGAGGGAAATGTAGTCCAAAATTCTCACAGTCCGTCAACAGGAGTCGAGGGAGAATCCCTGATGGGTGCCCCTCCAGTGCCCTGCCCGGAGACCTCAGCGGGCACATCTAATGCGCCTACGACAATGATATCAGGGGCGCCTCTCAGAGATTTTTCTCCGGACTTTGTTTTAATCATGCATCAAGCCTTCTGTTTGCGGCATCAGGGGAAGATTACTGAGCCCTTGCCGATTGCAACTGCAATGCAACAGCCCAGGTTAGAAGAGGTTAGTGGCATTTCCCCGAGACCCTCTAAACGGGCTTGGCCTCTTGACCCTTCGACTTCGGATATGGAGTAGCAAGAGATAGAGGAAACTGAGTTAGAACTCGAGTCAGGAATGGAGGACCTGGAAGAAGGGGAAATACCGGAACCGGAGGATCAAGCGAAAATCATTCGGGTATTCCGTAAGGATGAGCTTTTGGCTCTCATCACGGAATCCCTTCAGATGCTCAATCTCGCTAGGCACAGCCAGTGGAGGAAGAGAATTTAGAAGACCCTATCATTCAGGCGGTGAGGCAATCTCAGGTGGTGTTCCCAGTTCACTGTGTGGTGAACCAGATGATCCAAGATGAATGGGATCAGCCTGAAGCGGGACTAAGGGGGGTCAGGACGATGAACAGACTCTATCCCTTGGCGGACAAGGACAAAGAAGAGTTTGGTTCACCGCAGATTGATGCGGCAGTGTCAGCGGTTACAAAGAAGACAAGTATCCCGGTGGAAGGTAGCGCAGCCTTGAAAGTTGCGCAAGACAGGAAAATGGATGGATTATTGAAACAAGCCTTCGAGGCTAATGCTTTATCCTTGCAAGCTTCCATCTGTGGGGCCTGGGGGGCGAGAGCATGTTTTCGATGGTCCCAGCACTTAAGACAGGCTAATCAATTTGAGCAGGAGAATTTGATGGAGGTGACCTGGCTCGAATCCGGGTCAGCATATTTGGCAGATGTATACTATGATTTGATCAGAGCATTAGCGAATAGTATGGCATCGTTGGTAACCGCACGGTGGTCCCTGTGGTTAAGGAATTGGGCGGCCGACGGCTCCTCTAAGTCACGCCTCAGTAAACGTCCCTTTAAAGGCAGGCTGTTGCTTGGGGAAGATTGGTTAAGGATTTAGGGGAGTCCAAAGGCGGTAGGCTCCCAGACGATAAGCCTAAACAGGGGAAGTCCGTGCCGGCCTCTCGGGGCCAGTTTAGAGATTTCAGGAGATTTCTTACTTCTCGCTTAGGAGGTTTCCAAAGAGGAAGGTTTGCTTCTAGAGCCCAGGGGTTTCATGGGTTTCGTGTAGCAGGTAGAGGTTTCGTGGTGGCCTCCGCAGAGTCAAATCAATAACAACAATGAAGCAAGGTGGGTCTGGGTAGGATGTCAACCGATAGGAGGATGACTTCGGGAGTTCTTTCCTGCCTGGGCCCAAATAACGTCCGACCAGTGGGTGCTGGAGATAATTCAAGAAGGATATGCTCTAGAATTGGCATGTCCGGTTCTGGATTTGTTTGTGCTTTCACCCTGCAAAGGTCAGCAGAAAACGCTAGCAGTACAACAAACGCTGGATCGCCTGTTGCAGATGGGAGCAGTAGCGCCGGTTCTGACAACAGATTAAGGCGTAGGCCGTTACTCCATTTATTTCGTGGTGCCAAAGAAAGATGGGTCCCTCAGGCCTATCTTGGACCTCAAAGGAGTAAATTGCTGCCTTCAAGTTCCCCATTTCCGAATGGAAACCTAAAGTTTGGTCATTGTGGCGGTTCGCCAAGGGGAGTTTTTGACTTCCCTAGATCTCATGGAGGCATATTTACACATCCCCATTGGGGCAGCTCATCAAATGTTCCTGAGGTTTGCCTTCCCTTGGGGACATTACCAGTTCCAAGCATTGCCTTTCGGCCTGGTGATGGCCCCGCGCACCTTTACCAAGATCATGGTGGTGGTGGCTGCAGCGTTGCGAAAGGAAGGCATTTTGGTTCACCCTTATCTCGATGACTGGTTGATTCGGGTGAAGTCCAAGGCTGAGAGCGTTCAGGTTACGGACAAAGTAGTGAGGTTTCTGCAGAGTTTCGGCTGGGTGGTCAATCCAGCCAAGAGTCAATTGGTTCCATCCCAGGATCTAGAATACCTGGGGGTACGCTTCGACACATGGAAAGGAGCTGTGTTTTTGCTGGATTGGCGAGCTCCAGCACTTCGACAACTAGTACGCAAGTTCGGGTCCACCCTGGCACCATCGGCCTGGAGCTACCTTCGCATGTTGGGAACAAAGGCGGCGACCCTGGAGGTGGTTCCCTGGGCCAGGTTTCACATGCGACCACTGCAGAGGGCGCTGCTCCGCCATTGGTCTCACCAGAATGATTCATTGAACAAACGTCTTCCCTGTCCCCTCTGGGTCAGGAGGTCCCTTCAGTGGTGGATTTGTCGGAGGAATATGGAGGTGGGACTACCCCTGGAGCAACCATAGTGGCTTCCATTGCTGACAGATGCCAGTCTCGCAGGTTGGGGGGCACATTGCAGAGATCTATTCGTGCAAGGTGCTGGACAGTTCAGGAAGCCCAATAGTCGATCAACCGTCTCGAGCTGTGAGCATTTTTTCTAGCGCTACAGGCGTTCGAGACCGCGGTGAAGGACCAGGCAGTGCGAGTGCTTTCAGACAATTCTGCGACAGTGGCCTACATCAATCGGCAAGGCGGAATGGGAAGCGTGGCCATGGAAGAGGAAGCAGAGGCAATGTTCAATTGGGTAGAACCCTGGCTACAAGCGATCTCGGCGGCACACATTGCGGGAAAGGACAATGTGACAGCAGATTTCCTCAGCAGGGTCCGGGTGGATGCCAGAGAATGGGAGCTCCAGCTGGAAGTGTTTGCTCAAATAGTCCGCAGATGGGGACCACCGATTATGGACCTCATGGCGACCTTCCAGTCAGCAAAGACGAATCGCTTCTACAGCAGGCGCTGAGAGAGGATGTCAGAGGGATCGACGCCCTGATTCAACCTTGGCCATCGTCAGGTCTCCTCTATGTTTTTCCCCCGTGGGCACTCATAGGGCACATGGTTCAGCGCATCGAGGCCCATCGGGGAAGAGTGCTGTCGGTGGCTCCTGATTGGTTGAGATGCCCGTGGTATGCTGATCTAGCCCAACTGCTCGAAGGGGATCCTTGGAGATTGCCCACAACGGAGAATCTGTTGCTTCAAGGACCGCTTTGAATGCCTCAGGTGGATTGGTTCTCGCTTACGGTTTGGCCATTGAAAGGGTGAGGTTAAGGAAAAAAGGTTACTCTGGAGCGGTCATCGTGACCTTACTTTGAGGCAGAAAGAAGTCCACATCCCTTGCTTATGTGTGTATATGGCATATATTTGAGGACTGGTGTTCCTGGTATCAGGTTTGTGCTGCTATGGTATTTATATCCTGCTTTTCACTGGGTCAAAGTGGTTGGGGGATATGAGACACATACACTAATACTTACAGGGAACATGGGCAATGGAGGGTTAAGTGGCTTGCCCAAGACCACAAGGAGCACCTGTGGGACTAGAAACCCCAGTCCTTCTGGCTTAAGGTTGCTGTCTTCTAGTAGGATTTGAACCACCAACTTTCTGGCCTGTGGTACCTTGCCCCAACCACTAGGCCACTCCTCTCCATTGTGTTAAGCTTCCTACAAGATGTCTTTGATAAGGGTCTGGCAGCTAGTTCTTTAAGAGTCCAGCTAGCAGCTCTGTCCTGCTATAGAGGTAATGTTCAAGGAGTGGTGTTGGGTTCTCATGGTGATATGGTGCGTTTCCTTAAAGCGGTGTATAGGCTTCAACCCGCTCGCAGAATATTCGTGCCGCCGTGGGATCTCAATCTGGTGTTGGGGGCTTTAACCAAGGAACCATTTGAGCCCTTGCGCCAGGCATCAGTGAAGGATTTAACTTTGAAAACTGTGTTTTTGGTGGCCATATGCTTGGCAAGGCGAGTGTCGGAGTTGCAGGCGTTGTCCTGTCGGGAACCATTTTTGTCATTTTCTAGGGAAAAGGTAGTGTTGCGGCCAGTTCCGTCTTTTTTGCCTAAAGTAGTTTCTCCATTTCACTTGAATCAAGTGGTTTCTTTGCCGGTATTGGGATCCATAGAGGGGAGCATCTCGGACCGTACTCTACGCCACTTGGACATAACGAGAGTGTTGCGGCAATATTTAGAGGTTTCAGAGTCCTTTTGCAAGTCGGAATGCCTATTCGTTCTTTTCGGGGGACCCTGTAAAGGGGAAGATGCAGCTAAAGCGTCTATTTCCAGATGGATCCGGGAAGCAATTGCGTCAGCATATATTTTGCAAGGTCGTCAGGTTCCTACAGGGTTACGAGTTCACTCTACTAGAGCGCAAGCGACATCATGGGCGGAGCATTCCTTGATTCCGCTGGTGGAGATTTGCAGAGCGGCCACTTGGTAATCTCTTCATACATTCAGAAGACACTACTGCCTAGATTTTCTGGCAGCAAATGATGCCTATTTCGGGTTGGCGGTGTTGCGATCCGGGTGGAAAGGTCCCTCCCAATGATTACTGCTCTGATACATCCCAGAGGTAGAGGACTGAACTGGAGGAACGATAAGGAAATAGAAATTGCACTTACCTGGTAATTGTTGTTCCTTGAGGAACTCCAGTTCAGTCCTCATTCCCATCCGGGGGTGACCACTTCAGAGGGTGGGTTTTTCGGTTTGGGGAGGATCACCAGTTTCTTCTAGTGAGAAAGCTTTAAGAGTACCAGGATCGCTGTGATTCTGCATATTTGACCTTCTTTGCCTATCTTCTCACTTACTCTACTCAGGGGGTGGGGCAGGGAAAGGGCAAGTACCAGCTCCTTTCTTCTTGAAGGAGTGATAGTTTCGAGTTAGTTAACAGTTAATGTTGATTATGCAGTTGCAATTAGATATTATAGCTACTTATTTGTTGCTCCTTTGAGTCTGCTTTGTCAATAGTTCACGGGGGCTGATGGGAGAGACCAGCAGGCTACATCCAGTGATGTCACGATTTTGACATGCTCAGTCTCCAAGCTGTAGGAGGAGGTACACTACCCAGAGGTGGAGGACTGAACTGGAGTTCCTCAAGGTACAACAATTACCAGGTAAGTGTAATTTCTATTTTGCAAGCTCACACATGGGGACGGACTTCATGAGGCGGATTTGTTGCTATCACAGCTCACGTGTTATCCGAAGAGGGAGGAGGAAAGGGATGAAGGGAACGCCTGAGTTCCAGGTTTGAGAAACAAGGCGTGGAGGAGGGAAGAGGAATCATTACCCAGTTGGGGATAGGAAGATGCCAAACAGATGGGAGTCAGGGACACAGCTCTAAAATTGGGGACAATCCCCAAAAATCGGGAACATATAGTACCTTAGGCAACAATGAAGTGCAGTAAGAGCAAACGTCATGCAGTAACGATCAGGGGCATGGTTAGCATATCCCCTACAGTTACTGCACTGAAATGTCAAGCACCATGTATTAGATTAATTTGCAGTGAGTGTGAATTCATTTAACGGCACCTCTTGAGGTAGCGTTGCGTGTACCTGTGCAACTGCAAAAGTGACAGTGCATGCTAATTCCCACCCACTAGTTGCACTAGTAGTCCATGCACATTCTCCGCCCATAACCTTCCCAGTCCTCACCCCATCATGTGATGAACAGTTAATTGGGGAATTAGTGTATGCTGGAATGTCAGCACAGTAACAGTTACCATGGTCCTGCGCTGTTAGCATGCATTAATTAGTAAAAGGGCCCCTATAACCTGACCATCTTTGCTATGTTCAAATACGGGACACTCAATCAAGCCAGGGGGTTCAAAGGTAAAGAAAAGAAATATGTTTATAATTACAATTTTAATTTTAACCCAAAAGTTTAATCAATAGGTTAGGTTTATAATGTTACTTACAAATGTGCCAATCAGGCCTACGTGTTGTACTTCTCTACAGAGTGAATTTTTTTCAAAATAGCAACATTTCCACTAAGATAATTAAAAAAATTCTGGGCAACTCAACTCAAAATTGTACTTTACAATCCTTAGACATTTGAGAGTCTCTTCATGCAGTTGGGCTTTTTCTATAGACCACACTTTGTTCATGACTGAAAAGCACCTTTCAATTGAAGCATTGGAACCTGCCAAACATAAAAAAAATTCTATATCCTAGCTACTATTCCCACCTCCCCCTGCTCCCTATTGGCTGGCTGTGTCTGCTGCGGCCTATTGGCTGGCTTTATCTGACTAATGGTTGCCTGGGCTCTGGGGAGGAAGCAGAGCCAGATTTGTCAGGTGTTCTGAGGACTCAGGAGTTTAGGATTGCCAACCATCTAAATTATTTTAGGATTCTATAACTTTGTAAAGGAGTTGTCTTAGAATAATATCTAAATTGTCTGGGTAGTTTTTAGATTTTAACTCTACAGCTCGCCAGTGCTCCCCTCTCACTGTGTAGAGTAAGTGGTAGGTTCCAGCCAATGGAAGGCTGCACTAGTCACAGGAAGGGTGGGCTGATTTTCTTCAGAGTCTGGGAGAAAATCAGTGGAATAAGTAGGTTTCTTGGTAGGGGTTAGTGGGGTTGCTGAGAAATGGTAGAAATGTAAGAGGAATGGGGTAAAGTGTGAGGAGGCTTTTGCAGGCTGAGAAAAAGAACTAGTAGCAAAAGCAAGAACTTTGTCTCTGATGGAAATAGTCTCATATAAATAGAGTTTCCCTTTGAAAATTTCAGCTGGAGTGGAGAAGTCCGCTAGTACAAATGTGAAGGAGTGGGACACGTGTTTTAATAGAAGGGACATTTAGGCATCCCATATGATTCCAGGGACAAATCCTTAAAATACGGGACTGTCCCATATAATATGGAATGGTTGGTCACTTTACCTTAGAGTCTAAAACAAAGAATAATT
Source organism: Ichthyophis bannanicus (assembly GCA_033557465.1). NCBI lineage: Eukaryota > Metazoa > Chordata > Amphibia > Gymnophiona > Ichthyophiidae > Ichthyophis > Ichthyophis bannanicus. The sequence continues at coordinate 997,391,000 of CM066034.1, forward strand.
GCATATAAAACCAAAACATAACACATACACATAAAACCAACAAGGATAATCTTAGACTAAAATCAGCAAACTTGAGGCTAGACTGATTAGAAGGTGGCATCACATTAATCTGCATTCTTTCCTGTGGGTTTCATTTTATGCAATTGACCCTATTTACTGATAACGCACTATAGGAAATCTAGCTCTAGATTTTTATTATTCACAGTGATCATCAACTCTAAATAGTCAACTCTAAATAGTCCTTATCATCCTGCTAGACCAGTCAGGACAAGTGGGTTATGTTGCTTTGTCAGTGGGCGGAGGCAGACTTCATCAACTTTCAGTAAGGCCATCACTTAGTATATCCCCTGAAAGAAGGCAATATTTTCTGCCTCCAGCAGGTGACATGGTGAGTAGACTGGAATAGCAGTGCTGATAGGCTTGACTATCTTGGCCCACCCTATGGTGTGGTGGTCACTGCGACTGAGTCCGGTAGGACCCAACGTTGCTTGGGGTCAATACACCTTTGTCTCCTGCAGCTGATAGCTGCCTTGTATCCAGTGCTGTTACCCATATGTTTCTAATGTTTGGTGGGCCTGAATAGGGTTGCCAACTGACCAGTTTAAGGCCGGCCCGGCTGGTTTTAGGGGCTGGAGGATGGCAGCTGGAAGGACTGAAAAAAACAGCCAATGAAGGGCTGGTTTCCTGCCAACTGCCGGCCTCTCTTGACTCTCAGCTTAGCTAAGCTCCACCACACCAATGCTGCCTGCCCAGCCTGCCCTTGCCCCACCTGCACTTTTCCTCTTCCATGAGCGGCAGCGGATCTCTAATTTAAAAAAAAAAGTGGGTCTGCAACTCCATGCTTTCAAGGTAAGTCTGGTGCCTCCCTCCTCTAACGTAAGCTTGCATCAGAGGGGGTGAGACCAGACCATCCATTCAAGTGCAAAGTCCCAAAGACATGTTTTTCTTCTTTTCATAGGAGGTCCGCTGCCGCCACCAAGACTGCCAATGCCAGTGTAACAGAAAAAGTGGTGGCAGGGCAAGGGCAGCCCAGGCAGGGGACAGCGGCTGGACCTGGACATGAAGTGAGAAGATGCTGGACATGGGGGGATAGGGACAGAAGGGGGTTCTGGGCATCAGGGTGAAGGGGCAGAAGGGGTATGCTGGACATGGGGGAGATGCTGGACATGGGGGGATGTGGCAGAAGGGATATGCTGGACATGGGGGGATAAGGGGGTGATGGACATGGGGGGATGGGGCAGAAGGGGTATGCTGGACCTAGGGGAATTAGGGACAGAAGGGGAGTGATGAGCATAGGGAAGATAGGGGCAGAAGGTATATTCTGGGCATGGGGGAGATGCTGGCAGGAAACCAAGAAAGTTGGTACAAACACTGGCGAGCAACAGCATTTTATTGAACCCCGACGCATTTTGGCTATTCAAGCCTTCATCAGGGAGATGGTGCCTCAAAAGAACAGAGATATATAAGATTACATATGTAATAAATAAAGAAATAAATAATTAAATATCTAGTTAATACATAAAATGTTACAAACAATACAATATATAAAAGCAAATAAATTACACAATCAAAAATATCAATAACACATAGGGGTATGTTTACTAAACTGCGGTAATGGTACATAATGCGCATAATGTAACGTTAACGATCGTTTGCGCGTCATAACACGCGTTATGACGTGCGAACGATCGTTAACGTTACATTACGCGCGTTAACCGTAGTTAACGATCGTAAACCCCCGCGGCGCGGTAAAACACCGCAGAAGGTGGAGAGAGGGCGGAGAGAAGTGGTCAATGGGTGGAGAGTGGGCGGGGAGAGGCTCCCTTCACACTAACGCGCTGATCTGAAGAGCTCAATTCCAACGCGAATGAAAACCTGCCGTTAAATACACATTACAGGGGAGAGAAACCATTTCAGTGTCAGCAATGTACAGCCTAGGCAGGGAAACCAAAAAAAGTGATAGGTGTGATACATGTGCACAGAACAAAAGGGCACATAAACACTGAAAATGACCCCAACAAACTGGAAAAAAAACTTAACCAAGCTGGCCAATAGTGGTATCAATGAGAAACATCAATGCCTCCCCCCTCGAGTAAGCTCCATAGAACAGATATAAATCGTGGAAGGGTCTATAATCCGTCCCCATATAAGGTGAATGAGCCCACAGTGAAATAGCGCTGCTCAGGGTTTTCCCCACCATCGGACAGGGTTCCCATGACATGCACATGTCCCGAAACATCAGGGCGGGCATGACGGAATGGTAACTGGACAGATGCCGGAGAAGGGGATACAGAGGGCCCCAGGAGGCACATGCTGTGGTGCAGCTGGGCCACAGTGCAGACTAGGGCGATGCCTAGGTGGCCCATACGAATGCTGAAGCAGCAGAGCAGCAAGACAGCAACTGCTGAAGGCCCAACATGGGCACGACTGTGTTTCCCACAGTGTCACAGGGGATAGTACCCAGCAGCTACCCCCAAGGGCACGGAACATTGGCAGGCGGTGCTGGGGGGAAGCGTGGACACCTATGCAGGCACCCCTACCCCAGAACCTGCACCATAGGCAGCCGCCTACCTGCACACTGGATGGCCTGAGACTGCGCACCACCAGCACCACCAGCAGAAGGGCATGTCAGCATGGTGGCTGAGGGATACTGGTGGTGGAGGGGGCAATGGCAGCTGCCCAGAGCAGACCGTGGCCTAGCCCTGTATAGGTGGGTGCCGTGTACTGCAACAGATGGGCCCTGTCTGATGAACAGTCATGGTATCACCAAGGAATGTACTGACTCTGTGACAACAAGGTGGTGCAGTGCACAAAACCAGTGTATTCCGAAGCAGAGGGTCACAGATTCAAGTCCCAGTGTGGTTCCTGCCAACCCAGTCCCCATGTTTTACCCACTACTACAACGTGCTAATACAGACAGCACCTTTATTGCAGATGACGTAAACATGCCCAAGACACCCACATTTTACCCTACAGAGCACGGACACCATATACATGCACATTACCTAGAGCAGAGTCTCCCAAATGCAGTCCTGGAGGGCCAAACACCATTCCAGTTCCATGCTGCCTCTGATAACGATGCCTGTGCTGCATTTCTATGCGACACCCCCATGGTATGCTGATGTATCTCATGCATATTCATGAGGGACAGCATGAAAACCCGAACAGTGTTTGGCACCGCAGGACTGGAGTTGGGAACCTCTGCCGTAAAGCAGCAGCCAACAGGGGCAGACACACCCGCACCCACAGGCCCATTATCCAAAGCCTCCTGGAGAGGCAGGACTTTGGGCTCTGCGTGCATCTCCCAATACTAGCACTTGCATACCTTAGTAATGCCACCCTAAATCGGGGAATATGGTACACATCTATCAAAAGGTTGCTATGATTACTGGCAGATAGCAATTCCTAGGTTAAGTACAGTTTTCTGAGTGAGCTGCATCATAGCAACCTTTCTGATGTCTGCGGAGTGTGCTACAGGTCTTGTGTCTGACAGTGTTTACCAATCTGGGGAGTGACTCCTACAGTATTGCGTACCATAGCCATGCCTGCACTGTGCCCAGGACTGGTGTGGTGGCCTGGTCTGCCCAACACCTCTATAGTTGCACAATGCTGGCATAGGTATGGGGAGAGTGTGTCTGTCTATCCAGTGTGTGGTGGCTGCCAACACCCTCCACAGCCCTCACTGCTAGCACTGTTGCCAGTATTGGCCTGCCAATGTGCATAATGAGGAGCAAGGTACTGTGGGGATAGGGTGGCCTGACCTGGATGCATCTGCACACGGCATAGGGCAATGGCTCAGACATTATAGTGCCTGGCCACCATCTGCATGGACAGGGTGACCATAGCATGTCCTACTGGGAGGTCACTCTCACCCTGACTGAGCAGTGACCATTGCATGGCTAGGTTCCCCCATAGTGCTATATGGTATTTTTCTCATGTGATATTTATGGGTTCTCTTTTGGGGCCCAATCACTGACTTATCTGCTTGGTGTGTATGCATCTCCCCCAGGACCATGCACTATGGACTAGCTGGCGGACTGTCTGCAGCTAGTGTGTGTCTTGCTGGAACACCTTGCAGGGTGCAGCGGCTGGAGGCTTGCTGCTGGAGAATGTCAGGTAATGGTGGGGGGGGGGGCAGCTGAGCATTTCCAGGCCTGCCGTCTGTCTGCCATTGTGTTATGGATGTGTACTGCTCTTTCTGTTCCCCAGCAGAACTGGGGTTGATGGTCCCCTCTACTGCTACCATTGCAGGGCGGTAGACTGTGGATCTATTGGTGGGTGCTCCTGTTTCCCACCCTGAGCCCCAGAGGGTGGGTTGTGTGGTGGTACATAATCTGCCTATGAGTCCATACACCCCCCCCCCTTTCACCTACAGCAGGTAACCATGGCACCAACACTGGATATGTACTATTCTGGGTGCATCATCGCCCATAGGGACTAGACATGACCGAGACATACAGCAGGACACAGATGTATCCTAGGTGTGTCTAACGGAACTACCTATCACACACTGATGGGGACCTGCAGCATGGCGTATTTCAGCCATGAAAGGTGCTGTGGACCTGGTGCTGGGTGCCCCACCTCAACCTCAGGGTGGGCACAGTACCCGCACAATGTGACTATCTGTGGCTACTCTGTGGCAGTGCCACACATGGTCTGTACCCCCTACCATGCCGAGGTGCTGTGGGGCTGCACATGGTCAGGACCCCCCACCAGTCCTAGGTGATGGGGGGGGGGCACACCTCAACATATGACCATCTGTACACGGCTGATCTGCTTGTGCAGTGCACCATGGGTATGGGTGCGTTGACCCAGATCCTGGCCAACACAGCAGGCGGTTTGGGTGGTGGCCTGACGCCCTTCAGTAGGCAGCCAGGGGGTTGTTGGCAGCTATGGGGCTGTAGCCCAGTGGTTCCTTCACTACCTGTGGGGCCAGTGGTCATGGGTTCAAACCCACCGTGGGGTTATTTTATAGGGCTGTCTGCAGCATTGTCTATTTTTAATGTACATTAGTGCTGCCAGCGACAACCCCTCAGCATACTGTAACCTTACAGTGCCTCATAGCACGCCCCATGCGGCACCTTATATGGTGCCCTATAAAGTGCCTTATAGGGTGTTCTATAGTGGACATTATGGGGTGCCTCAGCGGACAGTGCACTTTATAATGTAGCCTATGGAGTGCATTATGGGGTGCCTTATGTGGCACCTTAGGTTACGCCACTGTGAGGGTGTGTTTGCTGGCAAGACTACTGAAAATAAATGTAAAATGCCTCCTCATTCACTACTTAAATGTACAGGGTGATGCCTCAGCCAGCCTGATGCATTAGGCACACTGGGGAATCAAACCCATGACACCTGTATCATCAGTCAGTGCAGTAACCATTGTGCTGCAGCTCTGTTTCAGTGTTTTGTGTCTGTGCGCCTTCTTAAGTTTAACGCGCGGTAATGCGCCACGGCGCCCTCTAACGCTCGTTAATTTCTGTAACGCGCATTTTCGGTAACGATGTACCGCCCATGTCCTTATTTGGGATTTCTGGCTCTACCGCGGCTCCTAACGCGAATCAAACTAACGCAGTTTAGTAAACATACCCCATAGAGATAAATCAAATCAATAAAAACAATTACATAAAAGCATAAAAAACTGACCAACATACCAAATTTAGCAAAAAAAAAAGTCAAGTAAAATTATAAAAAAGCCAATATATGAGCAGAAAACTGCACCATTTAAAACTAGTGAAAGAAAGAGGAAAAAGAGGAGACGAGTAGGACCCAAATCAGAGAAAAATATATAATGTGCTTGTGCCAAACTAGGACAGAGAGCCAGTCCAAATAAATACATTCACCATAGTTTAGCAGTGAAACCAAATGAGTACATACATTGTAGATGCCTATGGAACCGCTTCAAACAAACTCTGTCATAAACCAATTAAAAAACAAAAGATGGATTAAATTATTACAATTAAAATGTGACCTATAAAATGTGCATGATTATCAAAAGAAGGGAAAACTTGCCTAATAAGTCACACTTGTATATATGCTGCTGTGTGGAGTGAGAGGCTCTGTGCCTGATTCCGATCCCGACGTACATCTCCTTTGTATGTCCAGACTGACCTGGACGTACAAAGGAGATCATGATTCTGATCCAGTGGGGCTAGACGTTCCCCACGGGATCAGAATCGCAAGCAAGCCTATACATGCAAGCTGAGACTGTGATTCAGTCCCAGCCTGCACATACAGGCACTGCCTGACTAATTCAGCCAGGGCTTTTAAATGGAGCCGCAGTGCCATGGCGTCATGTTGCCATGGCACCATGGCTCCATTTAAAAGCCATGTCGGCCGCCTGTCCAAAATGTTAATTCCCTGCAGCCCGACTCCCAATCCGGCCTCTTAAAGTCAGAGTCGGACTGCAGGAAATTAACACTGCCCCCCCAGCCCCTTCCGCCCCCCGGAGCAGCACAATTGAAACATTCCACAGGGGTGGAATAACTTCCCTGACCATTTTGAAGGCCCTGGACGTAGAGGGCTGACATTAGAATCGGCCCTGTACGTCCAAGGCCGACGACTGCCCACTGCCTGCCCACTCTCCGCCCCCATGCTGCCCTTCCCTGCCCCTGTATAACTTCCCTGCACAACCTGCCTCAGAATGACCCCCTCTGTGTAAACGGCGGTACTTTTAACTGCTCAGAGGCTGTTCGCGCCAAAAAGGTCAAAGGGAGCTTTTGAACGTGGACAAAAAGATGCTGAATTTTTTTTAAATTAATAAATAATAAAGAACATTAAGAAATGTATGCCGGCACAGACCCCAAGTTCCAAAAATGTATATCCAATACAAATGATGTCGTTCCAAACTGCTATAAAAACAGATAATGCAAAGCCTTATTGGCAAACAAAGGAAAGAAAATTGTTCCAAAAAGGGGTACAAAGTGCTGTTGATGAAGGTTACAAATATAAAAATGAAAATAATAAACTGTAGAAATGTAAATCGGGACGAGCACATGGAACTATTAATATATTCCCTAGCGCAAACCTGCCCAATGTTGATCCCCATATAAAGGAGAAAAATTGTATACATACACTTCCAAAAATTATTAAATTTAAGGGTGATATTAATAAGAACATAGAATAAAGGTGCCAATAAAAGAATGAGGGAGAACGCACCATACTAATAGTATGACCACATCGTCAAGTGGAGGGAGACTGTCAAATACAGCACTCTCCAATCTTCCCACGGCAATTTTTTAAAAAGTGCACGGTGATCCAAAGTGGCTCACAAAAAGGACACATATACCACAAGCGTCATACAAAATAAATTTGAGGAATACAAAAAAATGAAAATTAGAATTAGGATTGCCAGCCAAAAGGGCAACTCATAAAAGAGCGCCAATATCAGCACTGTGAAATGTTAGAAACCTAATAAAAAGTAATAAAAGAGTAAATGAAAGAATAAAAGAATAAATAGATCAATGGGCAGAATATCAATAAATAAAATGATAGAGTAAGTAAGCAAATAAATAAATAATGAATGAATAAATGAATAAAGAAAGAAAGAGGGGAAGGAGAGTGGGGGAAGGGAAAGGGGGGTAGAGAGGGGTGAGATGAGGGGAGAGAAGGGTAGGGAGTGGGAAGGATAAAAAGGGGGGAGAAAGGGAAGGGTGAAGGGGAGGGGAAGAAGGAAGGCAGAGGAAAAAGGGGGAGAGAGGGGGAGAGAGGGGGATGGGGTGGGGGAGAGAGGGGCGAGGGAGGGGGAGAGGGAGGAAGGGGGAAAGAAGGAGAGAGGAGGCAGGAAGAAGGAAGAAGGAGGGGAGAAAGTGGGGGAGGGGAAAGAGGGGGAAGGGAGGGGGACAGGAGGGGAAGGGGAAGGGAAGAAGGTGGGGAGGAGAGGGGAAAGGAGGGAAGGGGAAAAGCAGGAGAGGGGAAGGGAGGGGAGGAAGGGAGAAAGGGGGAACCCGTGAAGTTAGGAGAATTAGAAGCAGAAGAATGACCCTTAAAAAACAGTGAAACAGTGCCACTGCCAATACGGAGTCCTTAAAGAAAAACAGAGAAATCTATATCCCGGTTAAGACCATGGGGGGTGTAAAGTTTGTAAGTCATATATGAATCTTTATTTCATTTGAAGTAGCAGTTTGTCCACATTATCCACATGCCAATGTATCATTTTTTCTACCTTCTCTCTCCCCATTGCTGGAATCCATGGACAGGAGGTTGCCAAGCAGGTAGGAATCGGGGACACAGCTCCAAAATTGGGGACAGTCCCCCCAAATCAAGGATATCTGATAATCTTAAACACAAATGCAGAGGAGAAGAACTTGGGGTAAATCACTCCAGAACCTTATAAGTATCTTGGAGTAGAGGAAGGAATGATACTCAAACAGAAACTACTGAGAGAAAAGATCAGTAAAGAATACTACAAAAGGCTAAAATCATTATTGAAAACTGCTTTAACATCACGGAATAAGATACAAGCCATCAATCAGCTGGCAATTCTTGTGCACTCATAGAGCTTTGGGATTGTGGACTGGCCTCTTAAAGTTCTTGAAAAACTGGATGTGCGAACAAGAAAACTCCTCTATGCCAATGAGGTAATTTCTAAGAATCAGTGTATGCCTAGACTGTTCATCCCTATAGCTGAAGGAAGGCTAAGCCTCATAGCGATTGATTACACATACAGAGCTGCTATCATAGGCCTCCAGGCCTACCTAATAGCATCATCGGATTCAAATATGCATAAAGTGCTGAAACATGAAAGTCTTCATCATGAAACTTGGACAAACATTCTGATGACTAGAAGGAATGAGTGAGAATCCACATGCATACACCAGGAAGGAAATATCAGAATTTGCAAAACATGAGAAAAAAACTCTTCAAAGAGTTATGTCAGCAAATGAGGAAAAGCAAGTGGCAAATGCACAAATATAGTGTGCAAATACAGAGTGTTACTCCAGGAACCTTTTATCAATCAAGAATGGACTCATGAATGGTTAAGGAGAGGTGAACTGAAACCGAAGGATGAGAAATTGATAGTTGCAGCCCAGGACAGCGGATTGCGGTCAAAATAGTTTATGGTTTATTTATTATTTGATATACCACCTTTAACCAGTGATAGCAAAGCAATTTACAAAGTAAAACTAGTAGTGCTAGTAAACTTGAAAAGAACAAAAGAGGAGTTTATAGGGTGGAGTAGGAGAAGGGAAGGGAAGAGTAGTGCAGTTCAAGGCTTCGGGATCATCTCCCTACAATGTACCAAAGGCTTGTTCAAAGAAATAGGTTTTTAAGCTCTTTGTAAATGATTTTAATGAGTTGTTTTGTCTGATATAGAGGGGTAATGAATTCCAGAGGGTTGGGGCCAGAAAGTAGAAGGCTAATTTCTGGGTGGACTCATGGTGAGCGACATTAGTTGCTGGGACCACAAGATGGTTGTGAATTTGGGGGCGGAGAGTTCTTACTAGCACAAAGGGAATAACAGAATCTAACAAATAGCAATAAAGACCTGAATAGAATGCCTTATGAGCCAATAGTAGAACTTTAAATTTGATTTGGTAAAATACTGGCAGCCAGTGATGGGACCTTAGCAGGGGAGTAAAGTGGTCGGATATCTTTGAATGAGTAAGGAGTTTGATAGCAGCATTCTGGACTCTTAAGGTATCTAACTGAATAAAGAGGAAAGGTTTGTAGAGAGAGTTACCATAATCAGGTTTACTGATTACTGGTTGTGGGCTAATGGGTTGGTCCTGAACGCTCAGAAATCGGAATTGTTGGTGTTTGAGGGTGTGGAGGAAGGGGATGTAAAGGTGTGGCCTGAAGTGGCAGGGGTGAGGCTACCATGGAGGAAGGAAATTCAGAATTTGGGAGTGAGGATGTATAGTGGTTTGGACTTCCACTCCTAGGTCTCGAATGTAGTGAAAGTGGCATATGGAAAGTTGCGCTTGGTGCGACAACTATGTCCTTTTATGGATGTGGGGGCATTGTGGTTGTTAAGTCAGGCCTTGGTACTGTCCATATTGGATTATTGCAATCTCTTGTATGTGGGGCTGCCTAAGTACCTTCTGCAAAAGTTGCAGACAGTACAAAATGCAGCTGCTCGTGTAATCTTGGGGCGCAGTCTCAGGGAGTTGGTGGCGGATGTCTTGGGTCAGCTCTACTGGCTCCCAGTTGAGCAGCAGTATGTGTTCAAGCTTCTTTTTGTGACCTTTAAGATGCTTAGGCAGAGGTATTGAAATGGTACCAGCCGGGCTGGCCATTGAGGTCGAGTCAATGCCACCGCTTAGTGGTTCACAGCCCTCGGTGGATATGCTTGAAGAAATGGCAAGAATGGTGCTTTGCAATGGCTACCCTGCTTTGATGGAATAGGTCGCTGGTTTCTTTATGGCAATAGGAAGATTTATTGGATTTTTGGAAGACCCTAAAAACTTTTCTGTTTCCTCAGTCCAGGTAGAGTAGGCGGAAGGGTAGGTGCATGGCAGGCAAGCAGTCAGGTAAGATGACAGGGGGAGGTAAGGGTTTTAGTATTGTTATGTTAAATGCCTTGGGGCATATGGCGGGTTAGAAATATTTTTAAATAAATACCGGTAAATATAATTAGTATAGTGAGAATTGGTTTATCAAGGATGGAACAGAGAGCTCTAATGGTGTGAAGAGCATAAAAGCAGGATTTGACAGTATCTGAGGGGCAAAAGATAACTGTGGATCAAATGAACAACCTAGGATTTTAAAAGTGGGAATTAAAGGTAAGGAAATGCCCTCAAGATTGGGTGTGATAGCTATGGGAGAGGTACTATTGGAAATCCACATAGCTTTACATTTATCTGGGTTTAGTTTTAATCGGTTGGACTTAAGCCACTGGGAAACTGCAGTGAGACAGGAGTTTAACAGCCCTAGAGCCAAAGATTGAGGGTCAAAGTATGCTACAAACTGGATATCATCCACAAAAAAGTGGGTGGAAATTCCAAGTGACTGTATAAGCAGAGTTAGGGGAGCCAGCGAGCACTGAAAAAAACTGACAAAACAGACATATGTCAATTCTATAAGAAAGAGCTGAAAACAGTGACTCACCTCATAGCTGGCTGTGAAATTCTGATGGCAGAAAATTTCTATGCAGAAAGGCACAATAAAGTAGCACACCTCATCCATTGGAAACTCTGTAAACACTACAACATCATTGTAACTGAAAAGCACTGGGATCATGACCCTAAAAGAATTACAGAAAATCATGATGCTATGATCACCTAGGACAGAGGTTCCCAACTCCAGTCCTGGAGGGCCAAACACCATTCAGGTTTTCAGGCTGTCCCTAATGAATATGCATGAGATATATTTGAATACAATGGGGGCAGTGCATGCAAATGCATCTCATGCATATTTATTAGGGATAGCCTGAAAACCTAAATGGTGTTTGACCCTCCAGGACTGGAGTTGGGAACCTCTGACCTAGGATATTCCCATGCTGTCTGATAAAAAGCTGGATGCGAGGAACCTAGAGACAGTGGTAAAGGAGAAGGATCCAGAACAGCATTGATTATAGAGGCACCAGTTCCAAGTGACTACTCTGTGAATGGCATTGAGAGGGAGAAAATTTTCAAACATCAAGAAATACAGTCAGACACAAAGAAAATGTGTCAGAAAGATATTGATTTAGAATATTTCTCATTGTATTGGGTGCCACAGGCTTAATTAAGAGGAATTTCCAAGCACACCTTGATAAATTAGCCATGCACATTAACATCTTATGAGCTCCAGAGGAAGGTTCTCTTTGGCATAATGCAAGTACTATGCCCATCATTAGCAGTAAATTTGAGAGACTGAGATCATACTCCACATACCCTGGCTTAGAAGGGAGGTTCATTACTGTCATTGTATGCGAAAAACTAACCCATTTGGAGAAACTGTCACGATGAAAACATAGTACAGTTATAAGATGTCAAGTTATAAGATAAGTTATAAGATGTAATCGGTTCCAAGTTGAGGTCTGTTATCAGTGACCCTAAAGTTGAAGTAAACTCTTGGTTCAGAACACAAACCTCTGGCCTGGACTCTTTTTGAGAAGGATCAATGTGAGAGTGTCAAAGTGCAAAACCTCTGAAATAACTGCTACCGTTAAGTTTCTGTCCCCCATCCAGTATGAACCCTGAATTCTTTCCAGTCCAAGAGCTCAGATAAAAGCTGGCTAATCGCTCTTGATACTGATTGTACTCCTTATTCTACCTAGTAGTTTTGACCAGGAGCACCTCTACCATCAGGCCAATTGAGGCGGTGGCCTCAGGCGGCAGCACTCGGATGGCAGCAGCACTCCAGCACTGTTTTTAATTTTAGATTTTGCTGCCTCTGGGCTGCCTCTGCCATCCTGCATGGGAAGGCAGAGGCAGGCCAGAGGCAAAATCTAAAATTAAAACAGAGCCGGAGAGTTTTGCATTGAGTGCATGTTCCTTGGTGAACTGGTTGGCGCTGTGCTGCTTGTAAGCTCTGAACTCATGCTGCAGATGGGGCCTGAGTCTACTTGGCCTCCTGCAGATGCTGCTGTAGCTTGTGCACCTCTGGCCCACCCTCCCCGGTCCAGTCTTCTGCACGACTTCACTCTTCTGTCACAGCACACAGCTCGTCCTCCAGCCGCGCCACCTGCTGCTGCCTGTCCTAGATGAACCGGCCCTGTGCCATAGAGAGCTGCAGCAGTTCATATTTCTCCCAGCTCAGCTGCTCCAGCTGGCAGCACAGCTCTTCCATCTATCCTCTCCACCACTGCTGGTCCTCACGATCCCCTGCCTGCGCCCACTACTCCTTGGCATCTATCAAGACTCGGGTGCAGTTCCTCCTCCAGCCGCCTTATGCACTCTTCTTGGTCTTTTTGGATGAGTGCTTAGGCCTTACTCTCTTCTTTCAGCTGCGCAAGGAGCTCATTGAGTTCCCGCAGGGCCCAAGCCCATTCTGCGTTCTCCACCTGCAGTTGTTCCAAGAGCTCTTCCTGCTCACATAAACCCTCGACCTCCAGTTCCCGCTGCAACTGGGAGCATTCCTGCCGCAGTTCGGCGCTCTGTCTTTTGTACTCGTCTTTGAAGCAGATCATTTGCTGGAGGGGAATGATAAAGTTACACATAGATGATGAACAGGAGAATAAGATTAGGATCCAAAAGCAGCCTTGACAAGGTGGATTTTTAACTTGGATTTTAATAGTGCCAGAGGTGAAGCCTGATGTACTGACATTGTAACTTAAACTCTGTAATGTACACTAAACAGAGACATTCATAGATTGGATTCTTCTGATGCAATTGAGGGTTAAGTGACTTGCCCAAGGCCACAAGAAGTGAAAGTGAGAATTGAACTCTGGTCTCTTGGAGCCCAATATTCAAATGTGCTGATTTTGGAAGGACTGTAAGCCTCATCGGCACATAGCCCTCCCCGCTGACCCTTAAACTGGATATTCAATGCTGCGGTGACAGCACTGAATATCCGGTGATTGCTGCAAAAGCCAGAAGCTGCTGATGCTAACCGGGCAGCAGCGATATTGGATGCTACCCTGTTAGCAATCTGTGCCTTAAAGATAGGCGAGGATTTTCCTCACTTATCTTTAAGGTGCATTTTGCTAACTGGACAGCATCCAATATCGCTGCTGCTTGGTTAGTGCCATTCTCTGCCCCAAACACTCCCAACATACCCTGATTCTAACCAGATAGCATTGGTGCACATTGGGGACTTAGGAGGGGATATCCAATGACACTAACCATATAAGTGCCATTGAATATCTCCAACAAAAACATCTACAGGGTTTACTGGGCTGTAAACTGTGTAGATGCCTTTCAAAAATCAGGCCCTTTGTTCCTAAGCTAGTGCCCTAACCATTAGGCTATTCCTCCACTCCTATTAGTTCACAATATGCCTGGTACAGGAGAATGTTCGTTAGTGAGATGGCCAGAATCAGATTTTTTTTTAAATTAGATATTGAGTTTTGTGGGTGAATGTCCTATTTCTGCTCTGCACCCATTGTTGAGGGAGAGGGTTCTGTGAATACAAAATATATGTTCAAAAAGAAAAAGCAACAACCATAAACACAGTTTATAACAACAAAATAAAAATGAGTTATAATTTGGTGTTATAAACAGTGCAGTGGTTCTCGCTCTTTCTTTTAGTTCTATGTTGTGCGAACATCTTTTTATTTCCTCCACATTATCTAATTGACTTTTTGATTTGGTTCAGTCCCTGACTGCAGTTTTGAGAAAGCCTAGCTGGGAGATGGGGGTTGGTGGGGGGGGGACCATCTCATCCCTCGCCTTAGGTAGCAGATTGCCTCTGGTTGTGACAACTGCCTGGCCCCCACAGAAGGGAGGGTTACATTTACTTTAAGGAACAGTTCTGACATATGTATATGGCAACACACATTAACAGCATGGGAGTTTACAGAATTATTCTCCAAATGTCTCAAAACAGCAGCACTAATATACGCTTTTGACCGTGAAAGGCAAAATAATTTAATGGTATTTCCTAACACATAGTTTTGGGTATGGCATCAAGAAGAAAACTGAAGGAACTGGAAGCATCAAATCTCTTTTATTTATTTCTTTTAGATTTAGCTCATGTCTTTTTATTGGTAGCGTAAGGTGAATTACATTCAAATGCTTTAAATATTCCTCTCTCCCCATAGGACTTGCAGTTTATACCTGCTGCTTTCGGATCTTGACTCACCTGATCTCCTTTGTGTTTCCTTACCATTTCTCCTAGTTGTATCCCATATCTACAGCTACTGAGTTGTCTGTATTGACTAGATTGTAAGCTCTGATGAGCAGGGACTGTCTTTTACATGTGTCTGTGCAGCGCTGCATACGTCTTGTAGCACTATACAAATGTTCAGTAATAGTAGTAGTAGCAATAGTAGTAATGGTCTGTAAAAGCAGAGCAAATATGTATTTCTGAGCCAGCAAAATGTATTTTAACAACATTTTCTCTTTAATTACCATTCCTTTGTGACAATTTTGGGTGGGGCACCATGAGGAGAGTTTACAGAACAGGAATCAGGATTCAAATTGTCTGCACAAAAGGCAAAACTCATTTCAACTGGGTGAGGCATCGCAAACAGAGCCAGAATCTCTTCCCAAAAGGAAGTATATGAATATTCATTTTTGAATGTGACTGATAGTGTTAGGACTTAATTTACTAAGGGGCCAATATTCAAAAGCACTTATATGTTTAGCAGCACCTGATAATCGAATACAAGCCAGTGAAAAAAATATTCAGTAGTATTATCCAGGAAGTGTCACTGGATGTTTCCTCTGACCTGGGAACTGTCTGGATAGCGCTAGGATGGTCCATGGGCAGAGCTGGGAAGGAGACAAAAATTATCCAGATAACGGCAGTATTCAGCCCACCATCTGCACAGCTAACCACAGACAGGACAGCAAAAAGGCTGTCTTAATGTTATGCAGAAGATCAAGGGTTTGATTCTCACTGACACTCCTTGTGACCTTGGGCAAGTCACTTTGCCCTTCATTGCCTCCGAAGAAAAGGCCTGGCACTCCACTCCCTGTGATACATTGCCAAGAAAACCCAGAGGCAACTGGGTTGCCAGGCATCAGCACTGACTTGACGGCACTAAAAAAAAAAAAATGTTATGCAGTTTGCTATCTGGCTAGTGGGCTGAATATCACCTCTGTCCATGTAGCGGCATTGCTTACTGCATCATCTGGATATTCAGCACTAGCCGCTGTCCAGATACCAATGCTGCATATATGGATTTAATTTAACCATGGATGCTGCTGTTAAAAAAACCCAAGTGATCCCCTGTAAGACTGTTTTTCCATTCTGTGGTCTATTTTCCTCCTTCTGTTACTTCTCATGACATACTGTATTTCAGTAGTGTGGGGTAATTGCCCCTCCCTTCCCTCCTATCACTCCTCCTCTCAATTACAACCTCATATGTTGGCACCATGTCGTTTATCCACTGCTCATTTGCCTGTCTTTGTCATTCCTCCTTTGGCTCTCAGCTATGCTCTTCTGAATTGCCAATCCCTTCGGTCCAAGACTACACTCATTCATGACTTTGTTTCACAACACTCGCCTGACCTAATGTTTCTTACCGAGACCTGGCTGCATGATGGTGAAGAGGCACTGCTCTATCGTTGCATGCCTCTGGGTTATACAGCTTTTTCCACATTTCAAGCATCACGGACTGATGGTGGAGTGGCTCTTATTTTCAAAGATTCTCTTCATATTACAGAACTTCACACTTCCTCCGTCCTACATTACTACGAATGTCTGTTCCATTCCTCACATTCGTTCCATATTTTACTGGCCTACATCCCTCCTGTTGTGCCCACCAACTCGTGGGAGTCCATCTTCACTACAATAATGG
Source organism: Ichthyophis bannanicus (assembly GCA_033557465.1). Lineage (NCBI taxonomy): Eukaryota > Metazoa > Chordata > Amphibia > Gymnophiona > Ichthyophiidae > Ichthyophis > Ichthyophis bannanicus. Next base: position 997,407,330 of record CM066034.1, read on the forward strand.
AAGCTTCCACGACTCCCAGATTTACTCATTCTTAGTGATTTCAGTGTACACATAGACGCCCCTGTTCATCCTAAAGAAAAAGCATTCCTTGCTCCTGATCTTTCTCTGCTCCATCATGTCCATTTCCCCACCCATTCTGCCGGTCATACATTGAACCTTATTATGACCCCTTCCTCGTTCCATCTATCCTTTCCTGGCCTTTTCAGCATGGTTCTTCCCTGTACTGATCACCATGCTGTCTGCTTTCAAGGGCCCTATATTTGAAGGGCATTTACATGGTTTTATTGTGGGTATGTGCCATTGAATAAACCCATCTATGTCCCCTACGTGCCCTAATGCTATCCGGTTAGTATTGGGAATGTTGCGGGTGTTCAGGGGCGAATCAGAGGTGGAGAGTACTGCTAACCAGATAGCAGCGATATTGCACCACTTCCCGATTTGCGAGCCGCCGCTAAAACTAGGCCAGCTTTTGGCCCGCCTAGTTTTGGTCGGGGATGCTAACCAGTAGAGGTGCAATATCACCACTACCTGGTTAGGCTCTGTGGTTATTTTCTCTGGGTGCTAAAAGTGGATATTCAATGCCATCGCTAGAGCATTGAATATCCGAGGTTAGGGATGAGTGGGCAGGGCTATGCGCCGTAATGGCGCACATAGCCTGCCTACTTGAATATCGGGCACAAAATGTCCAGTTCATTTTTTAATCCTACTAATCCTGCTGGCTCTGTCCTTTGTCCTCAGAGACATATTTCTATTGACACATTACATGCTTTTCCCTCTCTGATCAGCTGTTTCCTTCACATTTTGACACCTTATTGGTGGATGAGCAAGCGGCCGCCTGGAACACCGCTCTAACAGAGGCACTTGATTTGCGCCTCTACTCCCTGCTCAGCCTCCCCACAAGCCTTATAGACAGGCTTGGTTTCACTCTGGTCTCTATATCCCCAACATTAGATGCGTAGGACGGAATGTATTTGGGCAACTGGTGCTCCCGGTCTTCCTCTGTTGCATTCAAACAGGCTCAAGCTACTTATAGGCAGGCTATTCTTACTGCTAAAAAGAAGTATTACAATGCTTTTATTACTTGTGCTAGTAATCGACCCAAGAAACCTACACGGTGTTACTTTTGGTTCACCACCCAGCATCCTCCCTCCCTTCTTCTGGACCCACAGCTGATGAATTAACATCCTAGTTTTCTGATAAGATGTCTGACCTTTGTGCAGAGTTTTGTCTGCCCCAGTCTGAGTTTCTACAACCCTCCACTGATGTCTTTTCTATTCCCTCCTCTGCTTCTGTTACAACATCACAGATACCAAATCTTTCTCATGTCTAGTTGCATTTTAACCGCTTCACTCCCTCTGCTCTCTCCAAAGCCATCACCACATCATCCAAGACCACATGTATCTTGCCTATAACATGTGTCTGGGTTCCTGAGCCTTCCTTGTCTTTATTACCAGTCATTCTCCTCATTTTCAATAATAGTCTTGCCCTAGGAACATTCCCACTGGAAGCATGCCATCATCAGCTCTCTACTAAAGATCCCCTCCCTGGATTCCTCCCTTCCATCAAACTTTAGCCCTGTTTCAAACTTATCTTTCCTTTCAAAACTTCTGGAAGGACTTGTTTATAACCAGCTATCAACACATCTCACCCAGACTAACTTCTTATATCCTCATCAATCCAACTTCCGAGCAGGTCACAATACTGACACCATTGTTCTTTCTGCTCTGAATGAGGTACATACGGCATTGGATAAGGGCAATGCTATGCTGGCTGTCTCCTTGGATCTGTCATCTGATCTTCTGGATCACTCCCTTCTGCTTGCTAGAGTCTCTTCAGTGGGCTTGAGTGATTCGTTGGTCAGTGCGCAGCAGCCTGTTGTGCCAATGCCGTATCGTTCTTTGACTTTGTCCAATGGCTGTATGTGTTTTTTGCTGGTTCGACAGCACACTGGGCCATCCTCAAGGATAAGCTGGAACAGACTGCAGGCCAGCTAACACTAAAGAGACTGTCCGACACAGTGGTCAGCATGATTCGATGCGGCAAATGCTCTGGTGAGGGACTATGATGAGATTATCGAAGCTCTGGAGGACATTATAGATGACAAAGTGGGTGAACACAAGGCAGAGATGTGTCAAGAAGCCAGAGGATTGCATGATCGAATGCAGTGCCTTGAGATGGGCATAATGGCTGCTTTCTGGCAGAAGGTTCTCGCAAGATTCCAAGCGAACAGCATGTCATTGCAGTCAGCTGATCAAAACTTGAATTCTGTTGCTGCGATTTATGACTCACTGCAGATGTATTTCCAAAGCCTTTGTGAACAGTTCAACCACTTTGAAGCACACGGCAAAGACCTGTCACGCTGTGAAAACTATCGGGCTGATCTCAGCAAGTGAGTATGCAGACGAAATCGCAGATACGAAGAATCCCAGCGTGGACACTGAGATTCAGTTGCAACCATGTGATGAATTTCATACTGACACATTCATCGTTATCATTGACAGCCTTGCTGCTGCACTGTCGAAGCGCAAGGAAGCATATGCTGAATTGGCCGACCGATTTGCTTTCTTGCGTAAAATTTCATCACTTTCTGATGCAGAAATTCGAGAAGGTGCAAGCAAATTAGTTTATCGCTATGCCTCTGATCTGCAGCCTGAACTGGTGGAAGAGTTAGTACAATTTAAGGCAGCTCTGCAAACAAAGTTGGGCAAGGAAGCATTGCAGGCGTCAGAGTCGGACGACCTGGAGGAAGAAGAGAATGACGGTCCAGATAATGCTACAATCTGTATCAAGATCGAAATTCAGTTGCATCGCTTCATTGTTGGTAATGGCCTCCATAGCACGTTTGTGAACGCAGAGATCGTGCTGCGCATTTTCCTCTGCCTCATGGTGACGAACTGCTCAGGTGAGCTTTCATTCAGCAAGCTGAAGCTGATTAAGAATCATCTCAGATCAATGATGTCGCACGAGCGTCTGAACATGCTTAGCTTGTTGAGTATCGAGCAGGACCTTCTGAGAGAAGTTGACTGAGTGCATTATCCATGACTTTGTATCAACACATGTTCGAACTTTGACATGTTGATACTTAGCTGTCAGCAGTCAGCACGTGGAATGTGCATGAATGCATTGCAAAGTTAGAATGCTTGAAACTGTAAATTTCCAATTCGATTGTTAAGTGTTTGACAGGCTGACAGCTGTTTGTGAATTGTGATGTGGACATATGATTGTCGGCTTTGTCGGGCAGTTTGTCAGTAATTGATTAAAGTTGATTTCAATGATTTGGAACGAAATGATGTCACAAGTGACTAGTGAGGAGTCCATGACATGGGCAGCTGGGCTTATCATGTGGGATACGGCCCATCCGGGGCCCTACAGGCCGCCAGGTGCCAGGGGCCTCACACTGGCAAAAGATGGGTCAGTCTTCAGGTGATGCAATCAGAGCGCCATTGAAGGAAGTCTTAGTCTTCTGGCCTCCTTCCATACCCAATATGCATACTATCACTTGCTACTGCAAAGAAAATCTACTTTCCAAATGCCATTGTCTCTTCCACTAACTCTTCGAAGTATCTCATTTCTACAGTCTCTGCTTGCTTCGTTCTTTGGTCCTCCAACCACTCTCCTCCAATTTAACAGCTGAGCATTTTGGTCGCTTCTTTTCAGATAAACTCACAGAGCTCCAGTCTCATTTTCCTCCCCTCCCCCTCCCTTCTGCATTCCCCATCAGTGCCTTTTCCTTCTCTTTCTCCCCCTCCCTCCCCCCTGCATTCCCTGTCGGCCCCCCCCCCCCTATTTTTCCTCACAGATGGTCCTCTTTCAACCTGCCTTCTCTTGCTTCCCTTTCTAAACTCATGTTCCCTGTGCAAGACCACCTACTAGTACTAGTGGTATTAATCGTTTATATAGTGCTACAAGGAGTACGCAGCACTGTACAGATACATATAAAAGATGGTCCCTGCTTGTTAGAGCTTGCAATCTAATCAAGATGGACAGTACAAAAGTTGAGAACAAGGGTACAAATTGGGAAAGGTAAGGAGACACATGGAGAACAAGGGATCTGGATCTAAAGACAGCATCAAAGCTGTGAGCCTTTAGCATGGATGTGAAAAGAGGGAGAGATGAAACTTGTCCCAATCTCTTCCTTCTGGATTTTATTTGACTCTTTAGCCCTTCTTCCAAGAGTTCATTCTATTCTTCAAAATTGCTTATCATCAAGTACCATGCCCCTCTCCTGCAAATCTGCTATTGTTTATGCCCTTCTTTAAAAAAAACATCTCTTGACCCCTTTGTTCCATCAAACTATAGACCTATCTCTCATCTCCCCTTTCCCTCTAATGTCCTTGAATGCTTCATCTTCACCCAGCTCTCTATCTTGAGAAGACAGGGACTCTTCATTCCCTATCATTCTGGTTTTCATCCATCTTACAGTACCAGAACCATTCTCACCTCTCTTCTGAGTGAAGTTCACCAGTCTTTTGACCATGGTAATGTCTCTCTTCTGGTGTCCTTGGCTCTCTCTTCTGTCTTTGACCTGGTTGAACATGTTATTCTTCTTTCTTGCCTCTCTGATACTGGCCTTCAGGAGACTGTTCTTTATTGGTTTTGCTCTTTCTTGTCTAATTGCTCTTTACAGATTCCTTTAACTCGCTCATCTTATTCATTTGGCCAGGGGCAACCCAAAAGTGATGCGGGGCCATGTGTAGAGACTCATTGCAGGACCTCATTTGCAAAGGGGGTCATTCTGTACTGTCCGTCCCCCGCCTGCTCAGCCTGCTAGTATTGGGGCATGCAGCAGCACACCCGATTCTGATCCCACGGGGGCTAGACATGCCCGCGGGATCAGAATCAAGTCTACTGGACTGGACATGCAGGCCGTGCCCCAATTCTGACTGGCTGGATGTCCAGCATCTCCCTGGCTAGCCCAGCCAGGCTCCTGAATGGAGTGGCTGTGGCATGGCATCCTGTTGCCATGCCACCGTGGCGCCATTCAGGAACTACGATCCCCTGCAGACCGCGATACCTTTCCCCACAGCTCAATCCCTGATTGTACCTTCCATAGCCAGGGTCGGGCAGCAGGGATCCCCCTGCACCCCCTCACTTGCCTTTGGCATCACGACTCTGGCATCCCCTGACATCCAGGGGGATTTTATTTCAACTTGGAGATGGAATAAGTCCCCCATTTACATGGCCGACCCTGGACATACAGGGCCAACTTCGGAATCGGCCCTGTACGTCTAGGGTCATGATGCCGCCCACTGCTCGCCCTTGCTCCTCCCTCGGCCTGACCCCTCCCACCCACGAATAGAGCTCCCCGCAGAACTCAAATCTATGTGCGAGGAGCCCTGTTCCCATCAGCACAATCCAGGTGTTTAGTGGGTCTGGACGTTTGGAATGACCCCCTCAGCCACTGGACCTCATTTGCATAAATTTAATTTACTTTATTTTAAAATGTATATGTTGCCCATCTAAAATTTTCGGTGGCTTTCAAAGGAGCTCTTCACAAGCCTCTTTTTTGTCTTGGTGATGACTTAGGGGCATGTTTACTAAATATTAATGTGCGTTAAATGCCACTGTACCAATAGAAATAAATGGGTGTTGCTGCACTTAGCGCACATTAACATTTATGAATGCACATTAACTTTTAGTAGACATGCCTCTTAATGAGTGCCTCACTACCATTTGCATTGACAGTGAGGATAAAGAGACTACCAGATTTCTACATTACTATACTCTAGTGTCAACTGCCAGGCACATTAGGAAATGCTATACACCCTGCTCGTTTAGAATCCATAGCAAACCCACCATATCATAACAGCACTACCAGAACTCACAAAACACCAAACCCTACCTATCAAAAGACAACACTGCAAATATTAAACCAATACATTTCAGAGAATGCCAATACATCTCCTACTGGGGAAAGAGAACGAGTGGGACTATCACATAGAAGCTACATGCAAACGGCTCGGTTACACATGCAAAACAAAGTCCATCACCAGACATAGAACAAGGGATCACAATTTAGAAATATGAAGACAATAATTAAATTGGGAACCCCAAAAGTGGCAGAAAGTATCTGTTTCCTTCTCTATCCTTACTCCCCCAGCTTCTTTTTTCCTCCTGCCGTCCCAGCCCCACCCTCTTCTGGTCCTCCCCCAGCATCATCTCCCTTCTAGCTCCAGCTCCTCCCCAGCATCCACTCCCTTCCAATTCTATTTGCTCATCCCCCCGCACCAGCCCATTTCCAGTCCTAACCACCAGTATCAGTCCTCCTCCAGTCCATCCCAGCTTCAGCTCCCTTCTAGTCCCAATCCCCCATCCCCAGCCCATTTCCAGTCCTAACCACCCAGTATCAGTTCTCTTCCAGTCCCTCCAAGCATCCAGTCCCTTCCAGATCCCCATCCTCCAACATCAGCCCATTTCCATTCCTGGCCCCCTCTGTTCCCGCTCTAGCCCCTAAGACTCCCCCTTTCCATTCTAGCCCCCATTCCCATTCCTGTTCTAGCCCTCAGCCCACCTCCGCCACACACCAAAAGGGTCCCTGCACCTGAACAGCTTCAGAGGGAGCCAGGGAGGCCTGAAGCCCCGGCTGACCTTTGAACAGCCATGGGAGTAAAGAGTGGCATTTGCCTTCTCCCCCATGGCTGTGATAAAAAGGAACCCGCCAGTGCGCTGAGTGCTGGGAGGTCAAATGGGGGCACGTCCAACATGCCCTGACCACCTGGCACTCAATGCACCGGTGGGTTTCTTTTTATCACAGCCACGGGAGATAAGGCAGACACCACTGTTTACTCCCGTGGCTGTTCAGAGGTCAGCCGGGGCTTTGGGTCTCCCAGGCTCCCTCTGCAGCTGCTTCTCCTGCAGGGCCCCCTGAGATGCGGGGCCAGTGCAGGCAACATTCCTGCACAAAGGAGGGCCGTCCCTGCCTTTGACTATGGTGTCCCTCAGGATTTGGTGCTTGCACCTCTTCTTTTCAACATCTTTCTGGCCACACTCACTCTCTTGGTCCAACAGTTTGGTATTTCTGCATATTACTACACCGATGACATTCTTCTTGTTCTTCAGACAAATCCGCTTGCCCCAACCTCTCTTCTCTAAATGCCTGTCTCTCTGTGGTAGCCTCATGGCTATGCAATCATCATCTAATGAACCTTCAAAAAACTATGGTTATCTGGTTATCCCTCACTGCCCAGACTCGCACTGTTACTCCTATGCTAGCCAATTTCCCTATTTCTCTCACCACCTCTTGTAAGTATCTAGGTGTAATCCTCAATTCTACTCTGTCATTTTATGATAATTTCAGCAGCATCGTTAAGCATTCGTACTTCACTCTCCATCACAGGGGCAGCAGAACACCTTTTGAGTTAGAGGGGCCAAATAAACCAGTCTCCAGCCCTGCACCCAAGCTCTCATTCCTGATACTGTGCTGTGCAAAATATTGGGAGGCCATGGCCCTTGTGGTCTACTCCTTTCCTCTGCCTACGCTCCATCAGATTTGCTCCATCCATGCTTTTCTGTCTTCTCCTGCTTTGGCTACTCCTCAGTTTGGACATTTCTGGATTGGACTACTGCAACACCATTCTTTCAGGTCTGCTGGTTACAAAATCAAAAGACTCCAATATGTTCAGAATTCTGCTGTCCACATTCTCACTTGCACTTCCAAATTTGACCACATTTCCCCACCTTCTGATCAGCCAGCACTAGCTCCCTGTCTCCTTCAGAATCTAATACAGTCTTGATTCTAACTCATAAAGCTCTGCATACAGGTCTCCCTTCTTCTCTCTCCTCTTTTGGTCTTCCGCACACTCCTCACAGGATTTTCTGCCCACTCTATGCCAGCCACCTCCACCTTCCCTCTGTCATGCAAGCAAGATTGGAAGTCCACCAGACACTCAGCCTTATACTTCCTCATGTTGAAACTTTGCAACGATCTCCTTCCTGACCTCTGATTGGAATCCTCTTATTCTAAATTCAAAGCATCATCCTGTTTTTACAAGCTTTCCCTTCCTTAGTTGGCAGGCTAGCCTGATTCTTTACATTTCTTCTTTGTCTGCTCATATCTTTCATTTCTTTCCTCTGATTGAAAGATCTTTCCTATTTTGCTCTGGAATTCCTTTCCTGCTCTGTTACTGTTTCTATTGTAAGCCGCCTTGCTGGTACAGATTGGCAGTATATCAAATTTTACATAAACTAAACTAAACTATTCTTTTCATGTATTCATTCTTTATGCGTGTGTTGTATGAATGGTAGAAGTCTTACTCTTTCCATTCTAACAGATAACAGAAAGAATGATACACAAGGGGTTGAGAATTTCCATCTGTCTGTCTATCTGTCTGGGGGCAATATAAATCTCCAAAAACACAATGAAATGGGATGAAACTTGGCATGTGGGAAAAACTGATAAAAAGACACATCATATTAAAAAAATAGGCCCAATTAGATGAGGGGTTTCAGAGAAATAAGCCCCTCCAATAAATGTCTCAGTACATTTCTATGGGAGGAGTTCCAACTTCTGTAGCATAGAAATTTACAGTATATACTGTGAAACAGAGCAATTACTGAATTCTGCCTTTCAAACTCTCTCTCCCTGTTTTATGCTCATCCAACCCCTCTAGTCTGCCTTGCCTCCAAAAGTTACACACCCACAACTGCCCTACCACACCTCAAACTACCCCACCCCAAAAACAACCTCCTGCAACTGCCTCACCAGCCTGTAAACTGCCACCCCAAAAATATCCCCACAACTGCCTCACCACCCACAAACTTCCCCATCCCTAAAAATTACCCCCTGAAACTGCCCTACCTCTAAAACCTATCTCACCACAACTGCCCTACCAAGCGGTATGTTGCCGTTAACCCTAAAAGACACTCTCTTATCTGCTCTATCACTACTCAAACTGCCCCACTCCTAAAAACCACCCACCACAACTGCCCCACCACCCTGCAAGCCATCTCACACCAAAACGTAACCCTACGCCTGTCTAACCACTTCACCAAATGTTCTCTGCATCAGTCCCACCTCCCTGTAAACTGGCCCACTCCCAAAAACTACTCTCCCACAACTTCTCCACACCACACAAAAAATACCCCCTTACAAATTCCCTACTCACAAAAACTCACCCATTCAAATCACCCCCAAAAACGCCCCACCTCCAAAAAACTCCCACCATACCTGCCCCATCTTGCAGAACTACTCCTACCCCTAAAGCTACCTTCCTACAGCTGTCACCAACTCCAAAATTATGTCCTCCAGGAATGCTTCATCCCCCCAGCTAGTCCATCACAGATATAATACATACAACAGAAATACATACATACACACACACACACACACACACACACACGAATACCACACAGGGATTACAAATAATTCCCTAGCTGTGATGAACTGCATTTTACATTAATCACATATCTATTTCAATTTCTTTGCTGTTATTTTTACCATGAAAGCTAATGACTGAATTGTACTGCTTTCTTATTGTTGCTATGTTTACTGCCAGCTAATATCTATTGCCCTGAGTCAGGCTAGATTAAGGCAATGACAAGCTAGGAACATACCTGGGATGAAAAATGAAATTGCACTTGTAAAGCAGTCCTTCCCTCTCATCTCATCTCTTGATCACAGACATACAGAGAATAAACATAGATTTAAACAGTGTTTTTTCCTAACAAAAAAGGTGCCGGTATTATATGCAGGGCTCTTTCATGAACACATGAGGACCATGGATCGATTTTAGCAGGCAATGCATATAAGCCCTGCATATAAACACACACACACACACACACACACACACTATCATGTCCACATATGCAGTGAAACATAAACACATGAAGAGTCATACAAACATGTGCAGACATACCAGTTCATAGACATACATACACACGCACACAAACAACAGATAAACGTACAAAACAGAGATAAGCACACACACATGCAATGCAGACACAGATGGGTGCGTGCATGCACACATACACACACGCACATGGGTTGGAAAGAATTCCTTGAGCCATGCACAAATACACACACGCACATGGATTGGAAAGAGTTCCTTGAGCCATGCACACATACACACATGCACATGGGTTGGAAAGAATTCCTTGAGCCATGCACACATACACACACGCACATGGGTTGTAAAGAGTTCCTTGAGCCATGCACACATACACACGCACATGGGTTGGAAAGAGTTCCTTGAGCCATGCACACATACACACACATATGGGTTGGAAAGAATTCCTTGAGCCATGCACACATACACACACGCATATGGGTTGGAAAGAATTCCTTCAGCCATGCACACATACACACACGCATATAGGTTGGAAAGAATTCCTTGACCAATGCACACATACACACACACATGAGTTGGAAAGAATTCCCCTAGCCATGTTCTGCATGCTTTCCCCACTTGTTTAAGCATTCAAAGGAGGGAGGAGTGGCTCAGTGGTTGGGACCGGTTACCTCAGGCTGGAAAGCTGGGGGTTCAATTCCCACATGGGGACAAGCAACCTCAGGCCAGAGGGACTGGGGTCTCTAGTCCCATGGCCACTCCTTATGGCCTTGGGCAAGCCACTTAACCCTCCATTGCCTCAGGTACACTTAGATTGTGAGCCCTTCAGGGACAAGGGAATAAAAAGTACTTGTTAGTATACATGTAAACTGCACTGATTCTAAAGAGCACAGTAGAAAAAAGAAATAAATCACTTATACATGTGTTAATAAGTATGCAAACATACAAGCAATTTGCTTGCACTTTAAATCTTTGGGCACCCAAAAGAACCAAATGCATACTGTGATAAGGAGAGCTGTGTGGATCGAATGGAATGGGAGAAAAGTGAGGAATACACCTTAAAAAGCAGAGGTAAACAAGGTTCCCATAGAAACCACAAGCTACCGAAGCATGCAGTAGCTAGAGCTAAGCCCTGCCCTAGCAGTGAGGTAAGAGCTAGTTTGAGCCCTAACAAATCTCACATGTGCAGCAAGGAGGGTGTGGCTGGGGAGAAGCACCGTTTTAAAGCTGCTTCAGAGTTTTGTAGAGAGGAGCCTGGCAGAGACACAGGGACAGTCTCTGAGCTTACCAGAGACACAGTGGAGAGAGAAGGAGAAGTGGAGACTGCTGATTTTTATTCTCAGAGAGCACTGGAACCAAAGCTGAAGCTTCTGCCAAAGCACCCCAGAGAGGAGAAACTGGAAAGGTTTGACTCCAGATGGGGAAACAGCTCTGATAGCAAGGGAAGCAATATACGTTGGGAAGGTACATTTGCTTCAGTTCCTAGCAGGGGCTGTGCTGAGGATGTTGTCAGGGAGCTGAGGTTAAGTGCTGAACAGAGTGCTGGCGGAAACGCAGTGAAAGCAGCTCCAAGCAGAAGTAAAAGGAATTCAAGTAAGTCCAATGAGACAGCACTAGAGGCTGTGGAAAAGCTGTTGCAAGAGAGAAAGGCTCATTCCCTAAGTAATGTGGGGGCTGACCAGAACGAACAGTTTTTAGGAAAACTTCAGAAGCTTCTGCACAATATTAAGTTTAAACCCTGTGATAAAGGCTCCCAGGAAGACAACCCAATTGAACCTTGTGAAGACAAGCAAATAGATGTTTATGAGACACCTCTTGATAATGACGTAATTGAAATGGATTACTCGTTTTGTAAAACAAACAGCTTGAACATGTGCTAGGCTCATGCTGTGAGAAGAAGTTTGCATAGCCTGTGTGTTAAGTTGAAAGGGAAAGAACTGTTGCTGAAAACTTTAAGTTTACCTGATGTAATAATCAGCCGTAGCTGTGAAGGGCATTTATCTAGGAGGAGCCTGAGAACAGCTGCTGTGTAAAGAATACTTCTGAGTTTGATGTTTCAGCCTAATTTGTTCCTGATATCCTTTACTTTGGAGAAAGAATCCTTGTCTTGTGTTGCGCTATGAATTTGATGCGAGGGAGAAACCCAGAATAAATATCTTTGTTTGCCTTGAACACCCCGTGTGGTCAAACTACTTTGTCTGAAGAGTGATAGAAACTACAAGTCCCAGCATCCATTGCTGGAAACCAAGTCTTGGGACATTACTTAAAGGCAAATAAGGCAGCCCTTTTGCCTACCAGCCCTTGGCCTAGGCAGGGGGTCACGACAATACTCATGAATGCACATCCCTAGTTTTTCAAGTGTTATACCCAGAGTGACAAGGAAATTATTTATGGTGTATGGATTCAATATGACATTATGGGGAGGGAATTACTGTACTAAGTTGTGGAAAAATCGTGGATGTTACCACAGCTTAGTTGACAGCAGGAGTCACTGACTTGCGGTAACTCAGTATAGCATGTTAGTGACTCCCGTGGTAAAGGAATAATATAGCTTATGGTGATCCAACAAGCTGTGTTATTCCAAGGGAAAATAACACAAGACTACTGCTAGGGGATCGTGGGTGCCATTTTGAAGTGGGGGGGGGTCGCTCTTGTCAAGATTCTACTAGACCAATAGGCTTTACTTAAGGTAGATCTGAGGAGGCATTGGGGAGGGAGGTAGAAGTGTTTGAACTGGGGTTTGGGGAGTTTAGAGGGTGGGTGGGGTGTTGGAGGTATGTGTGGGGAGGAAGTATTTTGGTGGAACCCTGACTGTTTTCCGGTGCTGGAGGTGAGGAGACTCCTGCACCGCTGAATTTTTTTCTTAAGACCTCCAGCCCCTTAAAGAATGTGGTCTGGAGCATCAAGCTGCCTGTTAGAAGCCCGATGCTCCTGGCAAGGTAAATTAACACCACCTTTGAGCTGGCATGTGGGGAAAAAAGGATGAAAAGACACATCAAATCAGCATCAGAGAAATAAGCCCCTCCCACTCAAAAATGGCTCAATAAATTTCTATGGGAGAAGGGACCTCTGTACTATAGAAACTTACTTTCAGGAAGTTCTCCTTTCCAACTTCCTCTCCCTTTTCTCTAATCAGCCACTTCCGCCCCCATGCAAAAGGAAGTTGGCACTGGGGATTGAAGGGGGTGGAAGTTCAAAAAGACCTGCAGCGCCAGAGGTTGAGGTAAGCACTGTGGGGCTTTTTGAAGCCATTGCCAATGCTGCAGGGCCCAGAGAGGGGCAGTCCTGGACCCTTAGCACTCTAGGCGGCTGCCTAGTTCAACTAATGATATTGTAGGCCCTGATTGTGGGTAGGATCTGGCCAATATGAAGGCTCTAGAGGTGGAGCACTGCAATGCTGCTCTATCCACCAAAAGGGAGAATGTGAACTTCCTAAAGTTTCTCCGCTGTACAACTGAGGAAATGCAAAATAAATTAAGTCCCCCATCCAAAACAATGCCCCAATGCATTTCTATGGGAGAAGAAATTCCAGCAGCTACATCATACTAACAGTGATTCACAGTTATACAGCTATCACGGAAGTGCACATGAAACAGCATCTTCTCTCCCAATCACAGACACATAGAGAGCCAATACAGATATAACTGCACACACACGCACACATGCAAGCATTTACACACATATACCAGCCCTTAAAAATGCACAAACCAAACAGATAAACATTCTAAACCGAGATATACACGTGCACAGACAAAAAACAGATACATACAAAGCAGATACAAACAGATGGATATGTGCATGCACACAGCATGCCTAGGGGTTGGAAAGAATTCCATGAGCCATGCTCTGCATGCTTTCTCCACTTTTACAGGTCCAAATTAATCTCTACATAAAAACATAAGACATGCCATACTGGGTCAGACTAAAGTCCATGAAACCCAGTATCCTGTTTCCAACAGTGGCCATTCCAGGTCACAAGTACCTGGCAGGTTCCCAAAAAGGTCCACAAGGTCCACAATACTTGTCCCGGGGTAAGCAGTGGACTTCCCAGGTCCTCTTTAATAATGGTGTATGGACTTTCCTCCAGGAACTTGTCCAACTCTTTTTTAAACCCAGCTACACTAACAGCTTTTGCTACAGCCTCATCGGTGCTGTTCACTTTTCTACGTATATTCCAATACAACAGAAATAGCTAGACATCTATGAAGAGCAGCAAATTCAATGGGCCTCCAGTCTTTTTTCCAGGGATGTCTAGTGTCAGCCTGATTTCAGCCTGGTTCAGAGTTGCTGGGAGACATTGATTTCAAACAAGATCTACCTTCGCCTCACAGGTCTCCTGCAGATCCATCTTTTCCCGCTTTAGTCTATTCAAAAGGCAGCTGCACAGCTTATCTTCCTTTAGCATGGCCACAGCCATGAAACTCCTCTCTCAAGTCATTACACTGCCCTTCCATCTGCTTGTGCATACGGTTCAAACTTCTATTGCTCACGTACAAGTGCATTACTTCTCTCCGCCGACACCTTTCCCCACAAACTCCATTCATCAGGCAAGTCTCTCTTATCTGGGCACGTCTCCTCCACTGCTAACTTCAGACTGATCTCTCGGCCTCGCTGTCTCATTTGCCTGGAACAGACTTCTGAGTTGGTGTGTCATGCTCTCTCGCTCTCTCTCTGACCCTATTCAGATTTAGACTAGTTGCTTTTACATCTTGACCACTTCTCCACAATAAATACATTCTCCTAGACACACTTGCTTGTCACACATGTTTGCCTTGTCTAGATTGGAAGCTCTGTTGAGCAGGCGTCCGCTCTTACAGGTGTTACCGCTTCAGAAATAATAATGAGTAGAAAATCTGTCATATATTTCATGGCATATCAAGGAAATGACAGAGCGCATGAGCTGGTCTGTGGAAATCCATGGCAAACCTCCTCTCATCCATTTTAAATATTTTGATAATTCATGGCAGGTTTTTCTGCAAATATAGCTTTTCTATAAGAGGGTAATTTTCAGTCTGCGCCTGAAGTTGCAGCCTACAAGTACCGAGTAGTTTTCCCCATGCAGGGCAATTTTCAGAGAGCCCTTCCTCCTGGGAATCACTTTGAAAATTTCCCCCACTAAGAGGTTAACTGAACCAGCTCAACGAATACACAGATTTTTATGACTAGAACACAGCACACTAAATAGCTCCTTCTTTCTATGGAAATATGGGCACTGCCTGGGCAGCTTTGTATACAACAACAGAGAAGCCTATGGCATCTTCGGGACCTTACCGACCACGGCTGTTTTTAGTATATAACCTTTTAGAGGGTGATGTTATAAGGGGCTGCCTAGTTTAAGAGGGCAAGTAGGCACTTACTTAGGCAAAGGTTTCTAAAAATACAGGGCCCGATATTGAGTTGGGCAGGTTATGCACCCCTACAGCGCATAGCCCTGCCCATTGACCTTTAACCCTGGATATTCAATGCCGGGATCATACACGGCTCTGGCATTGGATATCTGGGGATTCCCGCATACGCTGGAAGCCACAGTAGCTAACCGGGCAGCAGTAATATTGCATGCTGCCGGGTTCGCTCCTGCGCCTTACAGATAGGCAATGGTTTTCCTCACCTATCTTTTAGGCACAGATCACTAACCAGGCAGCATGCAATATCTCCGCTGCCCGGTTAGCTACACTCTCTGCCTCCTCTCCGCCCCAGAATGCCCCCAACATGCCCCGATGCTAACCAAATAGCATCAGGTTACGTGCCATTGAATATCCCCATTTAAGGGATTTACACAGTTTACTGGGCTGTAAACTGTGTAAATGCCTTTCGGAAATTGGGCCCATGATACCTAGGTGCTTTATGCGTCTTTATAAAATACTATTCAAGTGGCAGAAATCGCACCTTACACATGGGTGTGGACATCTGCACCTGCTGTATAGCAGATCCAAATATTTGCAAGTAGCTGCTTGACATACAGGACCGTAACAAGCTGGAAATGCACCCTGTGTGACTCATGAACCTGGCACCCCCTGTCTCCCCAGCCACATGCAGCAATGATATCGGCGCCTCTTCTGGTTTTGTGCCCTGTTTGGCTGCATCGCTCTCACAGCCCTGTTGATGCACATAAATAACTTAAGATATTTTATAATCTATGCACATATTTTGCAACCTCTACCTGGCTTCCACTCAGAATGCACACTCAGCTACACCTACCGGCAAAGTACTCACCATCGTATCATTATACGCACTTTTAAAGTGGCGGACTTTTATAACAGGTCATTAACGCACAAGAATGACTTTATAAAATTACTCTCAGAAGGTGGAGAATTAGGCATAGACTAAAACTTCACCTTTTTGAGGTTTATATCTTGGTTCTCCCTGATCATATCTTTTGATTAATCATTTCTCTATATTCGTCTTAGATGTCTTGTTAGTCTGGCTTAACTAACTTTTGTGCTCCATAATGTCCATTATGGGGGCAATTAAATACACTATGAGGCCAATTCAAGTTTGCATGTCCCCAGGCTGTCCAGACATGCAGATGACCAGGAGATACACCCAATTCTGCTCCGTCGGGGGCTAAACGTCCTTGTGGGAGCAGAATTGCATCACAGTGGCTGGACATCCAGGAAGTGCCTCGATTCAGGCACCCCAAATTTCCAGCCACTTCCCTGCTAGCTCAGCCAGGCTTCTGAATGGAGTGGCAGTGGCATGGCGTCCTGTTGCCACGCCACTGCGGCTCCATTCAGGAGCCGTCATCCCCGGCCGCCGAATATAAACTTCTTTCCCAGCAGGCCAATCCCCAATCTGGCCCTCCATGACCAGGGTTGGGCTGCAGGGAACCCCCTGCGCCTCCTCATCTCTTTGATGGAGCCTGCCTCACTGGTCCCTCAGCATCCAGGGGGAGTTATTCCACCTTCGAGGTGAAAATAAGTCCCCCATCTAGCTGGCTGACCCCATATGTATACGACCGACCTCGGAATCAGCCCTGCACATCCAGGGTTGCTTCCCTGCCCATCGCCTGCCCTCACTCCTCTCCGGGCCCATGTCCTCCTGCCCACGAACAGAGTTCCCCACACAAATTGGCTATATGTGCGGGGAACTCCGTGGCCACCAGTGTGATTCGGACATTTAGGATCGGAATCTACTCCTATATATATGTATTTATATTTATCTAATAGTTCAAGGCAAGTTACATGCAGGTACTGTAGGTATTTCCCAGTCTCCAGAGGGCTTACAATCTAATTTTGTACCTGAGGAAATGGAGGGTTAAGTGACTTGCTCAAGGCCACAATGAGCGTCAATGGGATTTGAACCCTGGTTAATAATGATGATGATGATGATGTATCTTGTCTGTGTATCTTAACTAGAATGTACAGAACTGTATATGTCTTGTCTCACTGTATATATATGGGGGTCAGTATTTAGTTTGTGATGATGACCAGAATAAATTAAATGCCGGCCATATTTCAGTGCTGCTGTAAGTATAATCAGTGGTGCCGGGTATACATGCAATGTGGCCACTGCCACTGCCGCATTATGTTGTTTAGATCTGCTATTCAGCTAAACATGTGGCTCGATATTCAGCGGCGACTAGTGCTCTAAAGCGGCAAGCCACTGCTGCTGAACTTTAGACTCAGATATTCAATGCTGGGATCATATCTGGCCACCGGCATAAAATATCCAGGTCAACCAGATAGCGATGAAGCTAACAGGGTAGAGTGGGTTCAGTTGCTTTCCAGTGAGCTTCTGCGATGAAGGTTAGCCAGCCCGATAGCAGGGCAGCAGCTCAATATTACCACTGCCCAGTTTTCGCCAGGTGCCATACCCACTCTGCCCCAAGAATGCCCCAATGCCCAGCTGGTTAGTATTAGGGAGTGCAGCAGTAGCACCCACGGATATTCAGTGGCAATAACCAGGCCTAACCACGTTAATCACATTGGATAATGGGTCCTTAATTTATCTACATAGTAGCTGAGTATCATCGCTATCTGGATAACTTTGTGGCCCTCACTGCATTCTGCCTCAGCCCCTTTCTTATGCAGATAATGGTGGGATATTCCAACAGATTTTCAGTCCAATACTATCGGTATAGAGCAGGAGTTCTCGGCCCTATCCTTGGGACACAGCTAGCCAGTTAAGCTTTCAGAATAATCACGATGAGTATGCCTGAGAGATTTTGCATAGCATGGAGGCAGTGCGTGGAAATCTTTCTCATACATATTCATTGCGATTATCCTGAAAACCTGGGTTGAGAACTTTATAGCAGGGCAGTTAGGTTTAGAGGGCAAGGATTTGCCTACTTTAGCCCAGTTTTATAAAGACACACAAGTGCCTATGTGTCTTTGTGAAATGCTAACACAGATTCAGCGCTCATCACAACTACACTGAAGTCACAGACATTCATATCTGCTTCAGAGCAGGCATAAATATCTGCCTGCATGTAGATTGGAATATTTTATAATCATAGTAACATAGTAAATGATGGCAGATAAAGACCAGTATGGTCCATCTAGTCTGCCCAGCAAGGTGGCAAGAGTAGGTGCACCTGCCGCTCCGTGCAGGTCACCCCTCCCTATGCCTTTGTTTAGGGGTGAACCCACCGCTCCATGCAGGGCACCCCTGTTTGTTGAGAAATTAGATAGTTAAGTTTATTTTGAATTTATCCTGTTGCTATAAAGGGATCCACTGTGTCTGTCCCATGCCCTTTTGAATTCAGTCACTGTATTTGCCCCCACCACTTCCATCGGGAGGGCATTCCAAGCATCCACCACCCTTTCAGTGAAAAAGTATTTGCTGACATTGCCTTTCAGTTTACCCCGTGTAGCTTCATGTTATGCCCTCTAGTTTTACAGCTTCCCCGTCTGTGGAAGAGGTTTATGACTTCATGACTTCACCCAAGCTCATCCACATCGCAGTGCCCTCAGTAAAAGTACTGTTACATCTGAGGTAATTCTAGAAGAACCACTTTACACACATACATGCCACACATGCACTAAAATTACTTCAGAAAATTACCCCATAGGGGTTGAAAACCTGCATATAACGAAGTTATACATTGACGAGTTACTGCTAAATCTATAACTTTATTTGAATACTGTACCAGTGATTAATAACACTGGTACTCTGCAGGTTTTGTAAGAGTGTGCATTAACGGTATCAGTGCGCACTGACTGTGCTTAAACGTAATTAAATTATAGCTCAAGTTTCAGTGCCTCACATTCATGATTCCTTAAAGTATTCATGTATCAGTCTCTTAGGACCTGGCCATTCAGTTTGCCCAATGTTCACTCCTGTGTCCTATACACACATTTGATTCTTAAATTAAAGCATCAGCAGTAAAACACAAGACAGAAAGCTGCCTACTCATCTAGCAAACCCCATCCAGCAATGAGAGACCTACCAGAAAACATGTCTACACCTATCAGAAAGAGAGAACAGAAAGCTGCTACAGCCATCACTCAGAAAGCGATGGAAGAGGGCCTCAAATACTTACTGCTCCTCTTTCAAAGTCATTGAAGAAGGTTTTGCCAAGCAGGCTTTTCTCACTGCACCCTTGGGACCCCTCCAGGGTTATGTAAATGTCAGAATTTGTGCCAGCAAACCACTCGCATCCTGTGGCCACTGTCACGCTGTACAAAGCCATGGTAGGAACTCTAGCAGCAGGGGCTGTTATAGATGCTACTTTGGCTGCAAAACCTGTGTCTATCTTTGCCTTTTCAGGCACCCGCACTACAGAGTCCTGCTCTCTTCCTCTCTGCCGTGTGCCTCTCTCAGCCCGAGTCACACACAGAGTAACTGATTCCCTTTTTTATACAGTCCCTTGTCTTGTGGTGCAGTGACACTCACTGTTTTGGATGCTGTGGGAGGGAGAGAGGGAGGCGTGTAGGAAACGGGAGATACAGTATCAAATGAGTGGTAAGAGGGATCATTCCTTGTCTTTTTCAATAATTAGAGAAAGATGCCTGAATTCTTTTCCTTCTAATTTTAGGACTCTTGTTTATGATACTAATATTTTTAGACAGTGGTTGAAGAGACCTAATGATACTCTACAAAGCTAAAATCATAAGCAGTCTTCCTAAGATTTCAAGATTATTTTGGCTTGAATAGCAAAGTCACGTTGGGTATACAGATACATGTATTCTTAAGTAGAATATGAAGAATGTTTGACTTGCCAAAACCTTATTTGCTTGCTTAATCTGATATGAGGTTGAAATCACTGTGAACCTGGAAAATCCGGATTTGCTTTATATATCGCAGTACTTATATGTAGTAATTATCTATTTCTTCTTTCCCAAAATACATTTTGGGCCCCTTTTACTAACACTTAGCTCGAGCTATCTGCCACACAGCCCATAGAAATAAAATGGGTCATGCAGCAGATAGCTTGAGCTAAGTGTTAGTAAAAGGAGCCTCATTAAAACGCAGGATTCATTCACCTGAATTAAGGTGTTTTACCCATTTTGAATGTGCAACAAGCTGCTGGATTAAATGTATAAATGTATAGCAGAAATTTGTATATACTACTATATATGCTAGACCTTGACAAATTTAGTTTGGATTTAGGATAAGGTTACCACAGGGCCGGCGCTACCACTAGTCAAACTAGGCAATCGCCTAAAAGACTGGCCCTTTGGGGGCACCCATTGCCACCACCGTCATCTCTCTCTGGGCCAGCAATGGAAAAGGAACTGAACCATGATGCAGCGCTTACTCCAGTGCTGCGTTGCGGTTCGGTTCCTTTGTCATTGCTGGCCCAGAGAGAGATGACGGTGGTGGCAATGGCTACCCACAAAGGGCCAGTGCTTTAGGTGTTTCTGCCCGCCTTCGATGCCAACGTCTGGTTTATGCCAAACTGGAAGTCTGCATTGGAGGAGGGGTGGAATCCCATTACTTCAGCTTCTGAAAAACGGCGCGGTACACATTTCCCCCACTGTGACTGGCTCTGTATATGGTTGCAGTCCGTGGTGGAGGAAGTTCAGGTCATCTCCCAGTGATATCATTTGAGAAACAAAGTATCAGTTTGATTCATATAAAGACTGCTTGGATGTTGTGTGAGCGGCCGCACCAGCCAGTGTCCCTACTAAATTACTACAATATAGGTTGGAAAAAAGCTCAGCATTTTCCAGAACAGATGAGGTTTTGGCTGCTTGTTACATTGTGATAGGAGAATACTCCTCTAGGAGGGAAAACCCAAGTTCATATTTAAACCACTTGCAAAGACAGAACTCTGTCTTTGGCTTATAGCCACTGCACCGGAAGGGAGTAAAGGCATCTGCCTTTGGACAGGTTTCGTTGGCACATAGCTCCTCCTACCATCCAGAATGAACAACATGCTCCAAGCAGCAGCATAGGAGAAAAGAGAAGAGGATTGATATCTGTGCAAAACTTGCCAGCACCCCACCCACTGTCTTAGAATGAGAGTAGCTCTGCCTGTGTTAAAAGGAGGAAAAGTCACAGGAGAGAGGTTCCAAGGAATGTACCAATAACTCAGCCTTCTAGTCCATCAGAGCCAGGGGCATACAGAGCAGTTGTGGGGCTCTGCATCTACAGAAGCCAACAGCTCACAGGAAGAAAGAACCCAAGCTCTTATCATACACCAGTGACACCAGATCTAAGAGTGAGCCCAGCACAGTATTGAGTACCTGTGTCTGTATCGCCACCAATTTCAGGTACAATGGGAAAGAGAGGGGGTAACCAGACTACATAACAAAGGTGCAAGAGTGGTAAAGAGTATAGCAATTTTTCAGCTTAAATAAAGAGTAATTAAAGGAGTGTAGTAACATACCAAACTAAGAGGACAAAATGAGTAATCTATAGGCGTGTGCATTCATTTGAAATAACATGGGAAGTAGAAATGTCGGGGGAATATTCAGCAGTGGCAGCTAGTGCTTCTAAAGCGCATAGCCATCACCGCTGAAGTTTAACCCCGGATATTCAGTGCTGAGGCCATATCTAGCCAATGGCATTGTACATCCTGGGTAGCCACAGACCCCGGAAACTAACCAGGCTGCATCGATATTGAACCACTGCCCAGTTAGCTTCCGCAAAAGTTAGGCCAGCATTTGCTGTGCCCGACTTTACCTGTGAGTCGCTAACCGGGCAGCGGCTCAATATCGTCACTACCCGGTTAGTGAGAGGTGCTGTTTCCGCTCCACCCCAGAATGCCCACGACCTGCCCGATGCTAATCGCGCAGCATCAAGGCATGTAACGGCAGCACTCACAGATATTCAGTGGCACTAACCATGTTAGTGCTGCTCAGTATCCCACTAACCAGCATTTATACAGTTTGCAGATCTGCAATGCCTTTGAATATCAGGCCCGTCATTTTTAAAATGAACATAGAGTTTAAAAAATCTAAATTCTCTTCCCCCCCCCCCCAAGTGTTGTCACAGGCAGGCAGGCTGGCCTCAAACTGGTAACCACTGGGTTAGAAGGCAGGAAAAATTCTCACAGCTTCATGAGGGCTGGCTCTTGTCAGCCTGTTTGTAACTGTGTTTTATATTGCTGATGATCTTCATTTCTGTTTCCTGATTGGCCCAAAGTATGTGATCTGGAACTCTGTGCAAAACCTTGTCTAGAGCAGGAGTTCAAGAGTTTCACAGAACAAAAGATCAGACAGGGTTTTCACAGAGCTACAGACCAGGCAAACTTTGGGCTAATCAGAAAACAAGAATGAAGATCATCACCAGCAATACAAGAAACAGTTAAAAGCAGGCTGGCGAGAGCAAGCCCCCATGTAGACATGATAGCGCTTCCTGAAAAATGCCTATCTTCTAACCCAAAGGCTATTGCTTTGAGGCCAGCCTCTGACCCTGAGAAAAAAAGCCAGTTGGGTTTATTATTTGCCTGAAGCCTCTAGTGATCTTTCAGCTAGTGTTTTTCATTTGGGCAGCAGCCACAGCTACTTCTTTAATTAACAAAATTGCCTTGAAATGAAAATTTATAAAAACAAAAATGTATTTAAAAAAAACAATACAAACCTGCAAACGGCACAGGAAACTAACAAAACAAATTTTTTTTTGCTGGCACACCTTTAGTAGTCTATGGGGCATGTTTACTAAACTGTGGTAATGTCATTCCGTGGTAAAGGTAGAGATGCCCATATAAAGGAGTGGGTGGGGCAGCAGTAAAGCTGTGTGTCAGATAAGGTAAGTTAGAAGGCGCATTAAAAGGCACTGTAGAAGGCATGTGCCTACGTGCCTTATAAAGCACCTTATAACGCACTGTATAAGGCGCATTATAAGGTGCCTTGTACTGTGAATAATTAGGAGCCTTGTAATGTATTTTAAGGAGTGTTGATAGCTGTGGAGAGGGATCTGTGGCTGGCAGCACAGATCTGCAAAGATATGACTGTCACAGGCAAGCAAAATATCTGCCCTGGACAGGAGGGAACAACAAGAAATTAAACCCATGACCTCTGCCTCTACAGTCATCAACGTAACCAGTGGGCTACAGCTCTATAGCATCTACCACACTGCTGGCTGGCTACAGAAAGACTGCAGGTGACCACACAAGCTGTCTGCTGTGGTTATCAGGATAGAGTAGACCCACCCATACCCATGATGCACTGCACATGCAGATCAGCAGCCTATGTCTGATCACAAGATGGGGTATGCACCACTATGTTACTGGCACAGAGTAGCTACAGACTGTGACAGCATGCGGTTCCTGTGCTCACCCTGAGGGTGAAGTGGGGGGCCCAGCACCAGGTCCACAGCACATAGCAGGGCTGAAATAGGCTGTGCTGCAGGACCTCATCAGTGTCAGTGTGTGGTAGGTAGTCCTTGCAGACATACCTAGGATACACCTGTGTCCATCCGTATTCCCTAGTCATGTCTGGCCCTTGTGGACTATGATGCACCCAGAATAGTGCATATCCTGTGTGGGTGCCATGGTTACAGAATATGTGAAGAGTGGTATGCAGACCCTAAAGCAGATTGTATGAGCACCACCCAACCCACCCCTGTGGGTGAGGGTGGGGAACAGGATCCCCCACCAACAGACCCACAGTCTACATCCCTGCAATGGTGGCAGTAGAGGGGATCATTGACCCCCAGTCTTGCTGAGGAACAGATACCCTACAGCGCAGGCAATGCAGATCTGTATGCATCCATAAGGCAATGGCAAACAGACAGTAGGCCTGGAGATGCTCAGCTGCCCCCCACCACTATCTGACAGCCTCCAGCCACTGCACCCTGCAAGGTGTGCCAGCCATACACATACTAACTACAGACAGTCTGCTAGCTAGTCCATAGTGCATGTTCCTGGAGGAGATTTGAGCACACACACCAAGCAGCTATGTCAGTGATTGGACCCCAAAAACAAGAACCCATAAATATCACTTGAGAGAAATGCTGTATAGCACTATGGGGGAACCTGGCCATGCTGTGGTCACTTCTCAGTCAGGGTGAGAGTGACCCCCCTCCCCTGCAGAACATACTGTGGCCACCCTGTCCATGCAGGTTGTGGCCGGGCACTACAATGTCCGAGCCATTGCCCTATGTCCTGTGCAGATGCATCCAGGCCAGGCCACCCTGTCCAGGCTATGCCCACAGTACCTTGCTCCTCATTATGCACATTGACAGGCTTACACTGGCAACAGTGCAAGCAGGGTGGGCTGAGGAAGGTGTTGGCAGACACCACATACTGGATAGACAGACATACACTCCCACACCTATGCCAGCATTGTGCACTATAGAGGCTCTTGGCAGCCCTGGCCACCACACCAGTCCTGGGCACAGTGCAGGCATGGCTATGGTACGCAATACTGTTGGGGTCAATTCCCAGGGTGGTGAACACTGTCAGACACCAGACCTGAAACACACTCCACAGACATCAGAGAGGTTGGTATGATACAGCTCAATGAGCAGATTGTGCTTAACTTAGGAATTGCTATCTGCCAGTAATCACAGCAACCTCTTGATATATGTGTACCGTATTCCCAGGTTTAGGGTGGCATTGCTAGGGTATGTAAGTGCTAGTATTGGGAGATGCACGCAGGGCCCAACATCCTGCCTCTCCAGGAGGCTTTGGATACTGGAGCCTGTGGGTGCAGGTGTGTCTGCCCCTGTTGACCGCTGCTCTAGGGCAGAGGTTCACAACTCCATTCCTGGTGGGCCAAACACTGTTCGGGTTTTCATGCTGTCCCTAATGAATATGCATGAGATACATCTGCATACCATGGGGGCGGCACATTGAAATGCAGCACAGACATCTGTATTAGAGACAGCATGACACCTGAATGGTGTTTGGCCCTCCAGGACTGCAGTTGGGAAACTCTGCTATAGGTATTGCGCATGTTTATGGTGTCTGTGCTCTGTAGGGTAAAATATAGGCGTTTAAGGCATGTTTATGTTATCTGCAATAAAGGTTCCGTCTTTATTACCAGTAGTGGGTAAAATATGAGGACTGGGTTGGCAGGAACCACAGCTGGGACTTGAACCTGTAACCTTCTGCTCCTGAACACACTGGCTGTGTGTACTGCACCACCATGTTGCCAAAGGGATAGTGCAATCCCTGGGAATACCATGACTGTTCGTCAGACAGGGTCTGTCTGTTGCAATGCATGGCACCCACCTACACAGGGCTAGGCCATGGTCTGCTGTGGTCAGCTGCCACTGCCCCCTCTGCCCCCTCTACCGCCAGTACCCCTCTGCCACCATGCTGACATGCCCTTCTGCTGGTGGTGCTGGTGGTGCGCAGTTGCAGGCCATCCAGTGTTCCGGTATGCGGCTGCCTATGGTGTGGGTTCTGGGGTAGGACTGCCCGCATAGATGTCCACACTTCCCCTCCAGCACTGCCTGCCAATGTTCTGTGCCCTTGGGGTACCTGCTGCCGTATAAGTAAGGTGCCTTATACGTAAGGTGCCTCATAAGGCGCTTTGTAAGGTGCCCTATACAGTAGGGCTCCTTAGGCTATGCGCCATATTAGGCACCCCTGGACAGGGCACCTTAGAGGGCACCCTGGGTTACGGAACCATAGGTTATGGTGGCCTAACAAGGTCATGGTGCCCTAGGTTAGTGTGGCCTAAGTGCTGCAAGGTGCTGCAGGATGACATGCATGACCTGTGAGGAACAGAGACAGATGTAGCCCTAACACTAGATAGGACAAAACACAATAACCCCAAACGGTAATCAAAAGAGATATCAGATCAAAAAGATACCGTAAACAATCCCACCGGAATTCTTATTGCTTTTTTGTTGGACATAGATCACAAGGAGGAGGCACTATGAACCCACCCCCAAATGCAATACATGTCCCTTTTATTCAACCACTTAGGTTTAGACAACGTAGCTTAAATTCATGAATGCTTTCCAGCATGTAAAGAAGAAAGAGGCACTTATCTTATAATATGCGCGACGTGCCAGTTTCTTGGTGGATTGTTTTGAAACACGTTTGGTAGCGCTTGATACAGGGGTTTTACCCCCCGAAACGTGCACGTCGCGCATATTATAAGATAAGTGCCTCTTTCTTCTTTACATGCTGGAAAGCATTCATGAATTTAAGCTACGTTGTCTAAACCTAAGTGGTTGAATAAAAGGGACATGTATTGCATTTGCGGGTGGGTTCATAGTGCCTCCTCCTTGTGATCTATGTCCAACAAAAAAGCAATAAGAATTCCGGTGGGATTGTTTACGGTATCTTTTTGATCTGCTAACACTAGATAGAGCACTCAGGAAAGGCAATGAATAGGTGAGTGAAGGAGGGAGAGCTGGGAGCCGCTGGACCTGCCATATCTTGGGACATCCAATATGGCTGCCAGTACTGATGACAAACATGGTGGGGGCAACTGTACCACAGCACAGGGTATTGGCAATGTAAAGTACTAGAAAGACAGTTGGTGGCAGACGATGGGAATACGTGTCCCCCAGTGGAGGCGGAGGTGGAAGGATAGTTACAATGATAGACAGAGGAGTGGTGGTGCCATGCAGATCAGGCACAGGCGAGGCAAGCATGAAGAGGCACAATGCAGGAAAGGGTAGCAGTGCAGGACATGGGGTGACAGCCTGCACAGGCAGACAGGACTCTACACAGCTGACAGACGCAGATAGATGGACCGAGGGAATGTTGGCAATTGTTGCAAGGGTATTATGGGCTGGCAGCACAAATCTGCAAAAATATGACTGTTACAGGCATGCATACTATTTGAGTAGGACAGGCATGAGAGGAGGGAACAATGAGCAATTGAACCCATGAACACTGCCAAGAATGGCATTGTATTAACCAGTAGGCTATACCTCCGTGGTGTATGTCACAGCAATGGCTGGGTACAGAAGGACTGCAGGTCACCGCACAAACTGTCTGCTCTGAGTGCCAGGATAGGGTAACCCCACCAGTACCCATGATGCAATGCACATGCTGAATAGCTGTCTACAACTTATCAGCAAATGGGGTCTGCACCTCTCCGGTACCTCAGCTTGGAAAGACGAACTGACAGTGCATGATACTGGCACAGAGTAGCTACAGACAATGCCATTGTGCAGGTTCTGTGTTCTCCCTGAGGGATAGGATGGGTGCTCAGCACTAGGTCTGCAGTACATGTGGTGCTAGAGATAGGCCCTACTGTACATCCCCATCACTGCCATTGTGTGACAGGTATTCCTTGCAGTGCAGCTGAAGGTAATTCAGTGTCTATCTGTATCCTGCAATCACATGTGGCCCTCTGGGACCAGGCACCACCCAGATTAGCATGCACCCTGTGTTAGGGTCTGGCTGATATGGGCACCTGTTATCAGGGAAGAGGTGTTTCCAAACTTGCATGAGGTTTGTGTAGCAGTGCCTTGATAGTTCAAAGTAGTATACACTACATACCCCAAAGGGCTCACATCACCCTTTTTGTAGGTAAGGAAGAGGTGCCCCAGACCCTGTGAAGCAACCTCCATCCTGCTGGTATGTGACAGCCCTCCAGGGTTGGTGGGCTAGAGCCATACTTGTGGCTGGGGCAGTGGCAGACCAGCAGCAATGATGGGGTTAGCTCTGGAAAACCCCAACTGCCTCACAGCACTGTCTGCCAGTCACCAGCAGACAGCACATTCAGACTGCACCGTATAGGTGTTCCAACCATGCACAGTCTAACTGCAGAGAGTCCACTAGCCAGTCCATACTCACAGAGAAACTATGTGCACCAAGCAGGCATCTCAGTGATTGTGACACCAGCACGGGGTACACAACAGGATCATTGGAGGCAGATAATATAGAGCACTATGTAGGAACCTAGACATGCCATGGTCACTGCTCGGTCAGAGTGAGTGCCCTCCCAGCATGCCATACTGTGGCCACCCTGTCCATGCAGGCGGTGGTTGGGTACTACAGTGTCCCAGCCATTGCCCCACACCCTGTGAAGATGCATCCTGGCCAATCCGCCCTGTCTGGGCCATACCCACAACACTTTGCTCCTCATTATGCACATATTCAGGCTAACGCTGGTAACAGTGGGACATTGTGGGTCCGGTGAGGTGTGGGCAGCCACAAAACAATGGATAGACATACACACACACACACTCCTATTGCAGCATTGTGCACAGATAGCGTTGGTTGGCAACCCTGCCTGCCACACTGGTCCTGATCACAGTGCCGACATTGCTAAACTGTGCAGGAGGTAGTAGTAGTGCCCTGGTGATATATGCAGCTCAATGCTGGGGCCAACAGCCTGACTCTCCATGCATCTTTGGATTGTGGAGCCTGTGTGAGTGGGTGTTTGTACCCCTGTTTGGTGCTGCTTTGGGCTTTGCACATGTTGCTGTTGTATCTGCATTGTAAGGTAAAATATAGGGACATGCTCTGCAGGAACCACAGCTGGGGCTTGAACCTGTGACCCTCTGCTTCTGGACACACTCACTGGGTGTACTGCACCACACTGTTGCCACAAATGCATGGTGGTCCCTGGGGCTACCTGTACCTTTCCTCAGCCATACCTTTTATGTTGCACTCCACACCACGTACTGGTACAGGGCATGGCCTAGGTCCACTGCAGGCAGGTGCCACTGCCCCCTCCAGCACGGGCAACCCCCCCCTGCCATGTTGACATGGTCATATGCTGTCGGTGCTGGTAGTGTGCAGTCCCAGGCCATCCACTGTGTGGGTAGGTGGTCTCCTAGGGAGCGGGGTCTGGGGCATGGGGCATACATGTGCATCCTCACATCCCCCCCCCCCATCACCGCCTACCAATAGTCTGTTCTTTCCGCTTGGGGGAGAGTTGGCTGGGGAGATGTCAGGTCAGTGCCCTGGCAACTGTCAGCTCGGGTGGACCAGGTAGATGTAGGTGGATTGTGTTTGGACTTTGTCAGCTGCTGTCATGGTGATTTCCGGTTTCTATGTTCCTATGTGCCACCTAGGCGCCCGCCTAGTCCACCCTGTGCTCCTGCTGCCCCCGCTACATGTCTCGCCTGCAGCCTCCTATGCCCCACTTGCATCATCGCCATAGTGGCCTTTCATACTTGGGCACTATGCAGGTGCTGGACATGGAGAACTACTATCACGTTTCTTGGGCTCCCTGTCTATTCTATACATTGCTGACACTTAAATGGTTTCTCTATCCTGCAAATGTGCATCTAATGGCAGGTTTTCATTTGCGGTAAGATGCAGCCCTTCAGTTCAGTGCGTTAGTGGGCAGGGAGCCTCTCCCCACCCACTCCCCGCCCATTGACCCCTTCCCCCTGCCCTATACCCACCCTCTGTGGTGTTTATTTATTTATTTTATTTATTTAGTATACATTTGTATACCGCTACTTCCAGCGATCAGCAGCGGTTTGATTACAGATTGGAAATTGTCAAATCATGACAGGAAATTTTTGAGGTATAAACACATTGATTAGACAGGAAAGCACAGCACACAGAACTATTTTACAGGGAACATGGGCTATGGAGGATTAAGTGGCTTGCCCAAGACCACAAGGAGCACCTGTGGGACTAGAAACCTCAGTCCTTCCGGCCCAAGGTTGCTGTCCTCCAGTGGGATTTGAACCCCCGACCTTCCGGCCCGAAGTACCTTGCCCCAACCACTAGGCCACTCCTCCACTCCTCCACGGCCGGGGACGTTAACGATCATTAAGTAACGTTAACGCGTGTTAACGTTACATGCCGCGTGTTAACGTTACCTAATGAGCGTTAACGTTACATAACGTGTGGTCTGTAACGTTACCGCAGTTTAGTAAACATACCTCTAAATGCACAATAGCAAACCGTAAATGCTTATCCTGTTCATTCGTTAACTGACATGGACTTTGCAGTTACTTTTAAATTTAGTTAACACTGTTCTTATGTTAGTCATTGTAAGAAAACTTGTGAAAACCACTCAATTTTCTTGGTTGCGTCAATTAATACTTTGGGGCTTCTAGGTATAAATTCATTTTCCCACTAGGTGGTGCATCTGTCATTAATTTTTGATGATTCATACAATAAACTAAATAGCTCTACTCATTAACCATTACATAATAATGCATCAACTCAGCATAAAAATACTGGAATGGCAAACCTCAGAAACCTCAAACATCTACCATAGTTCACTTTTTATGGTGAGCTCCGGTGTTCTTTAAGAGATTATGTACATCAACGGTTTGCACATTCACATATTCAGGCTACCCTTGGTCGTATACATACAAACAGACGTGAAAATGTACCCATAAATTATCAAATACAATATGTCCACATATCATAACATTTCACGCATCACAACCCATGCGTCGGGATACAATCCGTTCTTTGAATGGATTTAATCAAGATACCAGGAGTCATGGGTTGTGATGCGTATTTGGGGCTTCTAGTGTAAAGCAGCCTTGTGTACTGCTTTTCTACCAGTCAAAGCAGTGTACGTTCAGGTACTGTATATATATTTTTCCCTTGTCCCCCCAAAGAGGCTCACAATCTATGTTTTTGTACCTGAGGCAACAAAGGGTTAAGTGGCTTGCCCAAGGCCACAAGGAGCACCTATGGGACTAGAAACCACAGTACCTCCAGCCCAAGGTTGCTGTCCTCTAGCAGGATTTGAACCCCTGGTCCTCGGTATTTTGCCTCAAACATTAGGCCATTCCTCCCTTGCAATGGGCCTGAGCAGGAAAGTGTCACTGCATGAAAAGGTAATGTAGGAAGAAACTGGTGCAAACGGGCATTAAAATTGCTGTGGGCTTATGCTTCTTCTGTTCTCAGTACATTACCATATGCACCCCCTTATTGCCTTCACCATGGGGAAGACTGTTCCCTCTGTCCCCTCCCCCCCTTGATACGCCACTGAGTAAATCCTTGGTTCAGATCACAGCTTCTGGCCTGGACTCTTTTATATGAAAAGGGAAGAGGTGCGAGAATGTTTAGTACCAAGGGCCTCACAGCAATTGCAGGTCCCCATCAACGAATCCTGATATTTACTGCAACTCTAAGTGCCAAGGACTGAAAGACTGCATAAAAGCTCTTGGATTAGAGCTCCCGCTTGTCTGCCAAGTGGTTAGTAGGCAGCTGCCTGAAACACCCAGAAGGGGGTTATATTTGTAATTCCCCAAAGTGACTGTATTCAGTCCTGGACACCTGTTAAATTTTAAAAAGTAGATAAGTATAGGGGTGTTAGCCCAGTCATGCCACGTCTTCTGTTCTTATGAAGCCACGGAGCATGTCCTCCTATCTGGAGAGCTGATAACAAGAAGGACCTCGGGCTTCTGTCTTGCCCCAGTGTGTCCGTATCACAGCAGACCTTTCCCGTATGGTGCGCTTACAGTTTGGGTACCAGTGGTTCATTTGCTTGATGGTTGTGGGTGCTACTCCTTTTCTGTGGAATCATTGTCCATGTCTGCTCCTTCCGAGTCCTTATTACTTATTACTTCTATTAAATTTAGCTTGCGCCTTTTCATTATGTGAGCTCAAGATACATTACGTTCAGGTTCAATAAGTGTTTCACTCCCCCCAAAGGGCTTATAATCTAAGGCCCCAATGTGTTATTTGCCTATTAACATATGTCAATTGACAGTAATGTGCATCATTTGCTAATGGTGCAGCTTAATGCAGGATTTTCTTTTACCACAATGTACATTAGATAAAAAATATGCTGTCAAGTAGGAAAATATGCAGCGTGGCTCATTATTATGCAAAATTAGAAACTCAGTTCCAATAAGATGGATTATTCCTGGAAAGGTAACCACACCTTCAAAGGTAGGGTTAGCATTCCCCCCCCCCCCCCCCGAAGTACTGACATGCTAACACGAGATCTGATGCTCCTGGGGAGCAAGTTAAAGGAGCTGGCATTATAGAATATGTCTCAGACCCCTCATACTTTTGAAAAATAATCAGTGGTCCCCAGATCTCTTTGAAAAATAATCAGCACCTTCCCCACCCCCCACTATCCTGTACAGCTGATCCCTTTGAAAAATAATTAGAGTCTCCTCATCCCTACCATGCAGCCCCCTGGCACATACCTTTGGATCTTTGGTTGGTAGTGGGGAACAGGAATGTTCCCCATCTTGGGCCTCCTGGACCCTAGTGATAGTGCTGCAGCAGAGGGAGAGACGCATTGCTGGTAAATAGCAGCGTAGAATATAGTCAGTCCGCGGCTTCCATTTGTGCAGCAGCTGCTGCTGGGGCAGAAGCAACTTGCAGTTGTTCCTGCCTTACCCCCACTATCCACCAGGGATATAAAGGCAGGGCTTTTTTTGTGCCTGTACATCCTGGTACACCGTACTGGCACCTATTCAGAATGCCTTGTGCCTGTGTAGTTGCAACACATGCAAAGTTGCCTACACAGCACGCACCATTGCCTCAGCCAGAGCAGCTATCTACAGCCAGATTGCCTCTGACCCCCCTCCCCCCCATGCGGGATTGATGGTACCTCTCTGCCTCAGCCTCCGAGTCTTGGCTGTCGGCACACAATGTGCCCTCCTGACCTTCCAACTCCTGCGCAAGTCCTTTCCCAAGCCGGCCCTCTGAGCTGATCTGGCAGTGGATGAGCCCTGCCTTGAAGAGCTTTTCATATTGCAACAAAGTCCTCCACAGAGGCGGACTCCTCGCTGACCAGTAGGTCCATCTGTCCAGTCAAGTTTTGTTTTTAAAGGCAGAGCAGAGCAAGGGCCAGTCACAACAAGGAGGTTGCAGCAGAAAGAGCAATACTGGAGCCTGTTTCATCGTGCAAGAGCCCAGCCTCTGCACAGGGGGGTGGGGAAAGGGAGAGAGGGGGACAGATGCTGGGGGGAGGGGAGAAAGACAGGAGGAGATGCTGGACACATGGGGCAAAAATTGGGGAGATGCTGCATGTCTGAGGGGGAGGGGAAGAGAGAGAGGAGGACAGAGGCTGGACATATGGGAGAAAGGGGGGGGGGAGAGAGAATAGTACATGCTGGACCCATGGGAGCAAAAAAGGGGAGGCTGCGCATTTGAGTGGGAGGGAAAGATCAGAGAGCAGGACATGCTTGACACAGTGGGGGAGAGATGCTGTACATTGGGTGAGGGGGAGAATGAAGGAAAGAGAGATCCTGGACTGCAGGAGGACTAGACAAGAGAATGTCTTTAACTTTTGGGATAGAATAGAATGCTAGGTATCATAAGGAAAGGAATGAAGAATAAAACAAAGGATGCTATAATGCCTCAATATTGGAGGAGTAGCCTAGTGGTTAGGACACAGTACCTCGGGCCGGGTGTTTAAGTCCCACCTAGGGACAGCAATCTCAGGCCAGAGGGACTGGGGTTACTACTCCTATAGGCATTCCTTGTGGCCTTGGGCAAGCCACTTAACCCTTTGTTGCCTCAGGTACACATAGACTGTGAGCCCTTTGGGGACAAGGGAATGTATCCAGTACCTGTTTGTAGTGATTACATAATGTAAACTGCTTTGATTGAAGTATAAGGCAGTATAGAAAACCGGTTAAATAAATAAATAAATATAATATTGTTCTATGGTGCGACCGCACCTTGAATATTGTGTGCAATTCTGGTCACCGTATCTTAAAAAGGATATAGCGTTATTAGAAAAGATACAGAGAAGAGCCATCAAAATGGTAAAGGGGATGGAATGATACCCCTATGAAGAGAGGCTACAAAGGTTAGGGCTCTTCAACCTGGAAAAGAGACGGCTGAGGGGAGATATGATAGAGATCAATAAATGAATGAATGGAGTGGAACAGGTAAATGAAGATCGATTGTTTACACTATCAAAATCTAGATAGACTAGGGGACATGCAATGAAGCTACAGGGTAACCTATTTAAGACTAATAAGAGAAAATATTTTTTCACTCAACGTGTAATCAAACTCTGGAATTTGCTACCTGAGGATGTAGTTAAAAGCTGTTAGTGTAGCTGGGTTTAAAAAAGGTTAGATCCATGTAAATAGTTTTGAAACAGTTCCATGCAATGTTACCTGTACATAGTTACAAATACCGTTCTATGTAAAGTATACCGAAGTATACAAAATTGTTAACTGTTCCATGTAAACCGCCCTTGATCTCTGGAAGGGGCGGTATAGAAGAAATAGATAAATAAATAAATAAATAGTACAAGTTCCTGGAGGAAAGGTCCATAAACCATTATTAAAGGGGACCCAGAATATCCATTGCTTGACCCAATATAAGCATTGTGGAACCTGTGTCTTTTTGGAAAGCTGCTAGGTACTTATGACCTAGATTGGCCACTGTTGGAAACAGGATACTGGGCTTGATGGACCTTCGTCTGACTCGGTCTGGCATATCTTATGTTCCTATGGGGTATGTTTACTAAACCGTCATAATGTTACAGGCATTAGTTGCAGCGATAATGTGAAGGTTGCCATATAAGGAGTGGGTGTTCCGGTCTTAAGGTAGCAATCGCGGGTTATCGCGCGATAAAGTGTGCCGTGTCCATTATCACGCGTTAACCTTAACTTCGCGTGCTGACCTGCAATCACAGCAATAGAGGTGTAGCACACTGGTTACTGCAATGACTGTGGAAGCAGAGGTCATGGGTTCAATTCTACAGTGGTGTTATGTAATAAGGCTGTCTGAGGCATTACCTTTTACTTTAAATTAGTGCTGTCTGTGGTATTTTCTTTTTTAATTTAAATTAGTGCTGCCAGCAAACATACCCTCACAGTGCCATAACCTAAGGTGCTGCATAAGGCGCCTTATAAGGCATTCCAGAGGGCACATTATGAAGCGCACTGTCCACCAAGGCACCTGATAATGTTCCCTATAGGGTGCCTTATAAGGCACTTTATAGGGCGCCTTATCAGGCACCTTAAGGTTACAGCACTATGAGGGTGTTTTTGCAGGCAGCAGTAATTTAAATTACAAAATGGAAATGCCTCAGACAGCCCTATCAAATAACACCACTGTGGGATCAAACCCATGATCTCTGCCTCTACAGTCAGTGAAGCAACCAGTGGGCTACATCTCTATAGCTGCTAACAATCCCCTGGCTGGCTACAGAAAGACTGCAGGTCACACACAGACTGTCTGCTGTGGTTACCAGGACCCATGATGCACTGCATATGCAGATCAGCAGTCTACAGATGATCACAAGAGGGGGTATGCACCCCCACAGCACCTCGGCCTGGTAGGGGGAACTGACCATGTGTGTTACTGGCACAGAGTAGCTACAGACTGTCACATTGTGCGGGTACTGTGCTCACCCTGAGGGCGAGGTGGGGCGCCCAGCACCAGGTCCGCAGCACCTGGCTTAGCTGAGATAGGATATGCTGCAGGTCGCCATCAGTGCCAGTGTGTGATAGATGGTCTTTGCAGACACACCTAGGCTACACCTGTGTCCATCTGTATTTCCTTGTCACGTGTAGCCCTTGTGGATTATGATGCACCCAGAATAGTGCATATCCTGTGTGGGTGCCATGGTCACATAATGTAAGTGAAGGGGGGTGTTTGGACCCATAAGCAGATTATGTAGCACCACCCAACCCACTCTCTGGGGCTCAGGGTGGGGGACAGGATGGCCACCAACAGATCCACATTCTACATCCCTGCAATGGTGGTAGTAGAGAGGACCATCGACCCCATTCCTGCTGGGGAACAGGCACCCTACAGGGCAGTCACTGGAGAGCTGTACACATCCATAAGGAAATGGCAGACAGACAGTAGGTCTGCAAATGCTCAGCTGACATTCTCCAGCAGCAAGCACAGTGAGCCTCCAGCTGTGGAACCCTGCAAGGTGCTCCAGCCATACACATACTAACTGCAGACAGTCTGCTAGCTAGCACATAGTGCATGCTCCTGGAGAAACTGTGTGCACCCAAAAATGGGATGTGAGCACACACACACCAAGCAGATAAGTCAGTGATTAGGCCCCAGAAAAAAAGAACCCATAAATATCACTTGAGAGAAATACTGCATAGCACGATGGGGGAACCTAGCCATGCCGTGGTCACTGTTCAGTCAGGGTGAGAGTGACTTCCCAGCAGGACATGCTGTGGCCACCCTGTCCATGCAGGTGGTGGCTGGGCACTACAATATCCCAGCCATTGTCCTATGCCCTGTGCAGATGCATCCTGTCTGGGCCATACCCACAGTACCTTGCTCCTCATTATGCACATTGGCAGGCTAACACTGGAAACAGTGCAAGCAGTGTGGGCTCAGTAAGGTGTAGGCAGACACACATTCCCACACCTATGCCAGCATTGTGCAAATATAGAGGCTTTTGGCAGCCCTGGCCACCACACCAGTCCTGGACACAGTGCAGGCATGGCTATAGTACGCAATACTGTTGGGGTCACTCCCCAGGGTGGTAAACACTGTCAGAAACCAAAACTGAAACACACTCCACAGATATCAGAAAGGTTGCTATGATGCAGCTCTATCAGCAAATTGTGATTAACATAGGAATTGTTATCTGCCATTAATCATAGCAACATTTTGATATATGTGGAACGTGTTCCCAAGTTTAGGGCGGCATTGCTAAGGTATGCAAGTGCTAGTATTGGGACATGCTGCTGCATGCAGGGCCCAACAGCCTGACTCTCCATGAGGCTTTGAATAGTGAAGTCTGTGGGTGTGAGTGTTTATGCCCCTGTTGGCCGCTGCTCTAGGGCAGAGGTTCCCAACTCCGGTCCTGGTGGGCCAAACACTGTTCAGGTTTTCATGCTGTCCCCACTGGGGGCAGCGCATACAAATGCAGCACAGGCATATTTATTAGGGACAGCATGACACCTGAATGGTGTTTGGCCCTCCAGAACTACAGTTGGGAAACTCTGCTCTAGGGATTGCACATGTTTATGGTGTCTGTGCTCTGTAGGGTAAAATATAGGTGTTTCAGGCATGTTTATTTTATCTGCAATAAAGGTTCTGTCTTTATTACCACGGTTTAGTACTGGGTAAAATATGGATACAGGGTTGACAGAAGCCACAGCTGGGACTTGATCTGGTGACCTTCTGCTCCTGAGCACACTGGCTGTGTGCACTGCACCACACTGTTGCTGCAGAGATAGATCATTCCCTGATAGATCATGACTGTTCGTCGGACAGACCCTGTCTGTTGCAGTGCATGGCACCCACCAAAACGGGGCTTGGCCGTGGTCTGCTGTGGGCAGATGCCACTGCCCCCTCCGCCACCAGCACCCCTCTGCCACCATGCTGACATGCCCTTATGCCGGTGGTGCTGGTGGTGCACAGTCCCAGGCCATCCAGTGTGCCGGTAGGCAGCTGCCTATGGTATGGGTTCTCAGGTAGGGTGCCTACATGGACATGCGCGCTTCCTTCCGGCACCGCCTGCCAATGTTATGTGCCCTTGGGGGTACCTGCTGGGTAATATCCCCTGTGACACTGTGGGACACACACTCATGCCCATGTTGGACCCTCGTCAGATGCCGTCTTGCTGCTTTACAGTTTCGGCATTCCTATGTGCCACCTAGGCATCTGCCTAATCCGCACTGTGCCCCAGCTGGACCACAGCATGTGCTGCCTGCAGCCCCATGTATCCCATTTACAGCATCAGTATAGTTGCCGTTTACTACGTGCCCACTCTGCTGTTGCTGCACATGTGCACGCCATAACAAACCTGCCCAATCTAAATGACAGAAACCCTGATCAGCGCTATTTCAATGTGGGATCATTCACTTTGTAGGGGGACAGAGCATAGACCCTTCCAAACATGATATCTTAATTTTTACGCTTTGTCAGTAGTGTTGCTTTATGTTTATCATTAATATCAATATTGGCCAGCTTGGTTATTGGGATTTTAAATGTGGTTCTGGTCATTTTATATGTTTATTTGCCTTTTTGGTTCCTGCACATGTATCACAACTATCACTTTTCTGGGTTTCCCTGCCTTTGCTGCACATTGCTGACTGAAATTGTTTCTCTTTCCTGCAAATGTGCCTTAACGCGAGGGTTTCACTGGCGTTAGTGTTCAGACCCGTATTTCACAGCGTTAGTGTGCCTGGAGCCTCTCCCCTCCCACTCTCCGCCCATTGACCTCTTCTCTCTGCCCTCTGGGAAGCCTTACTCCACCCTTCAGACCCAGATTTCACAGCATTAGTGTGCCTTAATGCCGCCTCTGCGTTATGGCGCGATAAGTGCCGTTAGCGCACAATAATGTTACATTATCGCGCAATAATGTCACTTATCACGTGATAATACCACCGCTGCGACGTTAGCGCCGTTTAGTAAGCATACCCCTATGTTCTTATGATATGTCAGATTTGGAAAATGTGCACCTCTGTTATTGGGGTTTTCAGTTAGGTTGTGTGCATATTTCTACTCTTCTAATTTGTGGTCCCTTGTTCCTTGTTCTGTATTTGGTGAAGGAGAGAGGGGAGGAAATGCTGGACACATAGAAAAAAAGGAAGAGATGCTGCACACCTGGGGTATGGGTGGTAAATAAAGGAAGGTGAGATGCTGGATTGCAGGAGAACTGAGGAAGGGAAGGGGAGCAATAGGACTGGAAAAATAAAATGCCCAGTCAAAGGTAGAAAATGCAATTTCTGTAACATTTTGGAATATGTCAGTTCTGAAAAATATGCATCTTATTTGGAGTTTTCAGTTAGGATATTGTCTGCATATTTCTATTTCTAGTTTGTAGTACCTTATTCTGTATTTGGTAGAGTCTGTTTGTATTCCATATATGTGATAAAGTTGAGCGATTCTGCTAGCGTGTAATTTTTGTAGGAATCTGTAGCAGTCATGTTCTGTTTCTCAGAAAGAGATGTATTGGTGTTCAAGAGTCTGATGGAATATTTTCAGGCTGGTTTCTCATACAGGAAGAAAAGTAGTTCTCTCTTAGTTTATTCAGTGTTGCATTAGAGTCTGGCTTCTTGGGATTTTCAGTTCAGTTTTTCATTGCACACTTCTATTTGTAATTTATGGTCATTGATTTTATATTTGGTGAGGCTCTATCTGTGTTCTGCATAGATATATTCTGCTCTGGCATGCTCTATGGCTGGCTACAGGGGCGTAGTTACTGGGAGAACATGGCTACTGTATGGGGCAGAGCCCTGGAAGTCACCTGCCCCCTAAAGTTGGCCTTGTATGTGAGTACCAGCACCAAAAAGCAGTATATAAAGATATCTGCCAGGGAGAATAAGATGGTGAGCAGGGGGAGCCTCTGATTATTTTTCAAGGGATTGGAGGAGTGGGGTGGGGGGGGGGGGGAGGAACTACCATGGGGGTGCTGATTATTATTCAAAGGAATCAGGGAGTAGGTGTTATATATCTTGGGGCATTGTTGCTGCAGGGATGTGCAATATTCCCAGCTGCAGCAAAGCAAAAATAAATTTACCTTGGGATTCATTGTCCCATTAGTGAATCTCACTTAAATTTTCCACAGTAAAATAACACACAAGCACACTATCTTACCAAGGGTTAGGATTTGAACCACGGTTTCCCTAGTTCTCATCCAATGACCAGCGACTTCCACGTTGAGTCTTTACCAGATAGGATGCTGTAATTGTCTAAAATGTATTCTTGGATCTTGTTGTTCTACTCTTTGGTATGCCTGAAGATCTGGAAATCAGTTTTTCCCTTAGCACTACTAGTGTTTGGCCCTGCTTCTCATCTTCCTAGATATCTGTTGGGCTATACTTCCTTTTTGTCAAAATCTCCCATGCCCTATGTCATCACTTTCTTGACTTTTGTGTCAGGTTGCTGTCTGTTTCCTTCTGGCTACTGGGCGTTAACACTGGACTCTCCTTTCCCTCCTCTACCTCCACAATCTGGCCACCCCACCACTATTTCTTCTGACTTTGGACTGAACTCCGTTCTACTGCTGTTGCTTGCAACTGTCATCTCTCTCCTTGAGTTTATTTCGCTCTTTGTTCTCACCTCACCTTGCCACTCTGCCTCCTAAGCACACTTTCAAGATTCACTGTCATTGATTCACTTGCCATGTGGGTGGCAAGAGGAATCATCCCTTGACTTACCAAATAATTACTCTGCTATTCCTCTCTTGCAATCTCTTATACAGAGACTAAGGGGTATGTTTACTAAGCAGCGGTAGCGGCTTCCGTACGATATTGAGCCATGGCTCCATTGGGCTGCAACTCCAGTATCGCACAGAAGCCGCTACCGCTGCTTAGTAAACATACCCCTAAGATCAACAGACACTTATTCTAATGAAGGAACCAGAAGGCAAAGATCTTGAAAGAGTTCTGAATCATCTGTGGTACCTGAAGATTGGAAGGTGGCCGATGTAATGCCAAATTTTTAAAAGGGTTCCAGGGAAACTGCAGACTGGTAAACCTGATATTGATGCCAGGTAAAATAGTATAAATCATTATAAAAAAAAACTAAATTACTATAAATATTATGATTTAATGAGACAAAGCCATCATGGATTTTTATGTTCTTAAGGATTTAGCCAAGTGAAATCTTGCCTCACCAACATACTCCATTTTTTAAAGAAGTCAATAAACATGTGGATAAAGGTGAATCAATTTTCAAAATGTGTTTGACAAAATCCTTCAAGAGAGATTCCTGAGGAAATGAAAAACTATGGGCTAGGAGGCAACGTCCTATTGCTGATTGGGACCTGGTTAAAAGAGAAAGCAGAGAATAGGTCTGAACATCAATATTCTCAGTGGAGAAAGGTAAGTAGTGGAGAGCCCCAGGGATTAATGCTTTTTAACATATTTATGAATGATTTGATAATTAGAACGAGTGAAGTAATCAAATTTGCAGATGACAGAAAATGTTTCAAAGTTGTTTATGATTATGTTTATTTTAGATTTGCTATGCCGCTCTTTGCAAGGCATCAAGGTGGTTTACAATGATTAAAATGTTTCCTGTAGTATAATGACAGAACAAAATTTGAAGATTCAGAAAGAGTGGATAGTCACTGGTTCATAATTTCATAACTTAACTAAAGTTAAAAGAAGAGAAAAAGGAGAAGCTAATGCTGACTCTCGACCACTATCATTCAATTTCTGATCCTAGGCTTACAGAAAAACTTGGGAATAGAAATACGTTTTTAGGGCCACCTTAAACTTAGAGAATGCACATGGGCAGCAAGTTCCTTAGACGTGGTTCCCAAGAAGTAAAAAGTGGCATGCTGTGTGGTTTCTAATCTAGCGGGGCCAGTTGCAGAGAGGACTAATAGATTCTCAGATTGCGATCTGAGAGACCGCATGGTGGTGTAAGGCTATATTTATTTATTTATTATTACATTCTCTTATATACCGCGCTATTCTGCATCAGTGCGGTTTACATTGAACAAACTGAAATTACATTGAACAGGGTATTATAACTTGGAGATAACTATTTTACAGGGAACATGGGCTATATATATATTTGGCTTGATAAAGTGCTAGACCTGAATGGAGTGCTTTGAATGTCAATAACAGAAGTCAATGTTCATGTATGAGCAAAGATGTAACATGATCCAATCACTTTGCATGGGAGATCAATTTTGCAGCCATATTTTCGATGATTTAGAGTCATTTCATATTTGTATAGCTTCTATCATTGTATAGAGGATTGCTCTTGTCTAATTTTCTAATGACTAGAGTATTTACCATGGTTGTTGAGGTAGCTTTGCTCAGAAAAAGTCTGATTGACTTTCTAATTAATAAGATTTGTTCATCAAAAGTTAAATTACTATCCAAGAAACATTCAAGTATAGAAAGGAATTTGTTGAGAGACAATGGCTGTTCGAGTAAAGTGGGAGCATAGTCCAGAGTCCATAAATGATCTGTAACACATAAGCTTGGGACTTACATTTTCCTTCAAATGGTTTTCTTCAAGCCAAATAACTACTGCAGCCCAGCAATTGTTTAATGGAGTAAGATCTGGTTTCAGTGGATTTAAGTAACCAACTAGTTTATATATCATAAGTGAATTAGAATCCGCTGACACCACATGAACTAAGGTTACTAGTGGGCTACGAAAAGAGTGAATAGAATAGGCACTAAGATGGACCATTGTGGGACTCTAAGGTCAAGTGATTACTGTTGCAAGCTGACAGAGATTATGGTTGTAAGAAATTACAGGAGGATTTTGCAAGACTGGGAAACTGAGCATCCAAATGGCAGATGAAATTTAATGTGGTAAATTGCAAAGTGATGCACAAAGGGAAGAATAATACAGATTATAGCTACATGCTGTTAGATTCTGCAATAGGAGGAAAAGGATCTAGGCATCATTGTAGATAATATGCTGAGCAGAGAATTTCACTGTATGGTGGCAGTGGCCAAAAAAGGGAATCAGACTGTTAGGAATAATTAGGAAAGCAATGGAGAATAAAACAGGGTCTCTCCATTTCAAAGCAAGAAGGAACCAAAGCTCCACCAACTGGACAATGTCTGGGAAAAATCATATTGCCAAAGTTGTTGACCCCATTACAGCTTCTACCTGTGTCCAGACAGAGATCCCAAAGACAGTTGAAGGACCGGTTCCATGTGCAGGATGCCTTCATGCACTCAGGAAACAGGTGGAGGAGCTCAGAGAAAAGGTGTCAAGGCTGAGGAGCATTCCTGATAGTGAGAATTACATTGATGAGATGCTTCTTGAAACATCCAAGCTGTCCAGCAGAGGTGAGGATGGGAGCCTACAGAAGGACCAAGGTTGGACATGAGTCACCAGGGCCAGCAAAATCACCAATCCAACTCCTCAAGCCCTTGAATTAAAGAACCATTATGCAGCCCTGGAAGTGGAAGTGGAGGAGGTGGAGGCATCCCAGGAAAGGGAAGAACCAGAGCTCAAGACCCCACATTTGCTGAATCAGTGATACTAGGAAATGAAGGTACTGAGGCATCCATCTGCTGATGAGACGATGTCCAGAGAGGTATGCAGTCTGCCAGGTGCCAAAATTCAAGATGTTATGGAGAGTTTGCTGAGACTTATCAAGCCTACTGACTTTTACCCAATGTTGCTCATCCATGTCAGCACAAATGATACTGCCAGGTATTCCTCTGAGCATATCAAAAGTGACTTCATGGTTCTGGGGCAGAGGGTGAATCAAATAGGGGTGCAGGTGGTGTTCTCTTCAATCCTCCCTGTTGAGGGTAACGGCCAGGGCAGAGAAGCTTGCATCCTGGAGATAAATGCATGGTTGCATGGATGGTGTAATCGAGAGGGTTTTGGTTTCCTGGACCATGGGATGATGTTCCAAGAGCTGCAGAGCAGAAATGGCATCCATCTGTCCAAGAAGGGTCAACATGTCTTCAGTAGCAGACTAGCTAATCTACTGAAGAGGGCTTTAAACTATATTAATTATGAAGAAAGCCCCCAGGTAAGTGAAACATTAAATACCTTTATAGAAATAGGTAAAAGGGGAAAGATGTGGAAAGCCATGTCTATAAATGCCTGTAGCATGGGAAATAAGATCCCAGATGTTGTGGCTTTAATGGGAGAGGCTAACTTGGATTTAGTGGCAGTTACAGAGACATGGTTCATGGATAACCATGACTGGGATATATC
The DNA here is from genome assembly GCA_033557465.1 of Ichthyophis bannanicus. Classification (NCBI taxonomy): domain Eukaryota; kingdom Metazoa; phylum Chordata; class Amphibia; order Gymnophiona; family Ichthyophiidae; genus Ichthyophis; species Ichthyophis bannanicus. The sequence continues at coordinate 997,450,902 of CM066034.1, forward strand.
TATACCAGGCTATACTTTATTCTGAAAGGACAGGGTAGGAAGAAGGGGAGGAGGAGTGGCACTATATGTAAAAATAGTATTAAAGCTATGGAAATGCAGGGCTTAATAGGGAGAGAGGAGGCAGCGTGAGTTAAACTGGAATGCTGGGTATCATAAGGAAAGGAATGGAAAATAAAACAAAAGATATTATAATATAAGATATTATAACCTAGGGATGGACCCTAAAGTTACTGCTTGGGTTAGAAATTGGTTGGGTGGGAGGTGACAAAGAGTACAAGTAAATGGAGCTCACTCTGAGGAGAAGGATTTTATTTATTTATTTCGACAGATTTGTATACCGCCTTATCCTTCAATCAAAGCGGTCACAACACAATCGGGGGATACATTTAACACACGGGGATATGAGACACATACACTAATACTTACAGGGAACATGGGCAATGGAGGGTTAAGTGGCTTACCCAAGACCACAAGGAGCATCTGTGGGACTAGAAACCCCAGTCCTTCCGGCCCAAGGTTGCTGTCCTCTAGTGGGATTTGAACCCCCGACCTTCTGGCCTGAAGTACCTTGCCCCAACCACTAGGCTACTCCTCCCTCCAGTGGATGTTACCAGTGGTGTGCCAGTGGTTACCAGTGGTGGGGCACACCACTGGATGTTACCAGTGGTGTGCCCCAGGGATCTGTCCTTGGTCCGATTCTTTTTAACATCTTTGTTAGTGATATAGCGAAAGGGCTGTCGGGTAAGGTTTGCCTCTTTGCGGATGATACCAAAATCTGCAATAGAGTAGACACCCAGGAAGGTGTAGATAACATGCTTGGATGCATACGGAGAGGAATGGCTAGCAGAAAAAAGGAGGTGTTAATGCCACTTTATAAGTCTTTGGTGCGACCTCATTTGGAGTATAGTGTGCAATTCTGCAGACCGCACCTTCAAAAGGATGTGAACAGGATGGAGTCGGTGCAGAGGGTGGCTACTAAAATGATTAGTGGTCTTCATTATATAGCATATGAGGACAGACTGAAGGATCTTAATATGTACACCTTAGAGGAAAGGCGGGATAGAGGTGATATGATTGAGATGTTTAAATACCTTCGTGGCATAAATGTTCAGGAAGAGAGCCTCTTTCAATTGAAAGCAAGTTCTGCTACAAGGAGACATGGGATGAGGGTAAAGGGAGATAGATTCAGGAATGATATGCGGAAATATTTATTTATGGAAAGAGTAGTGGATCCGTGGAATAGTCTCCCAGTGGAGGTGGTAGAGATGAGGACAGTAACTGAATTCAAAAAAGCATGGGACAAACACAGAGGATCTCTAAAGGTAAAAAGGGGACTGTTGTAGTTGTTGATATGGAAGGACAGACTAGATAGGCCATGTGGTCTTTTTCTGTCATCATGTTTCTATGTTTCTAATGCCTCTATATCGTTCCATGGTGAGACCGCACCTTGAATATTGTGTGCAATTCTGGTCGCCGTATCTTAAAACGGATAAAGCGATATTAGAAAAGGTTCAGAGAAGAGCCACCAAAATGATAAAGTGGATGGAAGGATACTCCTATGAAGAAAGGCTAAAAAGGTTAGGCCTCTTTAACCTGGAAAAGAGACGGCTGAGGGGAGATATGATAGAAGTCTATAAATTAATGAACGGAGTGGAACAGGTAAACGTAGATCGATTGTTTACGTTATCAGAATATAGAAAGACTAGGGGACATGCAATGAAGCTACCAGGTAAACTATTTAAGACTAACAAAAGAAAATATTTTTTCACTCAACGTGTAATCAAACTCTGGAATTTGTTACCGGAGGATATAATAAAGGCTGTTAGTGTAGCTGGGTTTAAAAAAGGTTTGGACAAGTTCCTGGAGGAAAGGTCGATAAACCATTATTAAGAAGGGACCCAGGATATCAATGCTTGACCCAGTACAAGCATTGTGGAAGCTGTGTCTTTTGGGGAAACTGCTAGGTATGTATGACCTAGATTGGCCACTGTTGGAAACAGGATACTGGGCTTGATGGACCTTGGTCTGACCCAGTATGGCATATCTTATGTTCTTATGTTCTTTTTTTTTTATTTTATATTTATGAAATTTTACAAAATAAACAAGAAAGTTACAAAAACATTCTTGAAGAAAACAAGTAGATATCTCAAAGAAACAACCATACACCAAAAACTAACAAAGCAAATCCTAATGAATTAAGAGATATCCTCCACACTAGCCCACAATACAGGGGGGGAAAAATCCACATCCATATAATAATACCCAAAAGTGTAAAGAAACTGGAAGCAACTGTCTAGCTATGGCAAATAAATCTATGAGAGATCTAATGAAGGCTTCTGTGGGACCTCCATACGCCTGGCACTAATGAAGGCAGTAAGTTGGGAAGGTTCGTAAAAAATATAAGAAAACGATTTATATTTCACCAGACATTTACATGGATGCTTTAGAAAAAACAAACCCCCCAACTGAAGAATACCAGGACGCAACAATAGAAACTCCTTACGACGTTTCTGCGTATCCCTAGATAAATCAGGATAGACTCTTACCAGTAACCCTATAAATAAAAGATTTCTTTTCTTAAAAAAAAGCTTCAAGAGCCATTCTCTATCAGATAACAGAGCAAAAGTAACTAACAATGTAGAGGGAATTGGATTCTCTTGCACAGAGTTCTCAAGAAACTCAGTTAAATAATCTTCGGATAAATAATTTTCCAAGAGTGATTTCTATATCTTCCTGATTTCTATATCTCCCAGAGAAATGTTTCGGTTATATTTAGTTGAGGTTCTGGGTGTATCCCCTGAGTTGATCCCCCCTTTGGTTAGAGTGTATTGTCTGCCTAAGGCAAAATTAACCTCGGGAGAGGCTATGGTGGGGGGTGGCCTGGAACAAGAAAATGTTCTTAATGTTCTTATGTTCTTAACTAGAAAGAGGGAAAGAGAAATCCATTTGCATTAGTGTGATATACAGACCTCCATCACAGGGAGAAGACGTGGACATAGAAGACATACACAGCATTGCCAGGAAAGGGGAAGTGCTACTGATAGGGGATTTCAATATGCTAGATGTTGATTGGTGCATCCCTGCTGTGGTGTCATCTAGAAGCAAGGAGACCCTGGATTCTTTACAGGAAGAAGTATTCAGACAGTTGGTAGCAGAACCCACACATAAGGGGCCATACTGGACTTGTTGCTTACCAATGGGGAAAGTGTTTCTAATGTTATAGTGGGAGACCTCCAAATATTCCAGAAGGAATGAAAAACTTATCTGTTCATCCAGCACTTCCATAACCCTAATTTCACCCCTGATCAAGTCCCCCTGACCAACTTGACCCCTGCACCACATAACATTTGCTCCACTCCAAACCAACCATAAGCCCACTCCTACCCATTATGGTGTCATTTCTCTTACCATCACTAAAACGTCTGCGCCTACAATAAGAATCTGAAGATCTATGATTGTAAATAGTTCTCATGTTATCTGTTTATTGTAAATAGTTCACCGGTTACATGATGTTCATTGTATTATGTTTTGTTCTATTGTAAACCGCCCCTGATCTCTGTAAGGAGTGGTATAGAAAAGCATCCTACATAAATAAATAAATAAAGATCATAGTAACATAGTATATGATGGCAGATAAAGACCACTATGTTCCATCTAGTCTACCCAGCAAGACAGCAAGAGTAGGTGCACCTGCCGCTCCGTGCAGGTCAGCCCTCCCCACTTTGTTTAGGGGTATACCCACCGCTCCATGTAGGTCATCCCTTTTTGTTGAGATATAAGAGATATGTTTATTTTGATTTTATCCTGCTGCTAGAAAGGGATCCACTGTGTCTGTCCCATGCCATTTTGAATTCTGTCACTGTATTTGCCCCTACCACATCCATCGGAAGGGCATTCGAAGCATCCACCACCCTTTCAGTGAAAAAGTATTTCCTGACATTGCCTTTCAGTTTACCCCCTTACAGCTTCATGTTATGCCCTCTAGATTTACAGCTTCCCTGTTTTTGAAAGAGGTTTGTTTGTTCATAAAAGTATTTAAAGGTTTGAATCATATTTCCTCTATCCCTCCTCTCCTCTATCCCTCCTCTCCTCCAGAGTGTACATATTTAGGTCTGATGTTCCATCATCTCATATCCAGTGATCACCAGATAGTGTCGCTCAGTATTAGGACTAGGGCTGATAAAATCCATTCTAAAGTGAGGGTCTTAGACTTGAGGAAAACTAACTTTGCCAAGATGGGCCAATACCTCAAGGAGTCGTTAGCGGGATAGGAACAGCTGGGGAGTGTAGAAAAACAGTGGGAAGAACTGAAAGTGGATATTTTAAGGGCAACCAACCTTTTTGTTAGAATGGTAAATAAAAGGAAAAGGAAAAGGAGGTCACTATGGTTCTCAAAAGAAGTAGCTGAAAAGGTGAAGAAAAAGAGGGAGGCCTTCATGAAATACAAGAGATCACAGAAAGAGGAAGAGAGGCATCTATATTTGGAAAAACAGGCTGGCAAAGTAGTCAGGAAAGCAAAGGTACAAAAAGAAGAAAAAATAGTCAATACAATAAAATGGGGGAATAAGACATTTTTCAGATATGTTAGTGAGAGCAGGAAGGGCAAAAGTGGTATAACCAAGGCAGGTCGGACCCGGTGGCCCCCGCTCCCCCCGCCCCCTTTCACATTTTTGCCATGCCCGTACCCATAAGAAATACAAAAACACTGATCTTTTGGCTCAAATGGTCGCAGCTTTATTAAGTTAACACAATCCAAACATTGTTTTCAACATCCAACTTCTTACTGTCATACTAACTCCCCAAGCGGAATGAGCCCTCAACCGCCATACCACTAGCAAGGTGAGCTCATTCCACTCCCGCCGCGGCCGAGCCAGCGGCAAATCCACCCCCCTTTTCCCCGGCCTCGCCATACTACTAGCAAAGACCGGCCAGGGGTCACCCGGGTTGGGGGCACCCGCCCCCACCCCCATTACAGCTTAAGGCTCTGGACCCCGGAAACCTCCGGGATCCCGCCTCCCCCCCCCCCCAGCTGCGACAACCCAACCCCTCTATCCTGAATGCAGGGTGGGCGGGCGGGAAGATGCCGTCCTCTTCACCGGTCTCGTCAAGGGACCGCCGCCGCCGCGCGCTCCTCTTAAAAACCCCCCCTTTACCCCTCTCCTCATTGGCTCGCGCCCTCCTCCATCAACGGGGCGAGCCAATGGGTTCAAATAATGCGCCCCAGCCCCCGCCCACCACTTCACGCCGAGGGCAGGGTCCCACCGGGCCGCGCGCCTGGTTACCTACGGCCGCTAGGGACCCTGCCCTGCGGCCTCGCCATAACCAAGGCAGGTCGGACCCGGTGGCCCCCGCTCCCCCCGCCCCCTTTCACATTTTTGCCATGCCCGTACCCATAAGAAATACAAAAACACTGATCTTTTGGCTCAAATGGTCACAGCTTTATTAAGTTAACACAATCCAAACATTGTTTTCAACATCCAACTTCTTACTGTCATACTAACTCCCCAAGCGGAATGAGCCCTCAACCGCCATACCACTAGCAAGGTGAGCTCATTCCACTCCCGCCGCGGCCGAGCCAGCGGCAAATCCACCCCCCTTTTCCCCGGCCTCGCCATACTACTAGCAAAGACCGGCCAGGGGTCACCCGGGTTGGGGGCACCCGCCCCCACCCCCATTACAGCTTAAGGCTCCGGACCCCGGAAACCTCCGGGATCCCGCCTCCCCCCCCCAGCGGGGGCAACCCCACCCCGCAATCCGGAAAGCAGGGTGGGCGGGCGGGAAGGTGCCGTCCGCGTCCCCGGGCTCGGCAAGGGACCGCCGCCTCCGCCGCGCGCTCCTCTTAAAAACCCCCCCTTTACCCCTCTCCTCATTGGCTCGCGCCCTCCTCCATCAACGGGGCGAGCCAATGGGTTCAAATAATGCGCCCCAGCCCCCGCCCACCACTTCACGCCGAGGGCAGGGTCCCACCAGGCCGCGCGCCTGGTTACCTACGGCCGCTAGGGACCCTGCCCTGCGGCCTCGCCATAACCAAGGCAGGTCGGACCCGGTGGCCCCCGCTCCCCCCGCCCCCTTTCACATTTTTGCCATGCCCGTACCCATAAGAAATACAAAAACACTGATCTTTTGGCTCAAATGGTCGCAGCTTTATTAAGTTAACACAATCCAAACATTGTTTTCAACATCCAACTTCTTACTGTCATACTAACTCCCGAGCGGCATGCGCCCACCACCGCCAAACCACTAGCAAGGTGAGCTCAGTCCACTCCCGCCGCGGCCGAGCCAGCGGCAAATCCACCCCCTGTTCCCCCGCCTCGCCATACTACTAGCAAAGACCGGCCAGGGGTCACCCGGGTTGGGGGCACCCGCCCCACCCCCATTACAGCTTAAGGCTCCGGACCCCGGAAACCTCCGGGATCCCGCCACCCGGCGTAGGGCCACTTACGCCCGTGCGCCGCCCCCCCCTTAAAGCTGCGACCATCGAGGTTCCCTCTGCACCACACATTCCAAGGCCTCCTGCCAGTCATTTAATAGCAGGTCCACACCCACCTGCGATAAATGCACACCGCCAGGGCGATAGAGTCCCTGACAATCTACATCTACCCAGGAGTGCATAATCTGATACCCCCCGTGCTGACATGCCCATCGCCCAATCTGTCGATTGACCTTCGCTAGCCCCCTGGACCATCGCCTCTGCCCCCCGCCAACCGGCCTTGGAATGATGTCAGACCACAGTATGATAACCTGAGGGAACATCCTCAGCACCTCTGCCAAATCCCTTTTTGCTGCCCTAATGAGCTGCTTGCAAGTCCAACTATTTACATCGTTCCCTCCCACATGCAGCAGTATTACAGCGGGCTCTGCTCTCACCCGTCTATGGTGCCGAAGCACTGGTAAAAGTTGCTGCCAACGCAACCCCCTTTCACCAAGCCATAGTAGAGACACCATTGTCGGGTCAAGTCCCAAATTAAGACCCAACGGTCGTTCAGCTGCCTGCAGTCCCGCCCAATGAACAAATGAGTGCCCGATCATCCAGCACCATTGCGGGAACCGCACAGCATCTGAAAAAGAAAGCAAACATTATTCTCCTGCCCTCCCGCCGTCTCACAAGCGCACATAACCTTTGAAGGCCTGTGATCTCCACCTGCCAATGTGCTGAATAGCCACTGGTGACATCCCAGCCGCTGCCGCACTTGTCGCTGCACCTATGCGGAAAGAGTGCGGCGCAAAGCGCTTAGGATCCATGCCCAGATACCGTAAGGTCAGTCGTAGCACTGCCGTAACCTGAAAACGCGTCACAACGCTTGCATCCTTGTGCACGAAAAACATGGAACCCGCCGCCGGGCGCACCGCAAAATAAGCCCGTACTGCCTCCACTGGGCACGTCGGAAGGGAGTCTACCTCCTGCAAGACTACCCAAAGTCCTTTGCCCAACTGGTCGGTCTTTGATTTAGCCAACCTGATCCTCAGCTGGCCACCTCCAATTTGCACGTGACCCACTAATAAGCCCGAGGCCGGCCCCTGCCTGCCCGAGCTAGCCACCAGCTCGCCGACCCGAAAAGCCCCGAAAAAGGCCAGGCAGAACAATGCCTTAAACAGCACCGCCTCATAAGCCGATGACGCCACATACGGCAGTGCTGAACTGAGCCGTACCAAAATATCATGCGTCACAGGTAACCGCGCATCCGGAGGTGCAGGACACGCTCTATCCCAACCCCTCAACAACTTCTGTACCAAAAACCCAGGTCTCGCAAACCCCCAACCCGCTGCCCTGGCAAAGAACGCAAATCCAGCCAACTTCGTCCGAACCGAAGCCCTGGACCGCCCCGCACCTTTTGACTCCACTATAAATTGTCCTAACCAGCTGTCCACTTCCGCTCCAGGCTTCCATCCTTTTCCTTCCAAGTACCCCCATACCTCGTCGAAGCCTTTCGAGTATGCTGCCCAGGACTTCGGGGCCAGAGAGTTCTTCAACAAGCATACCATTTCTGCAGGCCACTCGTCCATAAATGCTCGGGCACTTCCCTGCCTTCCTCGCTCGCCTCCGGCGCCAGCCTCCGGAACAGGTCCCACTTGAAACGAGAAAGAGCATCCGCAATTCGGTTAGTGCAACCCGGGATGTGCTGAGCTTTTACTGCGACATTTAAACGCAAACAAGCAAAAACGATAGCTCTCATTAAGCCCGCTACTACCGTGCATCGCGGCGTATACCTGTTGACTACTGCAACCACAGCTTCATTGTCACACCACCATATTAATCTGCGGTTCCTCAACCGGTCGGGCCAGATATGCAACACCACTAAGAGCGGAAACAATTCCAGGAACGTAATGTTCTTTGTCAGGCCCTCCGCCTGCCATGCATGCGGCCAGCGGGCCGCACACCAATCCCCTCCAAAATAAATCCCCAAACCCCCACTACCTGCTGCATCCGTAAACAGCTGTAAATCATCACTGGACACCTCCGCCTCCATCAGCACCGACACCCCGTTAAAATCTTCCAGAAAAACCTCCCACACTCTCAGATCGGCTTTCATGACCCGGGATATTCTAATTCGATGATGCGGCTTCCTAACCCCGACAGTGGCGGCTGACAAGCTACGCATGAAAACGCGGCCCATTGGAATAACTCTGCACGCGAAATTCAGTGATCCAATGAGTATTTGCACCTCCTTCAAGGATAACTTTTCAGAGGCTAGCCCGTTCGCCACCAACACGCGCAATTTCACCACCTTTTCCATAGGGAGGCGCGCCACCATTTCGACCGAGTCGATTTCCACCCCCAAAAACGTAATACAAGTTGCCGGGCCCTCCGTCTTGGCAGCCGCCCGCGGAAGCCCACACTCCCTAGCCATGCCTTGAAAACCATCCATCCACTGCTGACACACCTCAGAATGCGCCGCCCCCACGAAAAGGAAATCGTCGAGATAATGCACGATATTCCTGTTACCAACCCGTTGCTCCAACTTCCAGTGCAAAAATGTACTAAAGGTCTCAAAATAGGCACATGACACGGAACAACCCATGGGCATGCACTTGTCCACATAAAATTCCCCGTCAAACGCAAATCCCAACAAGAAAAAGGAAGAGGGGTGGACGGGTAGCAAACGAAAGGCCGATTCGATATCCACCTTCGCTAACTGGGCCCCAGGGCCACAATTTTTCACCAAACCGACCGCCTCGTCAAAGGACGCGTACCGAACCGCGCATAACGCTTTAGGAATATGCGCATTCACCGACTCACCCAGCGGAAAGGAGAGGTTATGTATCAGCCGAAACTTTCCTTTCTCCTTCTTAGGGATTACCCCCAAAGGAGACAGTACCAACTCCGCCAAGGGCGGTTCCGCAAATGGGCCGGCAATTCTACCCAAAGCCAACTCCCCCGCTAACTTCTCGCGAACAACCGACGCCAAGCGCCGCACCGACGGGGAATTACGTGCCACCCTACCTACTATCGTACCTTGCACTGGAATAATAAACCCCTCAAAAAACCCCTGCTCCAACAGCTCCCGGTCCTTCTTCCGCGGATAAGCCCCCAACCAATCCCTAATCACCTCCCGATCGATTGGGGTGGGAGCCAACTCCATCCATGCAAGCCTATTTGGGGACCGCCGCAGGGGGGGGCCCGCCGCTTTTCTTGAAGCATTTAAGTGCGGAATGCCCCCCCCCGCAGGCCGAGCACGCATGCCGGAACTTGCAATCGGGGAACGGGCACGAGGATCTATTGAAACGCCAACAGATGTCTCCCATAGCCCCAGCTCCAGCTCTCTGCGGCAGAGAACCCCCGTTCGCCCGAAAGGACCGCCCCGTACCTGCCAAACCACCCCCCCCAGCTCGCACCGCAGTTCCACCGCTCACACCCGCACCACCGGACATCTGGGTTAACCACAAATTAATGTCCTGAGTGCCCCAGGACAACCCTTTACTCTCCTCCATTTTATCTCTAAATTTCTCATCATAATTCAGCCAAGCAAAGCCGCCATGCGTCTGCGCCGCTTCCAAGATGGAGTCCGCATATGCTAAGAGCATGCCATAATCCTCTGGCGCCTGCCGACCCCAAACACTAGCTAACCTCAAAAAGGCTCGCACCCAATTAATAACATTCCGGGACACCTTCCGTACGCGACCCGTCTTCTCATCCTCCTTCCGCTTCTTCTTACTCTCCCCCGAGCGCCTCCTGCCCTCCAACAATCGGAATATATCGACATAGCGCCGCTTCCATATCTTACGCCGTAGGTGGCGTGGGACTCCTTCCCACAATTCCGCGAACGCCACCACATTGGGAACTCCCTTTGCGCTGACTGTCCCACCCTGTCCTGACTCCAGCCCGGGTCCCGAACGAGAAGGCGCTATCGAGGATGATGACGATGACGCTGAAGACGCAGAGGAAGAATCCGAACTGTGCCGGCTCCGCCGCCCGTGCCGACATTTGCGCTTCCCCTTACGCCCTCCCTTGTCCTTCCCACCCACCTGTTCCCCCCCACCCCCTCCTGCCACGTTGCCCCCAGACAACTCACCCATGTCACTTCCGCCACCCGCCAACAGCTCCTGTGGCAGTACTGCGGTATCTCGCACCGCCTGCGCTCCGCTCGCGCTCCCAGCGCTGGCCTCACTCCGCCGCGGTCCCTCGGCTACGACCCCAGCCACATCCTCCATCGCCGCACTCTGTCCTTCGGGTATCTGCGCCGCCTCGCGTGCGTCTCTGTCCACCTGGAAAGACAAAGCAGAAACAGCGGGGGGAGAGGGGACAAACGAGGGACCACAAGGCGGCCAAGCAGACATCCACTCTGCACGGGAACAGCCCTGGCCTCCGCTCCTCCAATGCTCCCATGGCGACCCTCCCGCTGGAGATCCCCCATCGCCCACTGCCCCTCCTTGCCCCCATGAGCCCTGCCCATAGGGGTGAGCCCCAAACCATGGCGTGGACCAACCTGTCCAGCCTGGCCCCCCTCCCCCCCACCCACCCATCCCTTGTCCTCCCCAACTGCACCCACTCGCCTCTGCAACCCCACACTCAGCACCCCTGTGCACCATCCCCCGCCCTGCCTCTCCATACCCCAGCTCCCTGCTGCCTGCCCCATCAGCTGTCCTGCCACCCCCAGCTCCCCCTGTGGCTACTACCCCCAGACCAGGCTCTAGCGCCAGGCCGCCAACCCCCCTGCCCCCCCTGGCCAAAGATCTCCCTCGCTCTCTTCCCCCAACGCAGACCTCATTACCCCTACCCCTCCTGGCCCTTCCCCCGCTGCCAGCTCGTTTTCCCCTGGCCCCAAGCACCCCCCTCTGTCCGCCCTCCCCTGCAGCCGGCCCTCCTGACGTCCGCTCCTTCCGCCCCGTGGAAGGCCCCGCCTTGCCGCCTCTCCGGGCCTCCGTAGTGCGGTCACCTCCCCCCGACGTCCCCTTCCTTCCTTCCTTTCCTCTCCGCGGCGGCATGTCCCCACCCGCGACCAGTGCCTAAAGCAGCCTCCGAACTCCACCACCCCCCTTTCACCGGGCCTTCGCCCACACCTCACCCGCTGCTGGAAGGAAATTTTGTGTTTGTTTTTTTTTTTTTTTTTTTTGTCTCCCGCTGTCTTGCGCAATCCTACCCTCTGCACCGGAGCACCGGACCTCCTCGACGCGCCTCGCTGCAGGCCTCGCACCGAACGAAGTTGCCGCGAAGGAGAGAAGATGCCGTCCTCTTCACCGGTCTCGTCAAGGGACCGCCGCCGCCGCGCGCTCCTCTTAAAAACCCCCCCTTTACCCCTCTCCTCATTGGCTCGCGCCCTCCTCCATCAACGGGGCGAGCCAATGGGTTCAAATAATGCGCCCCAGCCCCCGCCCACCACTTCACGCCGAGGGCAGGGTCCCACCGGGCCGCGCGCCTGGTTACCTACGGCCGCTAGGGACCCTGCCCTGCGGCCTCGCCATTATCAAACTCAAAGGTGAAGGGAAGGAATATGTTGAAGCTGATGAGGATAAAGCGGAATTGCTTAACAAATATTTCTGTTCTGTGTTCACAGATGAAGGGCCAGAAGCAGGACCTCAGACAACACCCACAAACAGGAACAAAAGTGAGGGGCATTTCAAACAATTTTCAGAGGACTGTGTTCGTGAGGAACTAGCTAAGCTAAAAGTGGACAAAGCGATGGGACCAGATGGGATACATCCAAGAATACTGAAGGAACTTGGGGACATTCTAGCAGCTCCACTGATTGACCTTTTCAATGCCTCTTTGGAGTTGGGAGTGGTGCCAGAGGACTGGAGAGAGGCACATATGGTCCCTTTACACAAAAGTGGAAGTTAGGATGTGGTTGAAAACTACAGGCTGGTTAGTTTAACCTCGGTGGTGAGTAAAATATTGGAAACACTGCTGAAAGAGAAAATAGTGAAGTTTCTGGAGTCCAACAGATTGCAGGACCTGAGGCAGCATGGATTCACTAGGGACAGGTCTTATCAGACAAATCTGATTGATTTCTTTGACTGGGTGACGTGTGGTATATTTAGCTTTCAGTAAAGCATTTGACACTGTTCCACACAGGTGACTTATAAACAAACTAAGCACCCTTGGGATGGACCCTAAAGTTACTGCTTGGGTTAGAAAGTAGTTGAGTGGAAGGTGACAAAGGGTACAGGTAAATTGAGTTCATTCTAAGGAGAAGAAGGTTACCAGTGGAGTGCCGCAGGGATCTGTCCTTGGTCCGATTCTTTTTAACATCTTTGTTAGTGATATTGCGGAAGGGTCATCGGGTAAAGGTTTGCCTCTTTGTGGATGATACCAAAATCTGCAACAGAGTAGACACCCAGGAAAGTGTAGATAACATGAGGAGGGATCTAGCAAAGCTTGAAGAATGGTCTAGAATTTGGCAGCTGAGATTTAATACTGAGAAATATAGGACCATGCATTTGGGCTGCAACAATCCAAGGGAGCAGTACAATATAGGGGGTGACATACCTCTGTCCACAAAAGAAGAATGGGACCTAGGTGTGATTGGCGAACTCAAAGTAGCTTAACAGGTAGAAAAGGTGACAGCGAAAGCTAGAAGGATGCTTGGGTGCATGGGGAGAGGAATGGCCAGTAGAAGAAAGGAGGTGATAGTGTCTCTGTATAAGTCTTTGGTGCAACTTCATTTGGAGTATTGTGTACAGTTCAGGAGACCACACCTTCAAAAGGATATAAACAGGTTAGAGTTGGTGCAGAGAGTGGCTACTAAAATGGTTAATGGTCTTCATTATAAAGCATATGAGGACAGACTTAAGGACCTTAATAGGTATACTTTAGAGGAAAGTGGGACAAAGGTGATATGATTGAGACGTTTAAATACCTCTATGGCATAAATACACAGGAGAGCCTCTTTCAATTGAAAGCAAGCTCTGCTACGAGGGGACATAGGATGAGGGTGAAAGGGGATAGACTCAGGAGTAAAATGCGGAAATATTTCTTTACAGAAAGAGTGGTAGATTCATGGAATAGTCTCCCAGTGGAAGTGATAGAGATGAGGACAGTATCTAAATTCAAAAAAGCATGGGACAAACACATTGCCTTTCCAAAGGAAAAAAGGGGGCTCTTGTAATGGATATGAAAGGGCAGACTAGATAGGCCATGTGGTCTTTTTCTGCCGTCATGTTTGTTTCTATCATAATGCCTCTGTTTCACTCCGAAGTGTGATTCCACCTTGAGTAGTGTGTGCAGCTTTGGTTGCCACATCTCAACAAAGAAATAGCAAAATTATAAAACATAAAGAGAAGGGTGATAAAAGAACTTCCCTGAGAAAAAAATGCATAATTAAGCTCTAGAATACATTTCCTGAGGATCTGGCAAAAGCAGCTAGCATAGCTGGGTTTAAAAATACTTTGGGCAAGTTTCTGGAGGAAAAGTCCATAATTCACTATTAAGGAAGGCTTGGGGAAACCAACTGCTTATCCCTGGGGCTTAGTAACGTGAGCTATAGCTACTTTTTGAGATGTCCCCAAGTACTTGTGACCTGGCTTGGTCCCTTCTTGTAAACAGGATTTGGGACTTAATGGACCTTTGGTTTGACCCAGTGTGATAAACTTGTGTTCTTATGTTCAGAAGGATGCTTAGATTATTTATATATTTATTTGTTTAACTAGGGTTATATGCCACTTTTTTCTACCAGTCATAGCGATGTACATTCAGGTACTGTATATATATTTTCCCCTTGCTCCCAAAGGCCTCACAATTTATGTTTTTGTACTTGAGGCGTTAAGTGGCTTGCCCAAGGCCACAAGGAGCACCTGTGGGACTAGAAACTGATTAAAAGTCTTTATGTGTATTTAGAAAGAAGGAGGGAGCTTAGATTAAAGTTTATGTATATACAGTGATAAATTGCTGGGAGAATTGCTGTGCAAGGAGAAACTTTTGCAAAGGGTTCTTGCACTGACAGGGTGGGAATGAACTGTAAGAACATAAGATATGCCATACTGGGTCAGACAAAGGTCCATCAAGCCCAGTATCCTGTTTCCAACAGTGGCCAATCTAGGTCAGAAGTACCTAGCAGTCTCCCCAAAAGACACAGGTTCCACAATGCTTGTATTGTGTCACACTGTGATATCCCAGGTCCTTTTTAATAATGGTTTATGGACCTTTCCTCCAGGAACTTGTCCAAACCTTTTTGACACCCAGCTACACTAACAGCTTTTACTACATCCTACGGTAACAAATTCCAGAATTTGATTACACGTAGAGTGAAAAAATATTTTCTTTTATTAGTCTTAAATAGGTTACCCTGTAGCTTCATTGCATGTCCCCTAGTCTTTCTATATTCTGATGACGTAAACAATCGATCTACGTTTACCCGTTCCAATCCATTGATTATTTTACAGACCTCTATCATATCTCTCCTCAGCCGTCTCTTTTCCAGGTTGAAGAGCCCTAACCTTTTTAGCCTTTCATATGGCTAAGGTTAAAGACTTACATCAAGCTTGGGTGTTATTGAAAAATACTATCTTGGAAGCCCAGACCAGCTGTATTCCACGCTTTAAGAAAGGTGGAAGGAAGTCCAAAAAACTACCAGCATGGTTTAAAGGGGAGGTCAGAGAGGCTGTTGTTGCTAAAAAAGTATCTTTCAGGAAATGGAAAAAAGAGCCAAACGACGAAACCTGGAAACAGCACAAGCACTGGCAAGTCAAATGCAAGGCATTGATAAGGCAGGCAAAGGGAGAATTTGAGAAGACGCTTGCTGCGGAAGCAAAAACGTGAAATAAAGACTTTTTCAAGTACATTCATAGCAAAATTCCTGTGAGAGAGTCAGTTGGTCCATTAGATGATAGAGGGGTTAAAGGGGCTCTAAGAGGCGACAAGGCGATAGCGGAGAGACTGAATGAATTCTTTGCTTCGGTCTTTACTGAGGAAGATGTAGGGATGTTACCCATGACTGAAGTGGTGTTTAAAGGTGTGGAAGAATTGAAGGAAATATCGATACATTGGGAAGATGTATTACAACTATTAGATAAACTGAAGAGCAGCAAATCACCTGGGCTGGATGGTATACATCCAAGGGTGTTGAAAGAACTGAAATATGAGATTGTAGACCTGCTATTAGTAATCTGTGAATTTTCATTAAAATCATCTGTAATGCCTGAAGATTGGAGGATCGCCAATGTAATGCCAATTTTTAAAAAGGGTTCCAGGGGTAATCCGGGAAACTACAGACCGGTGAGCCTGACGTCAGTACCGGGAAAAATTGTAGAAACCATCATAAAGAACAAAATTACTCAGCATGTAGATAGCCATTGCCTAATGGGAGACAACCAACATGGCTTTAGACAAGGAAGATCTTGTCTTACTAATCTGTTATGTTATTTTGAAGGTGTGGACAAAGGTGAGTCGGTTGATATAGTGTATCTGGACTTTCAGAAAGCCTTTGACAAGGTCCCTCATCACTAAAGAGTCATAGGATAGGAGGCAGTGTACTATTGTGGATCAGGAACTGGTTAAAAGATAGAAAGCAGAGGGTAGGGCTAAATGGCCAATTTTCCCAATGGAGAAAGGTGAATTGTGGTGTACCCCAGGGATCTGTGCTGGGTCCGCTGCTTTTTGACATATTCATAAATGACCTGGAAAAGGGAATAATAAGTGAGGTTATCAAATTTGCAGATTACACAAAACTATTTAAAGTTGTTAAAACTCAAGAGGATTGTGGAAAATTGCAAGAGGATCTTGATAAATTGGAAGACTGGGCATCAAAATGGCAGATGAAATTTAATGTGGACAAGTGCAAAGATATGCACCTAGGGAAGAACAACCCAAACTATGGTTACACGATGCAAGGTTCCACATTAGGAACCACCACCCAGGAAAAAGATTTAGGCGTCATTGTGGATAACATATTAAAACCCTCCGCCCAGTGTGCAGCGGTGGCCAAGAGAGCAAATAGAATGCTAGGTATCATAATATAGAATATAGAAAGACTAGGGGATATGCAATGAAGCTACAAGGTAAACTATTTAAGACTAATAAAAGAAAATATTTTTTTCATTCAATGTGTAATCAAACTCTGGAATTTGTTACCGGAGGATGTAGTAAATGCTGTTAGTGTAGCTGGGTTTAAAAAAGGTTTGGACAAGTTCCTGGAGGAAAGGTCCATAAACCATTATTAAGAAGGAACCCAGGATATCAATGCTTGACCCAGTACAAGCATTGTGGAACCTGTGTCTTTTGGGGAAACTGCTAGGTACCTATGACCTAGATTGGCCACTGTTGGAAACAGGATACTGGGCATGATGGACCTTGATCTGACCCAGTATGGCATATCTTATGTTCTTATGGGTATCCTTCCATCCCTTTTACCATTGTGGTGGCTCTTCTTTGTACCTTTTCTAATAACACTATATTCTTTTTAAGATATGGTGACCAGAATTGCACACACTATTCAAGGTGCGGTCATACCATGGAACGATATAGAGGCATTATAATATCCTTTGTTTTATTTTCCATTCCTTTTCTTATGATACCTAGCATTCTTTTTTATCTTTTGGCTGCCGTTGCACACTGCACACTGTGATATTGATTTGAATAGATATTCACAAGAACATTGTGAGAGATGGAAAGGGAGAATTGCTGAGGTTACCTCTGTCGAGTTACTGCAATTGCAAAGTGAACCATCAAAGAGGTTTGTGATAAGGAAACCAAGAGCTGAACTGTGCTCAACTCTGAGGAAATCCTAAGAGAGCAGTTGCCTCTGCTGGTGGGGAATTGGGACTTGGGAGTATTGGCTTGCTGGGAAATTTTACATCTTAAACTTGGGGAGAATAGAGATTGCGAGTTAAATTGAATAAATTCTTTGTATTTTGCCCAGAACTGTAGTGCAAAGAGAGCAGTTCCATCCTGGCACTATCAGATAGTCTGGACGGAAAACGTAAGGGATGTGCATATATTCCAAACTCTGCCAAACATCACCCCTAGGAAAGTCCACTTTCCAAACACATACAAGTATGCAGGAGTTTGACTCCTGCGCATACCGTAGCATGCATCTGTGCTGCATGATTTTATAAGAGATTAATTCTGCATGTATAACCCTCTTATATACATGGGGCCCAATATTCAAAAGGGTTTATGCAGTTAGTAGAACCTGCTATCTGGCTAAACCCCGCAGAGAGGGATATTCAATGGCCCTGGTCGGATAGTGCCGCTGAGTGACCCCTATAACTGCCACGGCACTGTTTAGAGAGTGACGGGGTGGAGCAGGGCAGGGCGGTCCCAGCACTTAACTGGTTAGCAGTGATTTTCAGGATGCTAACCAGAAGTCTTCTCCCTTGCGTCTTATTGTGCCTATTCCTCCCCTACATTTCTCTGTTTTTTTCCTCCTCTCATTGCCCTTGTAATGTAGTAGCTGAAATAACAGGTTGAGAGGACTGCCGCGCCCCCTCCTCTCCACCCTCTTAGCTCTGCTGCACTTTCTCTACACCTGCCCATCTTCCCCACTAGTGTTGTCCTTCGTGAAGTAGCCTTGATGGGATGCTCGCTGTCCTGATGTACCTTTGCTGGTGGGGGTCTAAGCTTCCTGCTGGCTGTACAGTGACTCACACCCACCTCTCAGCATCTCCTTACTGTCGAGGTGAAACAAACCCCACTGGCTATTATGTACATCAGGATGATTGCTTGCAGAGCTAAATCAAACATTGCTTTACCTTTTGGTGGTCCCCGGGTTAGTAGCCTCCAAAAGATCTGTAATTTGTAGAAAGCAAGCAAGTTTTCTGTTTTTAGTTTGCGTGCTCATTTATGAACTAGCACATCCTTTGGCTAAGGCTCAAGTTTTCTGTGACTTCTGATTGGCAACAATCCATAGACATAAACTGTGCTCACAAAATCTTAAACACTATGTTCTGTAAACTCATTGTCAAGATGAACAGTGCCTGCTGCACATGATTTTGATTACTGAGCTTTCCAAGTGGAAATTTTGCCCTCCCATGAATCTCAGGAGACTTTCAGCACAGGATGTGCCATTTCTCCATTGTATGATCTCACCGACTTGCAGACGCTTTTTCTCAACATTTAAATCTAAGCCATGATTCCAAGCAGCTTAGTGCAATATAATGTGGAGAGATTTTAAGGCTCTGCTTATCTTTAGTTTTCCATATTCAAAGGTCTTTCAATGCACCCAACAGTACCCACCTCTGTGCATGCGACTCTGTGTTTACACACCGTGTTGCCAGAGGCCCTGATTTGCTGCTAAAAGTTTGATGCATGATGTTTCCCTAATGTGTTCTGCATGATATGTTTACATTTCTACTGGCAGCTGTACATATTAGAGCAGTCATTAAGTAAACGCCAGTATGTCTTGTAGTAATTCCTTAGAAATATTATCGGTGCATTTTTCTTAGAAACCAAGGTGTTGCTACTTCTATGCAGGTCTCTTTCATCGATATATGAGGAGCACGGGTCCGTTTTAACAGGCACTGAAAAAGATGCTGGTACTCCGTACCTCTGTATACCCCCTCAAAAAAAAGCCCTGGATATTGTATTATAACACCGATATCATGTTTATCCTTGCCCTATAGCAAAGAGAGAGTATGCTTGTTTACATTTATGGGGGCAGCCTTCTGGCTGTCCATACTGGGGCCAACATAACGTAGACTTTAGACCGAGAATTTGCACCAACCAATTGTTAAAGAACACGCATGCTTTTGCTTTGAAACTTGATGCAGACCCAAAGTACCCATAGATACTGTCACCTGTTTTTCTGTGGGTACGTTTATTCTGGAAAAACATGCAGTGTGAAGATTTGCAAATGCCGTCTACATATAGACTTTTCCACCTTTGACCAATACACGTCAAGAAACATCTAATGCATCAGAACTCTTTGCTCTCAGGGAACGAGTCCGTTCTCTAGAGGCTAGAGTAGCAGACCTGGAAGACATAAGAAAGACAGAGAAGTACATGGACGAGACCTACAGGGATATAGTCCTGAAGTCCCACCTCCAGTCTGGCAGCATCCCTGTTGCCATGGAGGAGAGAGGTCACGTGACAGGAGAGCATCACCCTGGTGTGGCAGGAAGTGATCCTGTAACTAGGACCTGTCCTCCAGGTGATGTAAAACCCTCTCGCACCGAGGACGTTTCTCCAGGGCCATGTCCCCATGAGGGGAGGGTCAGGACAGCTGTTATAATTGGTGATTCAATCATTAGGAATGTAGATAGCTGGGTGGATGTGAGGATCGCCTGGTAACATGCCTGCCTGGTGCGAAGGTAGCGGACCTCACGCACCGCCTAGATAGGATCATAGATAGTGCTGGGGAGGAGTCTGCTGTCTTGGTACATGTTAGTACCAATGACATAGGAAAATGTGGTAGGGAAGTTCTGGAGGCTAAATTTAAGCTTTTAGGTAGGAAGTTGAAATCCAGAACTTCCAGGATAGCGTTCTCCGAAATGCTTCCTGTTCCACGTGCAGGACCCAAAAGACAGGCAGAGCTCCGGAGTCTCAATGCGTGGATGAGACAATGGTGCAAGGATGAGGGTTTTGGATTTGTTAGGAACTGGGGAACATTCTGGGGAAAGGGGGGGCTCTTCCGAAGGGATGGGCTTCACCTTAATCAGGATGGGACCAGACTGCTGGCATTAACCTTTAAAAAAGAGATAGAGAAGCTTTTAAACTAGAAATTAGGGGAAAGCCGACAGTCACCCAGGAGTGCATGGTTCGGACAAAGGTATCCTTGAAGGATACTACCAAAAGCAGTGAGGTTCCAAAAGGGAGTATAGTAGCCCAAATGCCCTTGAGTAAGGAGCAGACAGAGCATAAAGATTCCAAATTACCCCTGCCTACCAATAGCCAGATTAATATGAATAAAATACAGTCTCTAAAATGCTTGTATGCCAATGCTAGAAGTCTAAACAATAAGATGGGAGAGTTAGAATATATAGCACTAAATGAGAGGTTAGATATGATTGCACTCTCAGAGACATGGTGGAAGGAGGATAACCAGTGGGACACTGTGATACCTGGATACACACTATATCGTAATGATAGAGCTGATCAAATTGGTGGAGGGGTTGCGCTCTATGTTAGAGAGGGCATTGAGTCAGAAAGGATTAAAGTTTTGCAGGGAACAAAATTTGCTGTAGAATCTCTATGGATTGAAATTCCATTTATGAAGGGGAAGGAGATGGCAGTTGGAGTATACTATCGACCGCCTGGCCAGAATGAACAAATGGATGATGAAATGCTCAAAGAAATCAAGGAAGCTAACAAAAGTCACAACAGAGTAGTAATAATGGGTGATTTCAATTACCCCGGTATCGACTGGGTCAGTGTCACAGCAGGACAAGCTAAAGAGATAAAGTTTCTAGATGGAATAAATGACTGATTCTTGGAGCAGCTGGTTCATGAACCAACCAGAGGGGAAGCCATACTGGACCTAGTCCTTAGTGGAACGCCAGATCTGGTGCAAGAAATAAGGGTGTTGGGACCACTTGGAAATAGTGATCATAGTATGATCATGTTTGATTTAATTAGTGGAGGACAGATAGTAAAGGCATCCACAGTACTACCTTTTAACTTTCAAAAGGGAGACTATGATAGAATGAGGAATATAGTTAGGAAAAAACTAAAAGGAGCGGTTCCAAAGGTTAAAGACTTACAGCAAGCTTGGGTGTTATTTAAAAATACTATCCTCGAAGCCCAGACCAGCTGTATTCCACGCATTAGGAAAAGTGGAAGAAAGTCCAAAAAACTGCCAGCATGGTTTAAAGGTGAGGTCAGAGAGGCTGTTGCTGCCAAAAAAGCAACCTTCAGGAAATGGAAAAAAGAGCCAAATGATGAAAACTGGAAACAGCACAAGCACTGGCAAGTTAAATGCAAAGCATTGATAAGGCAGGCAAAGCGGGAATTTGAGAAGAAACTTGCTACGGAAGCAAAAACACGAAATAAAAACTTTTTCAAGTACATTCATAGCAAAAGGCCTGTGAGAGAGTCAATTGGACCATTAGATGATAGAGGGGTAAAAGGGGCAGTAAGAGGAAACAAGGCTATAGCAGAGAGACTGAATGAATTCTTTGCTTCGGTCTTTACTGAGGAAAATGTAGGGATGTTACCCAAGACTGAAGTGGTATTTAAAAGGTGATACTGCAGAGGAATTGAGAGAAATATCGCTACACCGGGAAGATATATTACAACTATTTGATAAACTGAATAGTAGCAAATCACCTGGACCGGATGGTATACATCCCAGAGTGTTGAAAGAACTGAAATATGAGATTGCAGACCTGCTATTGGTAATCTGTGAACTTTCATTAAAATCATCTGTAATACCTGAAGATTGGAGGGTCGCCAACGTAACACCAATTTTTAAAAAGGGTTCCAGGGGTGACCCAGGAAATTACAGACCAGTGAGCCTGACGTCAGTACCAGGGAAAATGGTAGAAACCATCATAAAGAACAAAATTACACAGCATGTAGATAGTCATGGCCTAATGGGAGACAGCCAACATGGCTTTAGACAAGGAAGATCTTGTCTTACTAATCTGATATGTTTTTTTGAAGGTGTGCATAAACAGGTAGACAAAGGTGAGTCGGTTGATATAGTGTATCTGGACTTTCAGAAAGCTTTTGACAAAGTCCCCCATCAGAGACTTTTGGCGAAGCTAAAAAGTCATGGGATAGGAGGCAGTGTACTATTGTGGATCGGGAACTGGTTAAAAGATAGAAAGCAGAGGGTAGGGCTAAATGGCCAATATTCCCAATGGAAAAAGGTAAATAGTGGAGTACCCCAGGCATCTTTACTGGGTCCGCTGCTTTTTGACATATTCATAAATGACCTGGAAAAGGGAATAACTAGTGAGGTTATCAAATTTGCAGATGACACAAAACTGTTTAAAGTTGTTAAAACCCAAGAGGATTGTGGAAAACTGCAGGAGGATCTGGATAAATTGGAAGACTGGGCATCCAAATGGCAGATGAAATTTAATGTGGACAAGTGCAAAGTTATGCACCTAGGAAAGAACAACCCACACTATAGTTACACGATGCAAGGCTCCACATTAGAAACCACCACCCAGGAAAAAGATTTAGGAGTCATCGTGGATAACATGTTAAAACCCTCCGCCCAGTGTGCAGCGGCGGCCAAGAAAGCAAATAGAATGCTAGGTATCATAAGGAAAGGGATGGAGAATAAAACAAAGGATGTTATAATGCCTCTGTATCGCTCCATGGTACGACCGCACCTTGAATATTGTGTGCAATTCTGGTCACCGTATCTTAAAAAGGACATAGCGTTATTAGAAAAAGTACAGAGAAGAGCCACCAAATTGGTGAAGGGGATGGAAGGCTACTCCTATGAAGAGAGGCTAAGAAGGTTAGGGCTCTTTAGCCTGGAGAAGAGACGGCTGAGGGGAGATATGATAGAGGTCTATAAATTAATGAATGGAGTGGAACGGATAAACGTGGATCAATTGTTTACGCTATCAGAGTATAGAAAGACTAGGGGACATGTAATAAAGCTACAGGGTAAACTATTTAAGACAAATAAGAGAAAATATTTTTTCACTCAACGTGTAATCAAACTCTGGAATCTGTTACCGGAGGATGTAGTAAGGGCTGTTAGTATAGCTGGGTTTAAAAAAGGTTTGGACAAGTTCCTGGAGGAAAGGTCCATAAACCACTATTAAAAAGGGACCCAGGATATCAATGCTTGACCCAGTACAAGCATTGTGGAACCTGTGTCTTTTGGGGATATTGCTAGGTACGTATGACCTAGATTGGCCACTGTTGGAAACAGGATACTGGGCTTGATGGACCTCGGTCTGACCCAGTATGGCATGTCTTATGTTCTTATGTTCTTAGGAACCACAAGAAATCTAAGAATCAGTTGTCATTCCCTCTCCCCAAAGGCCTGTTGGATGACATATGTCCTGAAAGCCAGCCAAATCCCTGTCAGAGCAGCAAAATCCCAAGGAGTACAGCCATACTGCCAACTGTCCAAAAAAAGGTCTGGATTGGTCCATGTACCATGCTCCACAAGAGCAAGACCAGACCTGTAAGGTTCCCTGCCAGGGCCAGCCCAAGGTTTTCTGCTACCCCAGGCAGAAATCCTGGCCATGCCCCTCCCCCTTGCTGCAGCTGATTCCGTCTTAGGGGGGAGGCAGGTGGTGGCGGCAGCGACAGTATTTTAAAAGCGGCGGCTTAGTGCCGCTGCTTTCTTGCCCACGGCAGGCCATGTGCTTCAGCACACACGGCATGCCGCTTCTGATCCCCCTCCAACAGTAAGTTACATCATGTGTGCCGAAGCAAATAGCCTGCCGCAGGCAATGAAGTGGTGGCACAAAGCTGCCCACCCAGATCAACCACCCTAGGTGGCTGCCTAGTGGATGGGCCGGCCCTGCCCCCTGCATGTTAGAGCATAAAGCGAAATATTCCCCTCTCAAATCCTGGCAGGGCAGCCTTGTCTCTGAACTGCCAACTACAGGGATGCCAGGAAGTGTTTGCACACATGGAGCTATCCAGTTGCACAGTAATGCACACCCTGCAATCTGAGCCACATGGGTATTATGCGGGAATTCTGTCAAGGGCCCCTATTTTCTCCAGGCTCTGCCATCAGGCTACTCCTTCTTATCTTGCCCTCAAACGTCTCGCCGCAGAGGTGGACTGGCCCTTCTTTTCTCCTCTCGGCTCTCAGTTCCACGCAAACTGTTTAATGTAATGCTGAATCGTGTTCTCTGTAAATCTCATTGATCCTTGGAAAGGCGATATATAAGAAAAAATAAATAAATACATAAATAAACAATGTGATGATAGCTTTTTGGCCTACCTAGAGGTGCTCTTAGTAAAAGTTTCCTGCCCTTCATATTCCTTCCACAGTTTTTTGACAAATTTCCCCCCTAGTATGAACGCCACAGCTTAGGGTCACTTTTACTCTTCTTTATCAGATTCTATTATCTGCTTTCCCACTTTATTACTATTAGATGACTTTAACATTCATGCAGATGAGCCTCGTCCAACTAAGACCTTGCTTTTCTTGGACTATATCTCGTACCTAGGTATGTTTCAACATGTCAACTTTCCTACTCATGCTACTGGGTGTTGGCTTCATTTCATATTCTTCTCAGACTCTATTACTAAGAAAGGTCAACGCGTCTTTGGTAGTAGACTGGCTAATCTACTGAAGAGGGCTTTAAACTAGATTTGTTGGGGATGGGTGAAGAAAGCCCTCAGGTAAGTGAAAGCCCCCAGGTAGGCGATACATTAAATACCTTTATGGAAATGGGTAACAGGGGTAACATATGGAAAGAAGTGTGTATAAATGCCCGTAGCATGGGAAATAAGATCCCTGATGTTGAAGCTTTGGTGGGAGTGGCTGACTTGGATTTAGTGGCAGTTACAGAAACATGGTTCACAGAAAACCATGATTGGGATGTAACTATACCTGGCTATACTTTATTCAGAAAGGACAGGGAATTACAGAGCTTAAAATGGAGAGAGGAGGCATTGTGGGTTAAACTAGAAAGAGGGAAAGAGAAATCTATTTGCATTGGTGTGATATACAGACTTCCCTCACAAGAGGAAGACGTGGACAGAGAGTTAATTGAAGAAATACGCAGCATTGTTAGGAAAGGGGAAGTGCTACTGATAGGAGATTTCAATATGCCAGATGTTGATTGGCACATTCCTGCTGCAGTATCATCTAGAAGTAAGGAGATCTTGGATTCTCTACAGGGAGAACTATTCAGGCAATTGGTAACAGACCCCACACGTGAAGGGGCCATACTGGACTTGGTGCTTACCAATGGTGAAAGTGTTTCTGATGTTGTAGTGAGAGATCATTTTGCATCCAGTGATCACCAGATGGTGTGGTTCAGGATTAGGACTAGGGCTGTTAAAATCCATTCAAAGGTGAGGATCTTAGACTTTAGGAAGACTAACTTAGCGAAGATGGGCTAATACCTCAGGGAGTCGTTAGTGGGATGGGAACAGCTGGGGGATGAAGAAAAACAGTGGGCAAAACTGAAAGGGGATATTTTAAGGGCAACCAACCTTTTTGTTAAAATGGTAAATAAAGGTAAAAGGAAAAGGAGACCGCTATGGTTTTCGAAAGAAGTAGCTGAAAAAGTGAAGAAAAAGAGGGAGGTCTTCATGAAATACAAGAGATCACAGAGAGAGGAAGACAGGCATCTGTATTTGGAAAAACTTAGAGAAGCTAGCAAAGTAGTCAAGAAGGCAAAGATTCAAAAGGAGGAGGAAATAGCCAATGCAATAAAATGGGGGATAAGACATTTTTTCAGATATATTAGTGAGAAGAGGAAGGGCAAAAGTGGTATTGTCAGACTCAAGGGTGCAGGGGAGGAATATGTAGAAGCTGATAAGGATAAAGCGGAATTGCTTAACAAATATTTTTGTTCTGTGTTCACAGATGAAGAACTAGGAGCAGGACCTCAGAAAACACCCACAAATAAGAACAGAAGCGAGGGACATCTTGAACAATTTTCAGAAGATTGTGTTCGTGAGAAACTAGCTCAACTTAAAGTAGACAAAGCGATGGGACCGGATGGGATACACCCTAGAATACTGAGGGAACTTGGGGACGTTCTAGCAACTCCACTGACTGACCTTTTCAATGCCTTGTTGGAGTCGTGAGTGGTGCCAAAGGACTGTAGAGAGGCTCATGTGATGCCTTTACACAAAAGTGGAAGTAAGGATGTGGTTGAAAACTACAGGCAGGTTAGTTTAACTTTGGTGGTGAGTAAATTATTGGAAACGCTGCTGAAAGAGAAAATAGTGAGGTTTCTGGAGTCCAGCGGATTACAGGATCCGAGGCAGCATGGATTCACCAGAGGCAGGTCTTGTCAGACAAATCTGATTGATTTCTTTGACTGGGTGACCAGGGAGTTGGACCGAGGGAGATCTCTAGATGTGGTGTATTTAGATTTCAGTAAAGCCTTTGACACTGTTCCTCACAGGCGACTTATAAACAAACTGAGCACCCTAGGGATGGACCCTAAAGTTACTGCTTGGGTTAGAAATTGGTTGGGTGGGAGGTGACAAAGAGTACAAGTAAATGGAGCTCACTCTGAGGAGAAGGATGTTACCAGTGGTGTGCCCCAGGGATCTGTCCTTGGTCTAATTCTTTTTAACATCTTTGTTAGTGATATAGTGGAAGGGCTGTCGGGTAAGGTTTGCCTCTTTGCGGATGATACCAAAATCTGCAATAGAGTAGACGCCCAGGAAGGTGTAGATAACATGAGGAGGGATCTAGCTAAGCTTGAAGAATGGTCTAGAATTTGGCAGCTGGGATTTAATGTTAAAAAATGTAAGGTCATGCATTTGGGCTGCCGCACTCCAAGGGAGCAATATAGTATAGCAGGTGAAGTACTTTTGTCCACTAAAGAAGAGCGGGACCTAGGCGTGGTTGTGTCTCATGATCTTAAAGTAGCTAAACAGGTAGAAAAGGTGACGGCAAAATCTAGAAGGATGCTTGGGTGCATACGGAGAGGAATGGCTAGCAGAAAAAAGGAGGTGATAATGCCTGTCTATAAGTCTTTGGTGCGACCTCTTTTGGAGTATAGTGTGCAGTTCTGGAGACCGCACCTTCAAAAGGATGTGAACAGGATGGAGTAGGTGCAAAGGGTGGCTACTAAAATGATTAGTGGTCTTCATTATAAAGCATATGAGGACAGACTGAAGGATCTTAATATGTACACCTTAGAGGAAAGACGGGATAGACGTGATATGATTGAGATGTCTAATTATATTTTGTACATATGTTTTTAGTTCCCCTGTTGCTCCAAGTTTATGCTCCTGTTACAATGTATGTTCCAAGTTTAAACTCCTGTTACAATGTAAGCACAGAACAGACTTCTGACTGTGCACCCTTGTTGTATGTAAACCGCACTGATAACAAATAGCGCGGTATATAAAAGTTATAAAATAAATAAATAAATAAATAAATACCTCCGTGGCATAAATGTTCAGGGAGAGAGCCTCTTTCAATTGAAAGCAAGTTCTGCTACGAGGGGACATGGGATGAGGGTGAAGGGAGATAGATTCATGCATGATATGTGGAAATATTTCTTTACGGAAAGAGTAGTGGATCCATGGAATAGTCTCCCAGTGGAGGTGGTAGAGATGAGGACAGTAACTGAATTCAAAAAAGCATGGGACAAACACAGAGGATCTCTAAAGGTAAAAAGGGGACTGTTGTAGTTGTTGATATGGAAGGACAGACGAGATAGGCCATGTGGTCTTTTTCTGTCATCATATTTCTATGTTTCTGTGTTTCTGTGTTACTAGTAGACTTTCTATGACCCAGACAATTTTGTTGTCCCGTACCGATCATTATCTGCTTACCTTCCATGTTGCCCTTCCAAAGCCCCCTCATTCACTAATAACAACTAAGGCACCCAGTGCTACCTC
Source organism: Ichthyophis bannanicus (assembly GCA_033557465.1). NCBI lineage: Eukaryota > Metazoa > Chordata > Amphibia > Gymnophiona > Ichthyophiidae > Ichthyophis > Ichthyophis bannanicus. Next base: position 997,478,734 of record CM066034.1, read on the forward strand.
CAGGTCTCTGCATAAAATAGCCATTGAGTCTTTGCCACCCTAGATTCTTCCCCCAAACTTCCCAAAGTTATCGTTTGACAATCAAGTTCTAACTTGGAATAATACTTTGCGCACCTACCTTGATGATGTCGCCCCACAATATCCTATCTATAACGCAGCTATGCGCCATCACCCCTGGTTTCATCCTGGCTTGTATTACTTAACCAACAGGTACACAAGGCAGAAAATCTATGGCGGTGTTCCAGAATTCTTGCCTCTTTATCCACTCTTAAGGATCATCTTAAGCATTACAAAAAAGCAGATCAAAACTGTGAAAAGGAATTATTTTTTCTAATAAAATAGAAATTAGTACCAATAAGGTCAGAATACTTTTTTCCGTTTTCTCTCAGTGGATCGCTCCACAACATGATCCCTTCATGGTTCAGTCCCCTTCCCCTGACACTCTGGCTAACCTTTTTATCGCAAAGGCCATTACCTCCGCCTTTCCTGCAGGAGCTATTTCTCTGTCATCATCTGACACTCTCTTTTCTGGAAGTCTTCATTCACCCAGTGATCTAGGATCTTCATTTACTGTAATCCTCTTACACCAGTTTCCTCTGCTAGCCTTTAACTTTCTATGAAAGAAACTATGAATCCTTCAGACCCAGTGCCCTCTTTTTGGCTCAGACTTCCCAATTGAAATATCTTTTTGTTTCTCTGCACTCTGATTGATTAACCATAGCTTCCATCAGGGGCAGCTCAAGGGTTTCTGCCGCCTCAGGCTGCGCCACCCACCCTGCTGCTGCTGCTACTGCCGACACTCCCTGGATCCATCTTCTCATCTTGTAGCGGTGGCCCAATTCTGCCTTGAGCCACCGCCACTGCTGCAAGATGAGAGAGATGGATTTGGGAGTGTGGTGGCAGCCCAATTCTGTTTTGAAAGTGGCAGCAGCTTAAAACAGACTTGGGCCACTGCTGCTGCTTTCAAAATGGAGTTGGGCCACCCATCAGAGTCTGCTGACCTAGGTGGCCACCTAGTCTGCCTGGTGGACGGGCTGGCCCTGCTTTTGTCACCGCTAAAACAAGCTATTGTTCGGCCAGGCCTTAAAAATGGTAACCTGGATATCTCCTCACCTTCGAACTATTGCCCCATCTCTAATCTTCCCTTCTGGCAAAAGTCATTCAGAAAGCCATATTTTTACAGATCTCCAACTTTTTAGAAAAAGCAAATATCCTTTGGCAAAAGTCATCGAAAAAGACATGTTGCTACATCTCTCCTGCAAATATTGGCAAATATCCTCCACCCCAGACAGTCTAGCTTCAGGAAGGGACATAGCACAGCATCCATGGTTACTAATCTTCTAAGTGAGCTCCATAGCAACTTAGAGCAACATAATTTAAATTTAATTTAATTTAACACAAGCATTTATTATACACCTCTACATGGAGGAGTAGCCTAGTGGTTAGAGCAACTGCCTAGTACCCAGAAGATCAAGGGTTTGATTCCTGCTGGCATTCCTTATGGCCTTGGGCAAGTCACTTTACCCTCCATTGACTCGGAAGAAAAGGCCTGGCAATCTACTTCCAGTGACACGTTGCCAGGGAAACCCAGAAGCAGCTGGGTCGCCAGGAAACAGCACTTAAAAAATACATTTTTCGCTCTAGGTGGATTCACATTACAACATTATTCCAATAATGTTACATCCAGAGTCATTGCACACAGTTCCTATCTAACAAATCTCTTCTAAACAAAATTGTTTTAAGTGATTGCTGAAATGTCATCTAGCTGGATGAACATTTTACCTCATGAGGCAATCTGTTCCATTCAATGGCTGCCACATATGCAAACCACTGATCCAACACATGCTTAAATTTAAATTTCTTCACCGAAGGAGCTGCCAGGGAATTATTGTTCACTGCCTGAGAAACCCTTGAAGGAACAATAAAAGAGACTGCTTCCATAATATAAAACAGGGATAATGCTATTTAAAATCTTGAAAACAAAACATTATAATTTAAAAAAAATCCTAGCTGATACTGGCAATAAATGTAGTGGGGAGTGGCTCTATCATGCCTTTTTCCTTTTAAAATAAGCTGTGCTGCTATATTCTGTAGTACCTGTAAATGTTTTACACATTTCTCCCTAATGCCAAAATAAACAATATTGTTGTTGTTAAGTGCCGTCGAGTCGGTGTCGACTTATGGTGACTCTCTGGATAGTTGTCCTAAACTGTGTTCGCTCTTCAGTCAGGGGGTTCATTGTTCATAGACTGGCACCCATAGCTGCTGTTATTGTATTGATCCATCTCATTGGTGACCTTCCTCTTTTGCATTGACCTTCTACCTTGCCAAGCATAATGTCGAAGTCTTGTCATCTAAGCATCTAAAGAAAGCTTAGATTTTATATCCTCTAGTACCGACTGATTTGTTCTTTGGGCAGTCCATGGTATACACAGTATTCGTCGCCAGCACCATAATTCAAAGGCATCAATTTTCTTCCTGTCTATCTTGTTTGCTGTCCAACTTTCGCATCCATATGTCGTTATTGAAAATGCCATGGTTTGAACGAGTCAAATCTTTTTATGGAGAGAGACATCTCTGTTCTTGAGAATATTGTCTAGGTCCTTCATAGCCATTCTGCCAAGAGCGATGCATCATCATATTTCTTGATTGCTTGTTGTTTCTTTATTGGTAGTTGATCCAAGTAGGGTAAATTTGTCCACTATTTCAATTTCTTCTCCATCAATGATGAAATTATCAATTTTGCCTGTTGTCAGGATCTTTTGTCTTCTTTACATTAAGGTGCAGGCCTATTTTAAGACTATGTTCCTTGATCTTGAGAAGCATATGTTTCAGATCGTCTTCATTTTCAGCCAGTAAAGTGGTATCATCAGCATAGTGAAGGTTGTTGATGAGTCTTCCACCAATCTTCACACCTCGGTTGTCTTCATACAGTCCTGCTTCTCTGATATAATTTGTTCTGCATATAAATTAAACAGGTAGGGGGAAGTATGCAGCCTTGCTTACACCTTTGCTGATTTTAAACCATTCTGTTTCTCTTTGTTCTGTTCAAACTGTTGCTTCTTGATCAATGTAAAAGTTATGCGAGAGAACTATCAGGTGTTCTGGTGCTCCCATGCTTCTTAATGTGGCCCAGAGTTTCTCATGGCTTATACAGTCAAAAGCCTTGCTGTAGTCATAAAACACACATAGATATCCTTTTGATATTTTTTTAGTCTTTTCAAGGATCCATCTCACAGCCACTATGATGTTTCCCATTCCTTGCCATTTTCTGAACCCTGTTTACACTTCAGGCAGTTCCTGTTCCAGGTACGGTTGTTTGTGCTGAACAACCTTGAGTAGAATCTTGCAGGCATGTGGGATCAGAGCGATTGTGCGATAATTTCCACAGTCAGTTGGATCTTTTCCAGTAGGTTGGCCATGATGTTGTCTTCCAAATTTCCTAGCAGAGCCTTGTAAGTATGATAACAGCTACATCCGATTGCTGTAATACTTCGGTGGGAATGCCATTGATGCCAGGTGCTTTGTTCTTTGATAAGGCTTTCAATACTGCTTCAACTTTTTCTTTCATCACCAATAGTTCTTGATCATAAGGTACAAGATGAAACGGCTGTTGGTCCACTTGATCTTTATCATATAATGACTCTGTATATTCTTTCCACCTTTTCTTGATTATCTCAGCATCAGTCAACATGGATCCTGGAGCATCATATAACATTCCAATTCGAGGCTGGAATTTTTTCTTTAACTCTCGTAGCTTTAGGAAAGACAATCTTTTTCTTCCTCTAACAGTTTCTTCTTCTATTTCCTTGCATATGTCATTGTAGTACTTCTCCTTGTCTTGTCTTGCTGCACGTTGTAAATCTCTGTTAAGTTCTGCTTTTGCCTCTCTTTCTCCTCTGGCTTTAGCTTCTCTGCATTTCTGGGAAATTTCAGAGTTTCTTCAGCCATCCATTTTGGCCGTTTTTGCTTTTTTACCTTTTGAAGAGATTTCTCACTTTCTTCCAACCCAACCTTCTTGATGTCATCCCATAACTCTTCTGGAGTTCTGATTTGTATCTTAAGTAGCAAATTGATTTTGCAGGCAGTCTTTACATTCCGGTGGTATATTCTCAAGGTCATATTTTGCTACATTCATAAGTGGCTTGTTCTTTTTTAACTTTAGCTTGAGTTTGCATATTAGTAGTTGGTGATCTATACCACAGTCAGCTCCAGGCTTTGTCTTTGTTGATGTTATAGAGCTTTTCCATCGTTGACTTCAAAGATGTAGTCAATTTGGTTTTTGTACTATCCATTGGGTGAAGTCCATGTGTACAGTTGCCGTTTGTGTTGCTGGAAGAAGGTGTTTGAGATGAATAGATCGTTGGTCTTGCAGAATTCTATCAGTCTTTCTCCAGCTTCATTTCTGTTGCCAAGTCCATATTTTCCAACCACTTTGCCTTCTTCTTTGTCGCCAATTTTTGCATTCCAGTCACCCATGACTATCAGGATATCCTGTTTGCATGTTCTGTCAATTTCAGCTTCTACTTGTTCATAGAACTCATCTACTTTGTCCTCTTCTGCAACTGTTGTTGGGGCATATACTTGAATTACAGTTGTGTTGATGGGCATTCCTTGTAGATGAATAGAAATTATTTATTTATTTATTTACTGTATTTAACAGTATTTCTATACCGCCTTATCTTACAATCAAAGCGGTATCACAGCAAACAATCAAAAGGAGTGTTCGTGTTATACATGCAGTGAGGAGTATATCCTGTTAGGAGTGTCTGATGTGTTGTGTGTTTGATTAGGTGGAGCTATTTACATTGTGCGCTATAATACAACGTGTGGTGAAATACATTTTTCTATACATTGTGAGCTATGCAATATCACGAGCTGTTATCCATTCTTCTATACAAGGGTCAGGAGGGTGTATGTTGATTTGTTCTTAAGCATTCACTGATTGTATTGTATTTCAGTTCAGTTCTTGCAAGTTTCTTCTTAATTATAAATGCAACACCATTTCTTCTTTGTCTTTCATTTCCAGCATAGTAGACCATGTGATCATCAGATGCAAAGTGCCTGATGCCAGTCCATTTCAGTTTGCTGACACCCAACAGATCGAGTTGTACACGTCCCATTTCATTCTTGACCACCTCCAACTTCCCTTGGTTTATGCTTCATACATTCCATGTCCAATATGTAAGACATCTTTGCAGCTTCTGACTCTCATTACATGCACAGCTACATCAGCAGTCAGACATCCCAAGGGCTTTGATCCAACCACATTATAAATGCTGTTTTTATTCTGAAAAGTCTTCAGCTCCTCCCAGTAGCCAGTTGAGTGTCTTCTGACCTGGGGGTCTCATCTTTCAGCACTATAGTACAATTTGTTTTGTTGTGACAATGCATTGGGTTTTTGTGGCAAGATACAGAAGTAGATTGCTGGGCTTTTCTTCCACACAGATTGATTCTAGTGTTGTTGCTATTGTCACAAAAATGTGATCCTCCGCCGCCAACACTTTCCCATTCTGTTGCCGCCCAGATGGGTGGTTTGTCTTGGTCTGGCACCTCAGCTGAGACCTGTCCATCTTGGTAGACCCTGCCAGTAGTTCAGCTACTGATAGCTTAGCTCTCAGCATCACTGATGCACACAAGCCCTCACAGCACAACAAGTTGAGTGTTAGAATAAAAGCTTATCAAAATTTGCTCTAATTTGCCCATAGCTAACACAAATATAAATGTCCTTGACGTATATTTATTTCTCTTTTTTTTACTCACAGACTTTTCTTTCCTGTCTTATTTATTGTAGCTCCTTTCTATAAAATTAACTTTTTTTAAGATTGTAAACAGCTTTGATTACTTTGTCTTGAAAGGCAGTATATCAAATAAATTATAGTTTATGATTTATTTATTAAAAAACACCTTCCTCATCACCGCCTTTACTTGGTCTTCCATGGATAAAGGAGAGTCTAACAGAGCTCCGAAGAGTTTCAGAGTTTTCAATAATGGAATCTCTACCCCCAAAATCATCGGTGAAGTGGTTGGAAAATAAGCCAAAGTGTGACCCATCCATAGTAACTTAGGGCCCGATATTCTATAGGCATTTACATGGGTTACTGACCTATAAACCATGTAAATGCTGCTGAATGGGATGTTCAATGCCACTAACACAGTTAGTGCTGTTGAATGTCCCAAACTAATGCCGCTATACGCCCCGGTGCTAACCACTTAGCATCGGGGCGTATCATGGGTGTGTCGTAGGTGGTGACAGTTGCTAACCGGGCAGTGGTGATATTGCACCGCTACCCGGTTAGTGACCTGCAGGTAACACTAGGCGAAGCAAAAGCTGGCCTAGTTTTACCCATGGGAGTTAACCAGGTAGTGGTGCAATATTGCTGCTACCCGGCTAGCTTCTGTGGCATTGGAGGTGTGCGGTGACTCCAGATTTATTTATTTAGACAGTTTTTGTATACTGCCTTATCCTTCAATCAAAGCGGTCACAACACAATTGGGGGATACATTTAACATGTGGGGATATGAGACACATACACTAATACTTACAGGGAACATGGGCAGTGGAGGGTTAAGTGGCTTGCCCAAGACCACAAGGAGCACCTGTGGAACTAGAAACCCCAGTCCTTCCGGCCCAAGGTTGCTGTCCTCTAGTGGGATTTGAACCCCTGACCTTCCAGCCTGAGGTACCTTGCCCCAACCACTAGGCTACTCCTCCCCCTGGATATTAAATTCCAGGGCCACATAATACCCTGGTATTGAATATCCAGGGTTAGAGGTCAGCAGCAATAGTTATGCGCCATATTGTCACATAGCCATCCCAGTTGAATATCGGGCTCTTCTTTTTTTCTGGGTTTAACTTTATAAAATGCCTGGTCATCCATAAATCTAGAATATAAAAGCAATCTGTCAATTTCCTGTAAGTAATAGTCAAATCAGTTTGGGCTGGAATAATAACTATAATATCACCTGCATACATAAGTATAGACAACACTAGTTTCTGTAAAGCAGCCCCTAAAGTACTCATATACACATTAAACAGGATGGATGATAGAGGGTGAATTCTGAGGTACCCTGCATATATGTCATTTCCCCATTTGACTTTTAGAACCCTATTCTCCAAAACCCCCTCATTCCATTTCCATATATTTCCTGATTTCATTGTTTCTGATTTTAGCTTTATCTCTTCTGTTGGTATTATTCTGTTTCTGATTTTCCTGCTGTTCTATCCCTTTTTATGATTTATTTTTAACTTGTAAATTGTAAACTGTTTAGATATCTATCTAGCTGTACGGCAGTATAGCAAGTTTTTAATAAACATAAACATATCCTAACAGTACTCAAATGTGTGACTGCTGTGTAGCACTGTATGAAGCAGACGGCTGCAGGAATTGCTTGGTGCACATAATCACAAGTGCCCCACTGAAATGTTCTAGGGGTCCCACCACAGCCATGTATCGCCCCCATGTCCTGAAGCAGTTTCTGTGTCCTGTGGCAGGCTGATGCTTCTATGTACTATAGCAAAGCTGATGTTAGGCTGAATAATACTCATAGCTGTGTTTCTGACTGAGGATGATTGCCATGTTTGAAAACCAAGTCAGGTATATAATAAATCACATGACCCATGAACCACCTACCCCAGAGGATGCAATGTCTGCCAGCCCTCATAATGGTGTATGTGCACCTGTGAAAGAAAGAGGAGATTTCTAGCCATATGCACAACTTGGGAGTGGGTGATGAGGCCTGCTCACTCTCATAGCAGCATGCTTGGGGCTACACATGCCCATGCCCTCCACAAGATGGATAAGGGGGTCATTAGCAGAGGGTCATTACCACTGTACCACGACAGCAGGGGGACTACCATATCAACAGCTGTGGTGGCCTAACATGGGGAGGGAACAGCTACGAACAGTCAGCCAAATCTGGGGGCAGCTGTGTTGAGGGGAAGAGGTATGATGAGCAAAATGAGCACATTTATTTATTTATTTATTTATTTTTATTTATTTTACAGGTTTTTTATACCACCTTATCATTTCAGTCAAAGCAGTTTACACTGTAAATTAAACTTGGTAATGTACATTAAACAGGGACGTTGATAACTTGCATTTTTCTGAGGCAATGGAGGGTTAAGTGACTTGCTGAAGGTCACAAGGAGTGCATCACACTATCTCTCTCCTACAGGGACTTTGGCGTGCACCATCCCATGGAGGCACTCAAGACGCGCTTCTACACTGTGCGGAGTAGGAGACCTGAATGGATGCAGTGCCTCTGAGATGAGGTGGAAGCAGGAGATGGTATGGATGCACATGGGGGGAGATGTTAGGGGGACTGAAAGGGGGCAGTGAGATGCTGCCCATGCCAGAGCAGTTGAGTGCAATAGCAGCAGGGCAAGTCCTGACTCATGGCCCTATGCATACAAGAGAATGCCAATGTGTGCCGTCCTCTACTAGGAGAGCAGCTGCACACATACATGCCATGAATACTTCCAGTAAGCAGTAACTAAAGGGCCCATATGCCAGTTAACAGAATATTTGTTGGTCTGCTACATTTATGAGGTTACAGTCAGTGGTCATCACAGAATAGTCAAGAGAGGGGACACCATCTGGTAGGGCCTGGTACATCTTGTGCCTGCAAATGAGCTGCTAGCAGCTTATATGGAAAACATGTTCCATAGTGCATATGCTGAAGATGCCATCACACTTGCAGACCCCCTGCTCTGGCATGTTACAGTGCAAACTATAATCAATGTACAGCAACAATACACTGGAACCATGGAGAGCAGAAAACCCACACAAGGAACAGAAACCACAAACAGCAGGTCTGTTGAACAAGTGGTAAGGCTCTTTTATTAACCTGACAGTCCCCAATGCATTTCGGCCTAAAAGGCCTTCTTCAGAGGATGCAAAACTTCAAAAACATAAACATCAATAAATAACACATCCAATAAATAAAGGGTGTAAACCCCACTAAAAACATCCGTTAAAAACATCTAAGACATATTAAATTTATACATAGAAAGATAAATGTATCAAAATAAATTAAGCAATTGAATAAATAAATAAATAATCTAAAAGGCTAGCTTCTGTCGCTGCCTTTTTTATCTGTTTAGCTACTTTAAGTTCATTAGACACAAACACGCCTAGGTCCTACTCTTCCTTTGTGGACAGAAGTACTTCACCCCCTATACTTTATCTCTCTCTTGGATTTCTGCAACCCAAATGCATGACCTTGCATTTTTTAACATTAAATCTCAGCTGCCAAATTCTAGACCATTCTTCAAGCTTAGCTAGATCCCTCCTCATATTATCTACACCTTCCTGGGTGTCTACTCTATTATAGATTTTAGTATCATCCGCAAAGAGGCAAACCTTACCCGACAGCCCTTCCGCAATATCAGTAACAAAGATGTTAAAAAGAATCAGACCAAGGACAGATCCCTGGGGCACACCACTGGTAACCTCCTTCTCCTCAGAGTGAACTCCATTTACCTGTACCCTTCCACTCAAATAAGAGTATAGTTTACCTCAGCAGCACAGGACAGGGTACTGTGTAGCAGCCCTCTTTTAATAAGTGTTATTTAATTAGTTGAGGAGGGATAGTAAGGAAATCCACAGTACTACCTTTTAACTTTAGAAAGGGAGACTATGATAAAATGAGGAAAATAGTTAAGAAAAGACTAAAAGGAGCAGTTGCAAAGGTTAAAGACTTACATCAAGCTTGGGTGTTGTTGAAAAATACTATCTTGGAAGCCCAGACCAGCTGTATTCCACGCTTTAGGAAAAGTGGAAGGAAGTCCAAAAAACTGCCAGCATGGTTTAAAGGGGAGGTCAGAGAGGCTGTTGTTGCCAAAAAAGCATCTTTCAGGAAATGGAAAAAAGAGCCAAACGACGAAACCTGGAAACAGCACAAGCACTGGCAAGTCAAATGCAAGGCATTGATAAAGCAGGCAAAGGGAGAATTTGAGAAGAAGCTTGCTGCGGAAGCAAAAACACGTAATAAAGATTTTTTCAAGTACATTCATAGCAAAAAACCTGTGAGAGAGTCAGTTGGTCCATTAGATGATAGAGGAGTTAAAGGGGCACTAAGAGGCGACAAGGCGATAGCAGAGAGACTGAATGAATTCTTTGCTTCGGTCTTTACTGAGGAAGATGTAGGGATGTCACCCATGACTGAAGTGGTATTTAAAGGTGCGGAGAATTGAAGGAAATATCGATACATCGGGAAGATGTATTACAACTATTAGATAAACTGAAGAGTAGCAAATCACCTGGGCCGGATGATATACATCCAAGGGTGTTGAAAGAACTGAAATATGAGATTGCAGACCTGCTATTAGTAATCTGTGAACTATCATTAAAATCATCTGTAATACCTGAAGATTGGAGGATCGGCAATGTAACGCCAATTTTTTAAAAGGGTTCCAGGGGTGATCCGGGAAACTACAGACCGGTGAGCCTCATGTCAGTACTGGGAAAAATGGTAGAAACCATCATAAAGAATAAAATTACTCAGCATGTAGATAGTCATGGCCTAATTGGAGACAGCCAACATGGTTTTAGACAAGGAAGATCTTGTCTTACTAACCTATTATGTTTTTTTGAAAGTGTGAATAAACAGGTGGACAAAGGTGAGTCGGTTGATATAGTGTATCTGGACTTTCAGAAAGCCTTTGACAAGGTCCCTCATCAGAGACTTTTGGCAAAACTAAAGAGTCATGGGATAGGAGGCAGTGTACTACTGTGGATCAAAAACTGGTTAAAAGATAAAAAGCAGAGGGTTGGGCTAAATGGCCAATTTTCCCAATGGAGAAAAGTGAATAGTGGTGTACCCCAGGGATCTGTGCTGGGTCTGCTGCTTTTTGACATATTCATAAATGACCTGGAAAGTGGAATAACGAGTGAGGTTATCAAATTTGCAGATGACACAAAACTATTTAAAGTTGTAAAAACCCAAGAGGATTGTGGAAAATTGCAAGAGGATCTTGATAAATTGGAAGATTGGGCATCAAAATGGCAGATGAAATTTAATGTAGACAAGTGCAAAGTTATGCACCTAGGGAAGAACACCCCAAACTATGGTTACACGATGCAAGGTTCCACATTAGGAACCACCACCCAGGAAAAAGATTTAGGCGTCATTGTGGATAGCATGTTAAAACCCTCGGCCCAGTGTGCAGCGGTAGCCAAGAGAGCAAATAGAATGCTAGGTATCATAAGGAAAGGAATTGAAAATAAAACAAAAGATATTATAATGCCTCTATATCGTTCCATGGTGAGACCGCACCTTGAATATTGTGTGCAATTCTGGTCGCCGTATCTTAAGAAGGATATAGCGTTATTAGAAAAGGTTCAGAGAAGAGCCACCAAAATGGTAAAGGGGATGGAAGGATACTCCTATGAAGAAAGGCTAAAAAGGTTAGGGCTCTTTAACCTGGAAAAGAGACAGCTGAGGGGAGATATGATAGAAGTCTATAAATTAATGAACAGAGTGGAACGGGGTAAATGTAGATAGATTGTTTACATTATCAGAATATAGAAAGACTAGGGGACATGCAATGAAGCTACAGGGTAAACTATTTAAAACTAATAAAAGAAAATATTTCTTCACTCAACGTGTAATCAAACTCTGGAATTTGTTACCAGAGGATGTAGTAAAGGCTGTTAGTGTAGTTGGGTTTAAAAAAGGTTTGGACAAGTTCCTGGAGGAAAGGTCCATAAACCATTATTAAGAAGGGATCCAGGATATCAATGCTTGACCCAGTACAAGCATTGCGGAACTTGTGTCTTTTGGGGAAACTGCTAGGTACGTATGACCTAGATTGGCCACTGTTGGAAACAGGATACTGGGCTTGATGGACCTTGGTCTGACCCAATATGGCATATCTTATGTTCTTATGTTCAACCAATTTCTAACCCAAGCAGTAGCTTTAGGGTCCATTCCTAGGGTGCTCAGTTTGTTTATAAGTCTCCTGTGTGGAACAGTGTCAAAGGCTTTACTGAGATCTAAATACTTTACATCTAGGGCTGTCCTTCAGTCCAACTCCTTGGTCACCCAGTCAAAGAAATCAATCAGTTTTGTCTGACAAGACCTGCCTCTAGTGAATCCATGCTGCCTCGGATCTGGTATTCTGTTGGTCTCCAGAAACCTCAATATTTTCTCTTTCAGCAGCGCTTCCAATAATTTACTCACCACCGAGGTTAAACTAACTGACCTGTAGTTTTCAACCACATCCTTACTTCTGCTTGTCTATAAAGGGACCACATGTGTCTCTCTCCAGTCCTCTGGCACTACTCCCGACTCCAACGAGGCATTGAAAAGGTCAGTCAGTGGAGCTGCTAGAACGGCCCCAGGTTCCCTCAGTATTCTCGGGTGTATCCCATCCGATCCCATCGGTTTGTCTATTTTAAGTTTAGCTAGTTTCTCATGAACACAGTCTTCTGAAAATTGTTCAAGATGCCCATCACTTCTGTTCCTGTTTGTGAGTGTCTTCTGAGGTCCTGTTCCCAGTTCTTCATCTGTGAACGTGGAACAGAAATATATTAGATCCACTTTATTCTCATCAGCTTCTACATATTCCTCTCCTTCACCCTTTAGTCTGACAATACCACTTTTGCCCTTCCTCTTCCCACTAACATATCTGAAAAATATCTTATCCCCCCCCCCCCCCATTTTATTGCATTGGCTGTTTCCTCCTCTTTTTGAATCTTTGCTTTCCTGACTACTTTGCTAGCTTCTCGAAGTTTTTCCAAATATAGATGCCTGTCTTCCTCTCTCTGTGATCTCTTGAATTTCATGAAGGCCTCCCTCTTTTTCTTCACCTTTTTCAGCTACTTCTTTCGAAAACCTATTACCTTTATTCACCATTTTAACAAAAAGGTTGGTTACCTTTAAAATATCCCCTTTCAGTTTTGCCCACTGTTTTTCTACATCCCCCAGTTGTTCCCATCCTACTAACGACTCCCTGAGGTATTGGCCCATCTTGGCAAAGTTAGTTTTCCTAAAGTCTAAGACCCTCGCTTTTGAATGGATTTTAGCAGCCCTAGTCCTAATACTGAACCACACCATCTGATGATCACTGGTTGCGAAATGATCCCCCACTATAATTTCAGAAAAACATTTACCATTGGTAAGCACCAAGTCCAGTATGGCCCCTTCATGTGTGGGTTCTGTTACCAGTTGCCTGAATAGTTCTCCCTGTACAGAATCCAAGATCTCCTTACTTCTAGATGATATTGTAGCAGGAATGTGCCAATCAACATCTGGCATATTGAAATCACCTATCAGTAGCACTTCTCCTTTCCTGGCAATGCTGCGTATGTCTTCAGTTAACTCTCCTTATTTCACTGGAATAGATGCCTGGACAAGAAGTAAACAAGAGTCCAAGAAAAATCTCTCTTTATCTTTCTTTATCTTTATTCAGTTTTTGATATACTGCCCACACGTGAGTATCAGAGCGGTTTACAATAACAAAGTAAACGCTGCTGTAAATGTCATTTTAGAAAAGGTTTTCTTCAGATGTGGTAGGGGCAGGGAGATCGAGTGGTTTGGGTGGGCCAACAAGTCAGCTGTGAATTCCTCATTTCACATAGGGAATCCACATCTCACTAAACATTTTTGGATGTTGCATTTACACCTGCTGGCTTGGACAGATGTGAATGCTGATGTCACTCCCTCCCTCCCTCCCTCCAATTGCCGCCCTAACCTTGAGTACTCTCCCAAGTTTCCCCCAGACTCTACCTCCTCCACTTCCCTATGTCCAAGCCCCCTCCTGCCGAAGCAGCCTCCATGCCTACAACCACCCTCCTGAAGCAGATCTGATCCCTCCACCTCCCCCCTCCAGAAGCAATGTCAAGCCCCCTTCCCCAGCCAACTCCATTTCCCCCTCCCCCCACAAATGATCCCCTCTACAACACAATACCCTCTTCCTAACCTCCTCAATGACAACTTGCCCACGAGGTTACCATGAGAGGTCATCGGTGGCCTTTTGAATCTGACTGCATGCTAAGCAGGAGCTCCTGCTCTCCCTATCCACCACTGATCCCCGGTAAGGCTGGAGTTGGGGACTGGGGGTTGCAGTTTGCCAGGAGAGGCCATTTGGAAGGGGTTTGTCACTGTATGTGTGGGGAGGTTGGTTAGGGAGTATTGTGTTGGTGGAGGCCATTCAGAGAGAGGGGGATTGAAGTTGCTTGAGGAAGGGGCTTGGCTGTGCTTCTGAGGGGAAGGTGGGGGGGGGGGATCAGTTGCTTCGAGGGGGGGAGCAGTTGGGGGATGGAAGCTGCTTCTGAGGGAGGGTGGCTTGGATCCTGGGTAGAGAAGAAGATAAGGTCTGTGGAAGGGCACGAGGGGTGTACCCAATATTGGGACAGAGAAGGGAGGGGGGAGCCTCAACAATTGGTGCTAATCAGGATGCCATCTGTACTGAAGCAGCGATTTTAAGAGGCTTCTTGCACACTTGTGAGAGTTCAACGGCTTTTTTCTCTGTGGAGCTTCTTGAAATCTCTGCTCCTGCCTGATGTGGAGTGCTGTGAAGTCCTGCACCTATTTTACAAGGGGTTCTATGTTTGGCAGAACCTCTTGTAAAATACTATCATAATTCTCCACTTACTGACATGGATGTGTAAATTCCCCTCTCTACATTTATTTATTTAAGGTATTTTATACCGTTTTATCATATCAGTCAAAGCACTTTGCATCCTTTCTAATATGTGCCTTCACACATTAAACTTTCCAGAACATCATGTCTGGCCGTTGTTGGATGGATGCCTCCATACTTCTCAGCATGCCCACTGCCCTTTGCTTCCTAGGCACACTGCTTGCAAATCCTGCAGTTTTGGGGTTTGCAAGTTTTGATTCCTCCTCATCTTGGGATGGTTTTAATTGTTCCACTTCCAGGGCTGTGTACTGGTTCTTCAGTTCAAGTAGAAGTGGATTCCAGTACTAACAGACTATCTAATATATAATCTTACATAAAAACATTTGCTTGAAAAGTCAACTTCTTTACATACTGATGAGATATAGCCTTCTAGCACCATCTAGTGGCCACCTCTGCATATGCTATTCAATTTCCAATACCATATACAGCATTCTAATGCAAGGTATTATAGTTCATCAATTACCTTTTTATATTTTGTAGTATCTGTCTCTTCCTCCTCCTCCTACTACTACTACCACCTACTAGACATATGCAGAGCTCTACACATACACATAAAAGACAGTCGCTGTTCCACAGAGCTTAGAATCTGCTATGTCAGACAGAACAACAGGGGACTGGGGAATTCTTAAGGGAAATGATTAAAATATACATGGGTGGGCTTCTGTTCCTCATGTAAGTGGAGGTGTTTGCATGTGGCTCCAGACACTGTTATTATAAATCAAGGAAGTTTTGACCCCTTGCCTGTTCCGGAGCACTTGCTGGGAAGATATCATGCGAAAAGCATTACAGCTGAGGTCCAATAAGTGTGCCACCGACTCCAGCGTCCCCAAGTTGCAAAAGACAGCCATAGTGTGTTTGAGCCTGGGGTCCAAGATGGCAATTTCTGGAATTACAAACCTCCCAGCTAGAGAAGGAGAATCTGTTACTAAGCTGATGGAAGAAATGCACACCTCCAAAACCGAGATCATAGCCACGGTCTCAGCGTGTTTTGATGAATGGTTCAATGCACTCCTCACTTGTTTGTCAGAAGTAGAGAAGCATGTGTGGGGAGTGGAGGGCTGTGAAGTGGGCCACGCTAACGATCTGGAGAAATTACGTAAAGCCGTACGCTGGTTGGAAGAGAAAGAGGAGCACCAGGAGAACCACGATCGCCAACAAAACATTAGGATCTTTGGGATCCCCGAGGGAGCAGAGCTTCTAGATGCTTGGGCCTTCGTGCATCAATTACCGCAATCTTGCTTTCCCTCTAAATTCATTGAGCTTGCCTACAAGGTGGAGCGAGCACATAGAGAGACTAGGCCATGACCAGGGCCTATCCAACGGCCACGAGCAATTATTGCCCGTTTGCTGAGATATCAAGGACTTTGTTATTATGGCAGACAGGCAGCCTAGAAGTGTGCCCTATCAGAACTGGAAAGTGGCTATTTTTCCAGATGTCAGTGCCAAAACAGCTTGGAAAAGCTTTATTGCCTTACCAAAGCGGGGTTAAAAGCAGTGATATGGTTCGCGGCGAGACTAACTGTCATCCATCAAGGCAAGTGTCTCTTCCTGCACTCCTCTACTAAGGTGGACCAGCTTTTACAGCATGTTGGCATCAGCCATAGTCCTAGAGGGTCCCTGCGGGTGAGGTGGCTGCCCCAGGAGCTCTGGGGCCCCATCATCACCATCTGACTCGGGAGTGAGTACTCCAGATGGTCTCCACGCCAGCGCATCATTCACCATTCTTCCTGATGATATAGATTCTCACGTCGAGAGAGGATCCATTTGTATCCTCTGGGACTCTTATGTATTTATTTATTTACGTTCTTTTCTATACCGCGCTATTCAAATCAGTGCGGGTTACATATAACAGAACCATATACAAGGAGTTCGGGCTGCATTGTATTTACAATGAACAGGAACTATAACTTGGACATAACTGGGGTAACTATCTACAAAGTATACACACTAGTAAGTCTGAACCTCCTAATATTTACGTGGATGGCATTTGAGGGGTTAGCTGCAGGAGAGTGCGTTTGGTGTGTTGTTGGCAAGGTCCTGTAGCTTGGGATGTCTTGCCAAAAAGAAAGCGTGCAGCTAAGTTTGGATGACAAACCATTCGCTACTTTGTGTGAGATTAACTTCTGCTACTTCCAATGGGAGGATGACCCCATTTTGACCATTGGCATTTATTATGGCAGCATGTTTTTAGGGCAGACCTCTCCATGACACAGCTTGCTTTCAGCTATGGAGCTGTGCTTAGGTTGTGTAAGGCTGTCTGAGGCATTACCCTTTACTTCAAATCAGTGCTGTCTGGGGCATTTTCTTTTTTAATTTAAATTAGTGCTGCCAGCAAACACACCCTCACAGTGCCGTAACCTAAGGTGCCGCATAAGGTGCCCTATAAGGCACTCCAGATGGCACATTATAAAGTGCACTGTCCGCCAAGGCACCTTATAATGTCCCCTATAGGGTGCCTTATAAGGCAAATTATAGGGCGCCTTATGAGGCACCTTAAGGTTACAGCACTATGAGGGTGTTTTTGCTGGCAGCACTAATTTAAATTAAAAAAGGAAATGCCTTAGATAGCCCTATCAAACAACACCACTGTGGGATCAAACCCATAACCTCTGCCTCCACAGTCAGTGAAATAACCAGTGGGCTACATCTCTATAGCTACTAACAAACCCCTGGCTGGCTACAGAAGGACTGCAGGTCACCACACAAATTGTCTGCTGTGGTTACCAGGATAGGGTTAGCCCACCCATACCCATGATGCACTGCACATGCAGATCAGCAGTCTACAGATGATCACAAGATGGGGTATGCACCCACACAGCACCTCGGCCTGGTGGGGGGAACTGACCGTGTGTGTTATTGGCACAGAGTAGCTACAGACCGACATATTGTGGGGGTACTGTGCTCACCCTGAGGGCGAGGTGGGGCACCCAACACCAGGTCCGCAGCACCTGGCTTAGTTGAGATAGGCTATGCTGTAGGTCCCCCATCAGTGCCAGTGTGTGATAGGTAGTCCTTGCAGACACACCTAGGATACACCTGTGTCCATCCATATTTCCCAGCCATGTCTAGTGCATATCCTGTGTGGGTGCCTTGGTCACATGATGTAAGTAAAGGGGGGTGTTTGGACCCATAGGCAGATTATGTAGCACCACCCAACCCACCCTCTGGGGTTCAGGGTGGGGGATAGGATCTCCCATCAACAGATCCACATTCTACATCCCTACAATGGTGCCAGTAGAGGGAACCATCAACCCCAGTCCTGCTGGAGAACAGGTACCCTACAGGGTAGTCAATGCAGATCTGTACGCATCCATAAGGCAATGGCAGACAGACAGTAGGCCTGGAAATGCTCAGCCGCCCCACCACTATCTGACATTCTCCAGCTGCTGCACCCTGCAAGGTGTTCCAGCCATACACATACTAACAGCAGATAATCTGCTAGCTAGTCGATAGTGCATGTTCCTGGACAAGATGTGAGCACACACATCAAGCAGATAAGTCAGTGATTAAGCCCCAGAAAGAGAACCCATAAATATCACTTGAGAAAAGTACTATATAGCACTATGGGGGAACCTAGCCATGCCATGGTCACTGCACAGTCAGGGTGAGAGTGACCTCCCAACAGGACATGCTTTACCCACCCTGTCCGTGCAGGTGTTAGCCGGGCACTACAATGTCCCAGCCATTGCTCTATGCCCTGTGCAGATGCATCCTGCCCAGGCACCCTGTCCGGGCCATACCCACAGTACCTTGCTCCTCATTATGCACATTGGCAGGCTAACACTGGAAACAGTGCAAGCAGTGTGGGTTGAGTAAGGTGTAGGCAGCCACAACACACTGGATAGACAGACACACACTCCCACACCTATGCCAGCATTGTGCAAATATAGAGGCTATGGTACGCAATACTGTTGGGGTCACTCCCCGGGGTGGTAAACACTGTCAGAAACCAAAACTGAAACACACTCCACAGATATCAGAAAGGTTGCTATGATGCAGCTCAATCAGCAAATTGTGCTTAACGTAGGAATTGTTATCTGCCATTAATCATAGGAACCTTTTGATATATGCATAAAGTATTACCACGTTTAGGGCGGCATTGCTAAGGTATGCAAGTGCTAGTATTGGGAGATGTTGCTGCGCGCACGGCCCAACAGCCTGACTCTCCATGAGGCTTTGGATAGTGGAGCCTGTGGGTGTGGGTGTTTATGCCCCTGTTGGCCGCTGCTCTAGGGCAGAGGTTCCCAACTCCGCTCCTGGTGGGCCAAACACTGTTCAGGTTTTCATGCTGTCCCTAATAAATATGCATGAGATACATTTGCATACAATGGGGGCGGTGCATACTAATGCAGCACAGGCATATTTATTAGGGACAGCATGAAACCTGAATGGTGTTTGGCCCTCCAGGACTGCAGTTGGGACTGTGCCAGCCTGCACAGGCCTAGGCCACTGTCTGCTGTGGTTTACAGCCACTGCCCCCTCCACCACCTGTACCTTTCCGCCAACATGCAGACATGTCCCTATCAGGGAAAAAGCATATGACCTGATTGAGTTGTGGCACTCCAGGACTGAATTTGGGGGACTCAGCTGTAGGTAATGCCCATTGTTAAGGTTTGTGTGTGGTGTAGGGTAAAATATAGGTGTTGGAACCATGCTTATGACCTCTGCAATAAAGGAGTGTCTGTACTATCACTGTTTAGTGGTGGGTAAAACTATGGGGACTGGGTTGGCAGGAGCCCCAGCTGGGATTTGAACCTGTGACCCTCTGGGCTGTGTCTGCTGCACCACACTGTGGCCACAGAGACAGTGTAGTCTCTGGAGATAGGAAACCTGGCCGCATGAGTCAGACACCCTGCTCTGCACAATTTTACTGTGGGCTCGTTTACCTTGTATGGGGACAAAGGTGCACATAAACCTCAAAAATGACCTCCAAAAAAGGGGAAAAAGGGGAAAAAAAACAAAACCAAGCTGGGCAACATGAAAAACACTCCCAGGAAAGCTCCATTAAAATGCAGTGACTTTTGAAAGAGTCTACGGAGCGTAGACCCTTCCAAAAATCATTTCTTTTTTTTGGAGCTTTCCTGGGAGTGTTTTTTATGGTTGCCCATTAATATCACTGTTGCCCAGCTGGATTATAATTTATTTGGAATTTGTTGTGGTCATTTTCAGTTTCTATTTGCTATTTTGTTCTGTGCACATGTATCACACTGCTCACGTTTTGCAGGTTTCCCCGGTTTTGCTGTACATTGCTGACGGAAATGGTTTCTCTTCCCTTTAAATCGGCTCTAACGCAAGGGTTTCACTCGCGGTATTTTTTTTGCCGAAATTCAGCCCCGCTCCTGTGTGGGGAGCCTCTCCCCTCCCACTCTCCACCCATTGACCCCGTCCCCCCACCCCTCGGGAGCCTTCCTCCGCCCTCGAAATACCTTTCCACGCCTCTATCGCACATCAGCGCGCCGCGCACTTTTGCGGGCGGCGTGCACGTGTGCGGCCAGAGCACACGCGGGCGGGGCACCAAAAACGCACTATTAGAGTGCGCTAAGGTACCTTAGCGCACGCTCAAGTGCGCCCCGCACAATTGCGCTGTTTAGTAAACATACCCCATAGTATCTGAGACCAGCCAATCACCGTGCCGTGACGAGGGGGTCAGGACAAAGAATTATACACTGGACTCGAGAAGATACTGGACTTCTTCTGCATACAGACTTCTGCTACACACTTCTTCTACACACAGACTTCTGCACACACTTCTGTGTACTGCTAGACTTGCAGAACTTTTGATATACTGCTTGGGAACTGTAACTTAGCCTGTCTCTGGCAGTTTGTTTTCTACAGTTCTTAGCCCTATTGTCTGCCTGCCTCAAGGATGAAGAC
The DNA here is from genome assembly GCA_033557465.1 of Ichthyophis bannanicus. Classification (NCBI taxonomy): domain Eukaryota; kingdom Metazoa; phylum Chordata; class Amphibia; order Gymnophiona; family Ichthyophiidae; genus Ichthyophis; species Ichthyophis bannanicus. The sequence goes on from CM066034.1 coordinate 997,499,258, forward strand.
TAACCTCGGGACAGTGTGAATCTCTCCCACAGACTTGTAGCTTGGGGTTATCATGCGTCTCTGCTCTACTGCCTGTAGCCGATGTTGGACCTCTGCCATACTTTGACTTTGTGCCATTCCTGACATGACTTCTCAGATCCAACCATAAGTGTTCTGGCAAGAGCTAAGATACTGGTCTTTAATACCCCCCCCCCCCCACCCGAGATTGGGGCTAGCTTAGAAAGACAGATGTACTGTACATCTGAGTGCAGAGCGAATCAGTGACATTGGCTGCTAAAACAGTGATTAAGTATCTTGGTAATTGTAATCATAGGACTCCATAGCTTACTACCTCAGAAAACTAATTTATTCTAATTCTGCACTATTTTTCTATCAATAATAAAGTCTAATTTATCTATAAACACAGGGTTGGTTTGTTTTATTACATGGCTTATTTGCCAGAAGGACCGATAGAACCTTGGGGAAAGTAGCGAATGCCCCTGACATACCAAGTATTTATATATATTTATTTGCTACTGAAAAACCTCTCCTACAGCCCTCAGCAACATAGATCACTCTGGCCCTATCATGCAGTCAATACTGCTCCCTGAGGGAGCTTCCCTTCGAAAAGCCCTATGGGTAATGGGATGGACCAATATATGGAGGTCCCTCGATCCGAAGGAACAGAATTATACCCAGTGTTCTGCTAAAACACAAAGATATTTGCAATTGGACACATTCTGTGGATTGGAGGCAGAACTCCTGCATGTGAAGGATTGTCAGATTCTTGCTCCCTTGATCAGTGATTATGTGATGGTATGCTTATGGCTAGATCTAGGATGCCAGTCCGATCTATGAAGACATGGGTATGGTGGGTGAATGTGCGCTTTGTCCAAGATAACAAGGTTTAAAATCTTATGAGGACTTGGTGGGTGGACTACTTGCAGCTTAACGATCAGGGTGATACCTCAGTGAATAATCTCTGAGAGGCTGGTAAAGCATATATGAGAGGTCAGCTACTGCAGCTTGCCTCGCAGCATAAAAAACAAAAAGAGGCCGATCTTGTTCAGCTCAAAGATCAGTTGGAGTTGCTGAAAAAGGAACATAAACATTCCAGCGATAAGAAGGCATATCAACAGTTATTGGAGGTGCGTCAGCAAATTGATGCTATTGAAATTGAAGGCATTGAATTTTTGCTTAGACTTACCTTTTGAAACTTTTTAGAGCACGGGGCAGAGTGGGCAAGATGCTACAGTAGCTTGGCAACTGCACAAGCAGAGGGCAAGTCGCCTAATCGGAAAGGTATATGGCCAGAAGCAGTAGTCTCAGAGAGACCTGGTAGGAATTGTGCAGGCCTTTAAATCTTTTTATGCCTCCTGTATGCCTCTGAACATACTTCATCTTTGGAGGAATTATCCACCTTCTTGGGTGATGTTTCATTACCATCTCTTTCTATAGCACAACAAGAACTTTTAGACCTTGAGATTTCTGTCCCGTAAATTGAGTTGACAATCTGTAAGCTGGCCTCAGGCAAGGTCAAGGGTCCCAATGGCTTTCCCATAGAATAGTACAAAAGCATTCCTGAAACCCTGGCCCCTACTCTACAATGAAACGCTGCAGATGGGTCGCCTGCTGTAGAATGTGTATAATGCGGAGATAATCTTGATCCCCAAGGAGGGCCAGTTCCTGTCGGAGTGTGGAAGCTACCGCCCAATATCGCTTCTTAATAGCGATGTTAAAATTTTGCCAGAATATTTGCCAGTAGGCTGTATAGGGTTATGTCCACCTTGATACACCCAGACCAGACAGGATTTATACAAGGGAAACAGATTTATGATAATGTTTGCAGATTGTTGATGTTGTTTTAAATGTTGCACGGGATAAAAGAAAGGCATGGTGTGTATCATTAGACTCTGAAAAAGCAATCACATAAAATGGGAGTACTTATTCACGATTATGACTCGATTCAGCCTAGGGGGTCATTTTGTGGGGTAGGTTTGGGCCCTGTATGCAGAGCCCAGGGCCTTGATCACAGTGAATGGCATCCAGTCTGAGAAATTTTGACTGGGTAGGGGAACGCAACAGCGGTGCTTCCTTTCCCCTTTACAATTTGGAATGGTGATTGAGCCCCTTGCCTCGCTTTTGCGGTCAGCTTCTGATATCTACTCAATTGTAGTTGGGGGAGTATCGCACCAAGTATCACTCTATGCTGACGAAACTGGGGTTTTTTTGAGAAGTCATCCCTTTCCCTTCCTGGGTTGCTCTGTGTATTTAGCGATTTTGTGTAGGTCTCAGGGTTTAAGGTAACCTAAATAAGACCAAGGTTTTGCCCCTGGGACCCACTAGTGGGGTGCTGCCTATGGGTTGCCCATTTAAAATACCATCTACCTCAATTAAATATCTTGGCATGCGGATTTTCCTCTAATATGGCCAATCTGTTTAAACTTAACTCTATGCCATTGATGGCAAATATTACGGAGGAGTTGGATCGCTGGGCTGACCTCTCATTGGGCTGGATGAGCCACCACACAGCATTGAAAATGATGATTATCTCAAAGTTCCTGTACCTTTTTTCCCAATTGCCTATTAGTGTCCCAGTGAGGTCTTTTTTGGATGCTTGAAGGGTGGCTCAGTCAGTTTGTCTGGGACAGACCCCCAGCACATATCACTTATAAGCACATGATGGCCACCATAGAAGATGGAAGGATGGGCTACCCAAACTTATCCTTTTATTATAAGTCTGCTATATTGCAGGGACTCCATTATCATTACGTTTGACCCCAGATGCCCATTTCATGGAAATAGAGCTCTCTTGAATAGTTCCCCACTCGGTGTTTGAAGACGTTGAGCCACCATGCCTTGCTGATATCTGTCTTGCTTGTGCAGATACAAGTGTATTGGAAGGCTGCTCCTTGGTCTTCCCTTGGCCCACAATCCCAATATGCAGAAATTTTCCTCTTTAGTGATCCAGCATTTGCTGGCCTGCACCAGAGCTGGAGCTCAAAAGGAATATCCTGCTTTACTGACTTGATTGAGAGCGGAACTTGCATGAGCTTGGCTCAGGTAACTACTAAAGGAGAGGTCCCAGTACCTTTCTATCAATACTTTCAATGGAGATATTTCATCACTCATCCAGGACAGTGGAGACATCTGACCCGGCAACCCACTGCCATGGAGCGCATACTTTTTTTTAAGGCAGACCACTGGAAGGGGTTGCTCTCTAGATTATATGGTTTGTTGCATGACCTTTATGGCCCTAAAGAGGATCGACACTACCATGCTTGGCATCAATTAGTAGGTTGAACTTTTACTCCCGCGGAGTGATGCACCATTAACATGAGAGGGTTTAGATGTGTCCATAGCATTCAATGTACGCAAACCCAATACCAACTCTTAATGCAAGCTTATTTGACTCCAGTGAGATTACTTCACCTGAGGAAGAGGTTGAAGGATGCCTTTTAGAGAGAGCGTGGGCAGAGAGGAGCCTTTTTTTATATATGGTGGGAGTGCCCTAGGATTCAACAATTTTGGGGGGTGGCTCTTTCTTTCAATTAGCACTCTTACTGATAATCAGTGAAAAGTCCATGACTTTTCACGTTTTCTTGTTCTTATGTATCTGTACATAGTTACACCATTATGGTTTGTAATAACTGTTCCATGTATCTGGTTTGTTTAAATGTAAACCGCCCCTGATCTCTGGAAGGGGCGGTATAGAAAAACTCTTTAAATAAATAAATAATCAAATTCTTCCTGCTCAGACCAGTTGCTTGCTGGGCTACTTGGACACAGACCTGGGTATCCCTCTGAGAAAGAGGAGGTTGACTGAATTGTTATTGAATGCCTCCTAGATGTTGGAAAACAGCTAATGGACCTATGATCTCCATGTGGAGATTACAGCTTAATGACCTGATGTCATTGGATTGACTAGTTTCTATGCTTAGAGGTCGCCTTGATCATCACTCTGCCCTGTGAGCTCCCTATGTAACTGGGCACTCCTAAGTGGTTCCTTGCACCCATGTTGGACCTACTATGCCCATCCTATTCTGTAATTTATGTTTAAAGGCTCATTGCACCCCCCCCCCTCGCTTATTATTATTGTTAATGTTACTGATATTACTGTTGATTTTTTTATACCAACCCTGTGCCTTATAGCGCTAATTTGGATGGTGGGAGGGAGGGAAAAGGGATGCATGTGGGGAGGTCTTACTCTTATATGTATGGAATGCTGATGTTGTTATCGTGTCCTTTTTGGATCTGCAACCTTCGCTTACTATAAATAAAGAATGTTACAAAAAAAAATACACATGGATGTAGAAAAGAAAATAAGGGGATCAGGATCCAAAAGCAGCCCCGAAGAGATGAGTTTTTAGCCTGGATTTGAAAAGGACCAGAGATGGAGCCTGATGTACCGACTCAGGTAGTCTGTTCCAGGCATACGTTGCAGCAAGGTGGAAAGAACACTGTGTGGAGCTAGCAATAGAAGAAAAAGGCAGAAATAAAAGTGATTTGCTTGACGAGCGGAGTTGCTGAGGAGGGATGTAGGGTGAGATAAGAGATGAGAGGTAATGAAGAGCCACAGAATGAATACATTTCTCTCATAATAATTTATCCACACAATCAAGTTCTTACGAATTTATTTAGGAAGGTTACACTAAATACTTATATACAGGCATTTAGCAGTTTATATTATGATACTGTTAAGGATTTTGTCAGGGCAAAAGAAGCGGTAATAATATTCCTGTTGGTGATTATTATATTTAGACTGTGCCGTAGGCATTAGATCAAGAAAAAGGTGCAATAATATTGCTGTAAACAAACACTGGTATATTATAACACCATGCAGAAAGATAGAATGCTAATATGTGTATAGTCTGCCTAGTCCAGTTATTACATTTCCTTGAATTTACAGGAATTTCAGCAAAGCTTTTCCTACCATCCCGCATAGGAGGCTTGTTAATAAAATGTGGGCAGGTCCTAATTAGACAGCCTGGGTTAAAAATTGGTTGAGTGATCCAAGGCTCATGGGTCAAGTTTCAAAAGCACTTATCTAGATAGCAACACCTGCTGTCTGGATAAGTGCTGCTGAGATATTCAGTGGCACTATATGGATTGTGCTGCTGGATATTCTTACAGATTCTTTCGGCATTATTCACACAGTGCAGGGGTGGAATGGGGGCAGAGTGATGAATTAAAGTTACTGTATACAGACAACTTTCTAACGCTCTTCCTTCCCCGTTCTCTCTTCCTCTCCTTTGATGCTTCAAGACTCCATTAAGACTCTGGGTTTCATTCTTGATTCCACGCTTACCTTCAAGAATCAGATTAACACCATCACCAAGTCTTGTTTTCTTGCCCTACATCATATCCACACTTCTCACTCTGTTTACACAATTCCTGAAGTCCATCTCCTTGTCATCTCCCTTATAATTTCTAAACTTGACTACTGCAACACTTTTTATGATGGCCTACTCCTTGACTCTCTTACATGTCTCCAGCTTATACAAGTTACTGCCGCTAAGCTCATCCTTAGCACTCATCGCTTTGATGATCACTCTTCTCTCCACGATTCCTCTTCCCTTACTCCCTATCTCAGCTCACCTAAAAATTCAAGATTCTTACTTGTCTATTGTATTGACTATGTGCCTCCTCTCCCTCCATCTCACCTCCCTCATTCCCCACTACTGTCCTTCCCATTCCCGCTGGTTCTCTCAGGCTTCCCTGTTCTATCTTCCTCCCCACTCAGTCCTTTGCCTGCTTGTTTCCAGGGAACCCTCCTTTTCCTACCTAGCTCCCCATCTCTGGAACTCTCTCTCACTTTCCCTTAGACAAGAATCCTCCTTTCCAAAATTCAAAAAGTCCCTCAAAACCTAGATTTTCTAGCTCTCCCTCCCTTAGCTTTCTTAAGACTAACTGCTTCCCTTACTCCGGGTAGTTCCTGCCTCACCTTCCCACCTCTTTCTTTTCTCGCTACATGATGCAACTTTCCTGTTTTTTCCTCTGCTAACCTCACACTTCTCTTTTTTCTCTCTTGTTTTATTTTATATATTTTATAAACTACAGTATAGCAAATGCCTATAAATAAATAAAATCAATGAACTATCCTTAAGACTATGTGAATATCACCGCTATAACAAAAGTTGTGGCCCTGGTGGCACTATCCAGATATTGGCATGAATATCCAAATTATTTTTAGCTGTGATGGCTGGTGTTTACAGATAAAGGTTGACCACTACAGCTAAATATTGACCCGAGAGAGTACTAGTAAATGGAATTCACTCAGAGAGAAAAGTGGAGTGCCTCTTGGACTGGATCTGGACCAGCTCTGTTCTATTTTGTATGTGTTACTGCAGAGATACGGATGTGGTGCAACAGAATGGACACTCCCAAGGGAGTAAACAGCATCAGATACAAATCCAAGGAAACCTGAGGCATAGTTGAATGCTTGGTAATTAAAATTCAAGTTGAAAAAGTGCAGAGCTGTACATTTTGGATGAAGAAATCTGAGAGCGCAGTAGATGATGGAGGTGGGGTGGGGGGAATGAACTTATTTGCATTGACTAGGAACAAGACCTCAGGGCAATCGCATATGATGATCTCAAGGTGGTGAAACAGTGTGCTAAGATTGTGACTGGAGCCAGACAGATGCTTTAAAACACAGAGAGAGGATGTGATGGCACACAACGACAGAGACATAGCCAGCAGAAAACAGATTGTGATGATGCTTTTGTGCAGGTCGATGGTAAGGCATTTCTTTTATTAGAATTTTATAATTCCTTCTTCCTCAAAAGTGGATGCAGAGCAGTTCACAATTTTAAAACATACAATCAACATAACATCAGTAAACAATAATAAAGAAAAAATCATTAAAATAACATACTTGAACAATAAATTTCCTCATTAACCTCTCCTTAAACCAGTGCTGCAGCTAAACTCCTAGGGCTTCAGATGAGCTTCTGTTACCAGGCCCCTTCCTGAGTTCATTTCTTCCTGTATCTTTTTCCCCCATGTGTCTTTCCAGCATCATCTCCCTGCTGTATCCTGCTCTTCCATATCCTCTTCCGATGTCCTTGCCGCACCTCTAGTAAGTGCAAGGCCCTAGCAGATCTTCAACTAGAGGTCTGCTCAGAAGAGAGGCCAATTGCTCTATTAAGTATAGGTCAAGGAAAGGTCGAATATCATGTTCAATTTTGGAAATTATGTCTCAGAGAGGATAGAGATAGGCTGGAGTTAGTTCAAAGACAGGCAGGAGCAGAAGACCTTTTCCTTTGGGGAGCCCAAGCTCTGCCCTAACTGCATCCCAAGCTCCACCCGGTGGGCAGAGACTCTTCTTGTACTGCTTGTAGGGATGTGATCTCCCGCAGATAGACAGAAACAGTCTTTGCTGCGATTGCGGTTTCTCATCTTCTGTCCACAGGGAATGGGATCCCCGTGGGCAGCCTGCCAGCTGCAGACATGACAAAGACCCTTCCTATATGCCCGCGGGAGATTGGATCCCCTTGTGCAGAACAGGAAGAGTCCTTGCCATTATCGCAGCCGGCAGGCAGCAGTCTGCCTGCGCGGATCTCAATCCCCGCAGGCAGAAGAAGAAGAGATGTTGCAATCGCTGCAAAATCCCTTCCTGTTCTGCACACGGGGATCCCGTGAGCAGACAGGAAAGGTCTTTGCTGCGATCGCAGCTTCTATTCTAATTCTGTCTGTAGGGATTGGGATCCCCGCAGGCAACCTGCTTCCTGCCATGCTGCAATTTTTGTTGGGGCCCACCTCTTTCCAATGCCTATGAAGAAAGGCAACTAATATGATATTAGGGGGTGAAGTACTTTTGTCCACTAAAGAAGAGCGGGACCTAGGCGTGGTTGTGTCTGATGATCTTAAAGTAGCTAAACAGGTAGAAAAGGCGACGGCAAAAGCTAGAAGGATGCTTGGGTGCATACGGAGAGGAATGGCTAGCAGAAAAAAGGAGGTGATAATGCCTCTCTATAAGCCTTTGGTGCAACCTCATTTGGAGTATAGTGTGCAATTCTGGAGACCGTACCTTCAAAAGGATGTGAACAGGATGGAGTCGGTGCAGAGGGTGGCTACTAAAATGATTAGTGGTCTTCATTATAAAGCATATGAGGACAGACTTAAGGATCTTAATATGTACACCTTAGAGGAAAGGCGGGATAGAGGTGATATGATTGAGATGTTTAAATACCTCCGTTGCATAAATGTTCAGGGAGAGAGCCTCTTTCAATTGAAAGCAAGTTCTGCTACAAGGGGACATGGGATGAGGGTGACGGGAGATAGATTCAGGAGTGATATGCGGAAATATTTCTTTACGGAAAGAGTAATGGATCCGTGGAATAGTCTCCCAGTGGAGGTGGTAGAGATAAGGACAGTAACTGAATTCAAAAAAGCATGGGACAAACAGAGGATCTCTAAAGGTAAAAAGGGGACTGTTGTAGTTGTTGATATGGAAGGACAGACTAGATAGGCCATGTGGTCTTTTTCTGTTATCATATTTCTATGTTTCTATGATATATGATCTATACCAAAAGCTGTATGAAATGAGATTTAAGAGCTTAAATAGGCATTCACTAGAGGATAGGGGAGATGGGGAGGGGGGGGGCATGATTGAGACATATAAATCCTTCAAAGGTATTAATAATGTATTAAAAAGCACAAAGGTCAATTTTAAGTAGCAAAGTGCCTAAAGTTAAATAGACCATTTCTCTGTTTAACTTTATGCAGATTTTCAGCACTCCCTATCTGGCCAAGTAGGATCTTTGCAAATACATGTATTTATTTATTTATTTAGTATACATTTGTATACCGCTACTTCCAGCGATCAGCAGCGGTTTGATTACAGATTGGAAATTGTCAAATCATGACAGGAAATTTTTGAGGTATAAACACATTGATTAGACAGGAAAGCACAGCACACAGAAAACTATTTTACAGGGAACATGGGCTATGGAGGGTTAAGTGGCTTGCCCAAGACCACAAGGAGCACCTGTGGGACTAGAAACCCCAGTCCTTCCGGCCCAAGGTTGCTGTCCTCTAGTGGGATTTGAACCCCCCGACCTTCCGGCCCGAAGTACCTTGCCCCAACCACTAGGCCACTCCTCCACTCCACTCCATGTATAACTTTCAATGTATAAATTACCCATTTTATTTTCTACCTGATATCTATGGGTTTCATTTAAATGCATAAAGGATGTAGATAATGGATGAATTTTTCTTCTTTCTGTATAACTTTAAGCCCTAACTCCAGAATGCCCCTGATCCTACTCAGTTTTAAATGGGTAACTTTGATAGTACAGAGCGTAATTTTATAAGGCGCTTCTAGGTTAACAGGCATTCTAACTTACATATTTTGTGACTTTTTAAAAAGTAAAGTATGCAAAGTCTTGATTTTATAAAATAGCGGCATAAATAGTGAGATCCGCGTGCCAAATCTAGGTGCAACCACTTATGCCAACTCTTGATTTGGTGTCAATGCCCACACCCAGATTTGTGGAGAGCACTCAGAGGTTATAGCATTTTATAATTTATGCATGTAAATTTGCACTCTGTGCTTGTCCTTGCCCATGCTGAAATTGTCTGCCATCGCCCTGATGCATGCACATCCAGAATAGCACCTGCCTGAACTATGCTTGTAAATGTTCCCCTGTGCACATAACTCATTGAAAATACCTCCATCTTTTCAGTGGATAGAAAATTGTAAGACTAGAGGTCGTGATATCAAGCATCAAGGGGTAAGAGTAAGGAAAATTCCCTGGGAACATATTTTAATAGAAAGGGTGGTGAATGCCTGGAATCCGCAGAGCTCTGGACTAAACACAAGAGTATTTCCAGTGAATAGAAAGGGTGGCAGCGCAGCACTGGGGTAACCAACAAAGAGCAGCATTGAGCCCAAAAGAGCCTGGGTATGGTTGTATTGTTCTTCTAAGAAGGCCCTAAGGTAACAACCCTAAATATCAATGTCACAGCAGCATCTTGCTTCCAAGAAGGCTGTAATGGCTTAAATGGAGGGACCATGGTTGCAATCAAAGTCCAATTATCATGGGCAAGCCAGGAGTTTTAGAAGCTTCACTAATCTTGAAGGTCTTGGGAGTATTACAAGACTTGGTAAGAAGCCATGAAAGGGCATCTGGGTGTTTGGATTGAGTATTGTTTTTTTTTTCTTTTTTTTAAACTTGTATTTTATTGATTTAACATTGCAATAATAATACAAAACACTAATATATCACATTATACATAACCATATACCCCCACCTATTAACCCCACCCATCCTACAACCAACTCTTCCCTTTATACCCCTCCCCCCCCCTCCTACTGTCCCCCCCAATCCTTCCTCCTTGACAGCACCAACTCTCATAACGCTCCCAAATACACTCTATGTTCCCCCATCTGTTACTTTTACATGCCGCTAACTTACCCATATGATATACATGCTCCAGTCTACTAACAGTGTTCGAAATACTGGGAGATGAGCTGCTTCTCCAGCCCTTTGTCATTTCTGTCCGAGCAGCAAGTATCACATATACAGCCAACTTTTTCATGACTTTATCCCCTTCCCCCTTCCATGCATTTAACAACACATCCAGCAGATCCATTTCCAAAGGGATACCCGTTAAACAGTAAGCATTGTTTTCTTAAGTAGCAATGGTGAAAATGGCAAGGCCTGGAGTGGTCTAGTAGTGGTGGTGAGGCCAGCACTATAACAGATTTTGGGCATGCATGGGACAGCTATGGAGGGTGACCATAGAGAGATCAGCTAAAAAAAGATGGAGGGAATTGGCACTGGGATGCATATGGAACTGTGTCTGTGCATCTACCCAAGATGTATGACTCTCAATTCAGCAGACTGGATGGGCCAATTTGGTCCTTATATATCATCATTTACTATGTTACCCTCTTGGCAATATGAAGAGAGATCACTGATACAGAAGAATGATTGTAATAATGAATCCTGCTTAGGACATAAGAATAAGTAATAATGTTATGGGAGTGTTTAGCTGAGTTGCACAGTGAAGTGGCATTATGGCTGCAGGCATTTAGTACAGTTACACTGCAACGCTGTTAGGGATTCGGTCAGGTGAAAGATAATAATATGGAAGCTTCTTGTTCTTGTTGCGATCTTGAATGAAGCTGCAGATGTCATTGAGATTCTTTCTGAAGGTCAACATGGCTTGTTTCACTGGTTTTTCAATGAAATGTTCGTCTGGGTACATCCCTAAGAACAGCTGAACACAAAACAGAGCAGTTATTGCAAAATCTGGAGTAGCGTGTTAGCAGCATCCTCAGAATTCTTAGACATGGTGTGTTGTCTTGTCTGAGAATCTGCAACATATCACAATATTTTTGCTGAAGACCTTTCTAGGGCAATATTCATCATTGGGTTTTTTTTAAATTATTTATTTATGAATTTTCAAACAAAGAAAAACCAAGCAACAGCTTGCACAGAAAAGATGCATACTTACACAATCTTTAAAAAGGAAAAACATCTACAAGAAATACAAACAGAAGCATCAATAGTCCTCAAAGTTTGGGGAGAAGCACAGGAAATAAACATTGAAGGTAGGAGGCACCGACAGCGTAAAAAAAAAATAAAGGCAAATTTATCTTTTAACAAAAATTAAGACATAATGGCAGAGAACGAGGAACTTAATTACGAATGAACAAAAATGAAATCCCCTTATACAGGTGAAGATGTAGTTAATTGAGTACTGAGATAGGTAGACAAATCCCCTGGTTGAAAAAAAAAACATATTTCTGAGAATTATGAACCACAATACATTTGCATGGAAATCTTAATAGGAAAAAAACACCTAACTGAAGGACCCCAGGTCTTAATAAAAGAAAGGCTTTACGCCTTCTCTGGGTGTCCCTAGCAACATCCGAGTAAATAGAATTTTTTTTTCCCATAAACAAGTTAGCTCTCTTTTTATAATATACTTTAAGAAGCCAGTCTCTATCAGAAGACAATACAAAAGTCACCAGTAATGTAGAAACTACTAAATCTTCTTCTTGAGGAGACTGAAGTAATGCTGAAACATTCAGAGAGTCCATCTCTAAGGAACCAACTACTCGCTTCCCCTCTTTCCTCCCAGCAGGTAAATAGTATACTCTGGAAATCGGAGGTATCAAATCAAAAGGTATCATTAGAGACTCTTGAAGATATTTCTTGAAAAGTTCCACAGGAGCTACCGCCGGAACAACCGGAAAATTTAATAACCGAATATTTGAAGCTCTGGTAGCATTCTCTAATGTCTCCAACTTTGCTTTCATTGAGATATTATCTTTCGTTAAGAATTCAGATAAACCAGAAACCTGCAGAAGTTTCTGGTCGGAAACCTCTACTCTCTCTTTCATTTCTAACATATCTTTAGACAACTCCCTAAGATTGCTCTCATTTTTAGAAGCAATAGAAAAAGATAAAGTTAATTGCTGATTTACAACCTGGGAAAGTTGATTAATAGCCTCCCAAATGTTCTCCAGAGTCACCTTAGTAGGCCGAGAAAGCACAATCAATGGTGGCCCAGCAGCTTTGGATAGTCCGAGGGCAGTCTTCTCCACCCCAGCCTCTTTCACCAAACAAGCGGCACCAACAACCTCTGCACGATGCATATCTCCGGGGGTCGCCGCCCCAATCCTGAGCCGCTCACTATCGGCATCAGGCGTCAGCCCGCCCTACTCCAAACTGGCAGCGACATCCTGAGCAGGCAACGCCACCAGACCGCGCACCGAGGCGAAGTCCGATACACCCGGAACCGCAAGAGGAGTACGGTCATCTGGGGAGAGAGAGATCTCTAAGGCGGGCAATGCCGAAGCCTCCTCAGCCGGCGTGACCAAGCCCTGCCAAATCTCCCCAATCTGTTCCTCAGAGAGCCTCACAAAACGATCCATAGGTCCAGAAACGGCAGGTAAGGGCTCCATGGGTAGGGTCCGAGGTTTACCATTACGCTTAGGCATGTTGCTCACACAAACTCTGCCACCATCTTGAACAAGCCACTCCCCAGCTTCATCATTCTTTTTTTAGAATTGCCAGCCACTGCAGGCAAAAAGTCTGGATACTCAGCAGCACTATCTGGATAGTGGGTGCGGCTTAACATTTGGATTGTGCATCTATTGTCTAGATTAATGCTGATATCATCTGGACAGTGGTGATTTTTAGCTTCTCATCTGTTCTAAGGTACCCAGAGAACTATCAGGATAGAGGGTCTGCAAATCGCCGCTATCAGGATAATTAGTGTTTCTGTCCTGGCCCCACCCCCGGACTGCCTGTATAGTGCAGCAGCAATCCATAATGATATTTGGCAGCACTAGCCGGATAGTGCCACTGAATGACAGGCTTAGCGGCATTTATTTGGGTAGAAGGTGCTGCTACCTGGATAAATGGTTTAAATATCAGTTCCTTAGTGTCTCAATTCAAAGTGTAAATGACAGAACATAAGAACATAAGATATGCCATACTGGGTCAGACCAAGGTCCATCAAGCCCAGTATTCTGTTTCCAACAGTGGCCAATCTAGGTCATATGCACCTAGCAGTTTCCCCAAGAGACACAAGTTCCACAATGCTTGTACTGGGTCAAGCATTGATATCTTCGGTCACTTCTTAATAATGGTTTATGGACCTTTCCTCCAGGAACTTGTCCAAACCTTTTTTAAACCCAGCTACACTAACAGCCTTTACTACATCCTCCGGTAACAAATTCCAGAGTTTGATTACACGTTGAGTGAAAAAATATTTTCTTTTATTAGTCTTAAATAGTTTACCCTGTAGCTTCATTGCATGTCCCCTAGTCTTTCTATATTCTGATAATGTAAACAATCGATCTACATTTACCCGTTCTACTCCGTTTATTAATTTATAGACTTCTATCATATCTCCCCTCAGCCATCTCTTTTCCAGGTTAAAGAGCCCTAACCTTTTTAGCCTTTCTTCATAGGAGTATCCTTCCATCCCCTTTACCATTTTGGTGGCTCTTCTCTGAACCTTTTCTAAAATCGCTATATCCTTTTTAAGATACGGCGACCAGAATTGCACACAATATTCAAGGTGCGGTCTCACCATGGAATGATATAGAGGCATTATAATATCTTTTGTTTTATTTTCCATTCCTTTCCTTATCATACCTAGCATTCTATTTGCTCTCTTGGCCACCGCTGCACACTGGGCCGAGGGTTTTAACATGGTATCCACAATGACGCCTAAATCTTTTTCCTGGGTGGTGGTTCCTAATGTGGAACCTTGCATCGTGTAACCATAGTTTGGGTTGTTCTTCCCTAGGTGCATAACCTTGCACTTGTCCACATTAAATTTCATCTGCCATTTGGATGCCGTCTTCCAAATTATCAAGATCCTCTTGCAATTTTTCACAATCCTCTTGGGTTTTAACAACTTTAAATAGTTTTGTGTCATCTGCAAATTTGATAACCTCACTCGTTATTCCACTTTCCAGGTCATTTATGAATATGTCAAAAAGCAGCGGACACAGCACAGATCCCTGGGATACACCACTATTCACCTTTCTACATTGGGAAAATTGGCCATTTAGCCCTACCCTCTGCTTTCTATCTTTTAACCAGTTCCTGATCCACAATAGTACACTGCCTCCTATCCCATGACTCTTTAGTTTTGCCAAAAGTCTCTGATGAGGGACCTTGTCAAACGCTTTCTGAAAGTCCAGATACACAATATCAACCGACTCACCTTTGTCCACCTGTTTATTCACTCCTTCAAAAAAACATAACAGATTAGTAAGACAAGATCTTCCTTGTCTAAAGCCATGTTGGCTGTCTCCCATTAGGTTGTGACTATCTAAATGCTGAGTAATTTTATTCTTTATAATGGTTTCTACCATTTTTCCTGGTACTGACGTCAGGCTCACCGGTCTGTAGTTTCCCGGATCACCCCTGGAACCCTTTTTAAAAATTGGTGTTACATTGGCGATCCTCCAATCTTCAGGTATTAGAGATGATTTTAATGATAGTTCACAGATTACTAATAGCAGGTCTGCAATCTCATATTTCAGTTCTTTCAACACCCTTGGATGTATACCATCCGTCCCAGGTGATTTGCTACTCTTCAGTTTATCTAATAGTTGTAAGACATCTTCCCGATGTATTGATATTTCCTTCAATTCTTCCGCACCTTTAAATACCACTTCAGTCATGGGTAATATCCCTACATCTTCCTCAGTAAAGACCGAAGCAAAGAATTCATTCAGTCTCTCCGCTATCGCCTTGTCGCCTCTTAGTGCTCCTTTAACCACTTTATCATCTAATGGACCAACTGATTCTCTCACAGGTTTTTTGCTACGAATTTACTTGAAAAGGTCTTTATTTTGCGTTTTTGCTTCCGCAGCAAGCTTCTTCTCAAATTCTCTCTTTGCCTGCCTTATCAATGCCTTGCATTTGACTTGCCAGTGCTTGTGCTGTTTCCAGGTTTCGTCATTTGGCTCTTTTTTCCATTTCCTGAAAGATGCTTTTTTGGCAACAACAGCCTCTCTGACCTCACCTTTAAACCATGCTGGCAGTTTTTTGGACTTCCTTCCACTTTTCTTAAAGCATGGAATACAGCTGGTCTGGGCTTCCAAGATAGTATTTTTCAACAACACCCAAGCTTGATGTACGTCTTTAACCTTTGCAACTGCTCCTTTTAGTTTTTTCTTAACTGTTTTCCTCATTTTATCATAGTCTCCCTTTCGAAAGTTAAAAGGTAGTACTGTGTATTTCCTTACTATCCCTCCTCCACTAATTAAATCAAAGGCGATCATGCTATGATCACTATTGCCAAGTGGCCCCAACTCCCTTATCTCTTGCACTAGATCTGGTGTTCCACTAAGGACTAGGTCTAATATGGCTTCCCCTCTGGTCGGTTCATGAACCAGCTGCTCCAAGAAGCAGTCATTTATTTCATCTAGGAACTTTATCTCCCTAGCATGTCCTGACGTGACACTGACCCAGTCGATACCGGGGTAATTGAAATCACCCATTATTATTACTGTGCTGTAACGTTTGTTAGCTTCCTTGATTTCTTTGAGCATTTCATCATCCATTTGGTCATTCTGGCCAGGTGCTCGATAGTATACCCCCACTGCCATTGCCTTCCCCCTTTTATATGGAATTTCAATCCATATAGATTCTACAGCAGATTTTGTTTCCTGCAAAACTTTAATCCTTTCTGAGTCAATGCCCTCTCTAACATAGAGCGCAACCCCTCCACCAATTTGATCAGCTCTATCATTACGATATAGTTTGTACCCAGGTATCACAGTGTCCCACTGGTTGTCCTCCTTCCACCATGTCTCTGATATTCCAATCATATCTAACCTTTCATTTAGTGCTATATATTCTAACTCTCCCATCTTATTCTTTAGACTTCTAGCATTTGCATACAAGCATTTTAGAGAATGTATTTTATTCATGTTAATTTGGCTATTGTTAGACATGGGTAAATTGGGATCTTTAAGCTCTGTCTGCTCCATACTTGAGGGCATTTGGGCTACTTTACTCTTTTGTGGAACCTCTCTGCTTTTGGTAGTATCCTTCAAGGATACATTCTTCCGAACCATCCGCTCTTGGGCGACTGTCGGCTTTCCCCTAATATCTAGTTTAAAAGCTGCTCTAGAAGGAGTCTTTAGTCATTGATATTAGAGCTGTAGGGATTAGCCAAGAGGAGCAGTACTTTCTGGTTCGAAATGAGAAATCAATTTCAAATACCAATGCTGGGAATCATCTTTCTCATATCCAACAATAGAGCAGTCTCTGATATTACAGAATGCTCATTCTTCTACTTAAAGAGTAAATAAGCCTGCTGCTAAGAAGTGAAATTTGAATCAGGTTTTTCCTTTTTTTGCTTTGATAACTTGATAAGTAGTTGATCTCTCTTGGCTCCTTCCTAAAAAGTTGACAGTTTGTTTAGCAAGAAAAGTTCTCTCACAACCCCAGCTTTAACATCACAGAATAAGATACAAGCCATTAATCAGCTGGCACGTCCAGTACTCTCATACAACTTTCGGATTGTAGACTGGCCTCAAGGATCTTGGAAAACTGAATGCACAAACAAGAAAACTCCTCTATGCCTATGAGGTAATTTATAAGAACCAATGTATTTCAAGACTGTGCATTCCTAAGCCAAAGGAGGACTGGACCTCATAGATATCAAGTGGAGGAGTGGCCTAGTGGTTAGAGCAGCAGCCTAAAGCCAGAAAGACCAGAGTTTAAATCCTACTGGCACTCCTTGTGGCCTTTGGCAAGTCACTTAACCCTCCACTGCCTCAGGTAGAAACTTAGATTGCGAGCCCTTTGGGGACAGAGAAATGGGTACTGTACCTGAATGTAACTTGCCTTGATCTTCTCCTGGAAAGGTGTGAGCTAAATACTAATAATAAATAAATAAATAAATATACATACAGAGCTACTATTATGGGCCTCTGGGCCTACTTAATAGCATTGTCAGATCCAAATATGCAAAAATGGCTGAAATATGAGAGCAAATATCCAGAATCTGTCTCCATCATTAAACTTGGACAAGCATTCCAATGAGTAGAAGGAATGGGTGAGAAACCACCAGCACATAAACAGAAGGACACAACAGAAATATGCAAAACAAGAGAAAAAACTTTTTAAAGAATTTGTTTAGCAAACAAGGAAAAACAAGAGACAAAAACAAATTCAGTGGGAAATAAAAAGTGTTATTCCAGGAACCATTTGTCGATCAAAGACAGCTTAAGGAGAGATAAACTGAAACCAAAGAATGTGAGAATATAGTTGTAGCTCAGGACAATGGATTACAGACAAGATGATTCACAGCAAACAGAGAACAAATTGGCAAAACAAACATATGTAGATTCTGTAAGAAAAAGCTGGAAATGGTTACTCATCTCACAGCTGGCTGTGAAGTTCCTATGGCCGAAAAATTCTGTACAGAAAAGCATAACAAGTTGACATGCCTCATCCATTGGAAACTTTGTAGCACTATAACATCGCTATATGCTTAGCACTGGGATCACAATCATAAGAGAATTACAGAGAACGAAGAGACTATGATCATCTGGGACACTCCCATTCCGACCAATAAAAAGATGGATGCAAGAAAGCCGGACATAGTGAAAAAGGGGAAAAACATCAGAATGGCATTAATTATAGAGATACTAGTTTCAACAGATCCTCAAGTACAAAGAAATGCAGTCATTGATCAAGAAAATGTGGCAGAATGACCCACAGATATTTCCCATCGTGTTGCGTGCCAGAGGCTTGATGAAGAGGAATTTCCAAGCACACCTTGATAAATTGTCCATACACGTTACATCTTACAAACGCCAAAAGGAAGCTCTTCGACAGTCGACTCGATGCAAGTACTATGCTGAGTGTTAGCAGTAAATTTGAGATCATACTCCATATACCCTAGTTTAGGAGTGAGGTCCCTTATTGTCATGATATGTGCAAAACTAACCGACTAGAGACATTTGCCCCTGGCTGACTTAGAAAACAATGAGTCGGGAATGGGACTGAATGGAAGACCTTCTGCATAGCAGTGCACAGTGCTGCCTACCTAAGCCAATGGGTGGGCCCAAAAATGCACCTTTCTATATGCAGATGTTGATTCAGGACAGCATCATTGTCTTATTTTTCTCCCAATTCTCCAGTTTATTTTGTTGATTATGAACAGGATATGGCAAGTGGTAATTGTGATGTGCAAGGGATGTCAAGGGATTTCCCCTGCATGAGAATAGCCATTTTCAAGTCCTGTGTTCAAAATCGGCTCAGCATTTCTGTGTCTATTCCCACCAAACACTCAGTCAGTCCTGCAATAGATCTGAAGCAATGATGCAGCCTCATACTGTAGATGATTAGGAAATGGACCTGCCAGTCAGCAACCAGCCAGAACCATAGAGAACTTTCCATTATCACAACACAGCATGTCTGACCTTGCAGTAATTACAGAAAAAGTCCACCTAGGGGCTGTGCCCCAAATCATTAGCAACTATCTCTGTCCCTTTACTTCTAGAGGCT
Source organism: Ichthyophis bannanicus (assembly GCA_033557465.1). Taxonomy (NCBI): domain Eukaryota; kingdom Metazoa; phylum Chordata; class Amphibia; order Gymnophiona; family Ichthyophiidae; genus Ichthyophis; species Ichthyophis bannanicus. Next base: position 997,518,244 of record CM066034.1, read on the forward strand.
AGTCCTGAACCAGGAGAGGCAAAATAGGACAGGGGATGTGGGAGATTTTCAGCTGCTCATAAAATATCAGGGTTCAGCAGCAACTGCAACCACTTTTGACATAACTTAGTCATTCAAAGAAAGGGCCTTTTCCAGTGCAGTTCAGTAAAACACCAATTCATTAAAAAACACAACAACAACAACACAACGGCCAATCTAGTTCCAGCTTTCTGTTTAGCCCAAGACATAGGCTGAGACTGCTGCCCAGCCCCCTTTCCTCTCATACTGGTCGGCATTTGTGTCTTTGTCTCAGCAGCATAGACAGAAACAGCAGGGTTTAAATCCCCTCAGTCCTTCTGCTACACTTTCATCTCTGTTGCAACTCAGCTCGGCAGGACAAAAGAAAAAGGGGGGGGGGGGGGGAGTAGGGCTAGATAATTAAATAACTCCACCTGTAACAGTGGCTTCTCACTGTCCCTCCTCACAGTCATGCCATTCCTCACCTGAGCTGTAAAAAGTCCCAGAAAGAAACTTTTCTACCTATTGGTGCCCAGGTTTGTCAAGCCGTATTCATCTATTTCCATCAAATCCTCCATTTCAGCATCTGGTGAGGTAAGCTCAAGCTCCATTTCCTCTGGGCTTTCTTTTAGTTCCTCTGCTAGCTCTGCTTCTGAAAGAGTTGAAAGAAACGCTCCTCTTCTTCAGGGCTCTAAGGCAAACATTATGTGGTACCAGGGGAACTTCACCCCTCTTCCTTACTGAGGTATTTTGTTTCCCTGTTTTCATTTCCCCAGCCTGGCTCAGCAGAACCACCCTGCCCCCGGCTCTTAAAGGAGCCTACACCTGTTTGGATACCCTTTCCCTTTTCCTGTCTCCCTTATTTGGGTCTGCCCAAGGACCAGGAACCCTCTTGCTTCCTCCCCCTCTGTTATCAGTCCCTCCTCCAGCACAGTACCTATGTGCAAAAAGCTAAGTACATGCAATTAAATTGATACCCGAAGAAGGCAGAGACTGCATGCAGTCAGTGTCAAAGAAATAGAAAAAGATGCATTTTCCCTTGTACAAAATATAAGGACAGTAAATGTCAGGGCTGGCATCAGGGGGAGTGCAACCAGCAGTTGCCCCCAGGCCAGAGAGGACCCCAAGCATGTCTGAAGCTGCTAGTGGACTTTGGAGTCCTCTCCCAAATTTCTACCCTGAACCTCAGCCATGTGTGACATTAGCTCTGGCATATATACATTCCTAAAACTGATATATTCCAATCACTAAATAGAAAATAATTTTTTTTCTAACTTTGTTGCCTGACCATTTTATTTTTCTAATCATGTTGATCCCAGGCTCTGGTTTCTGCTTTCAATAGTCTTTCCTTCACTCTGTTTCCAGGATCTCCTGTCCATTTGCCATTTCTTCTCTATCCTCCTATCTTCATTTCTTCCTCTACATCCATCTCTAACAATGATCACTTCCTTTTAGCTTTCTTCCATTTATTTTTCTGCTTCACTATCCATAGTAACATAGTAAATGATGGCAGAGAACGACCAGTATAGTCCATCTAGTCTGCCCAGAAAGGTGGCTAGAGTAGGTGTACCTGCTGCTCCGTGCAGATCACCCAGATTTCACTTTCCTTCTTACTATTTAGTCCTTAATCACCTCTTTTTACCAATCTACAACTTTCCATCTCTCTCCTTCACATCAACCCTCCCATTCCCCATCTCTCTCTCCTTTCCATGTCTCTTATTCCCCACTTTCACTAAATCTCCCCCTTTCTCCTCCCCATTGTGTTCAGCATTCCCTCCCCTCCCCTCTCCATCAATGTCTTTCCAGCCCCATGTCCAGTATCTCCTCTTAGTCTCCCTAGTTTCCCCATGCCCATTATGCACTCTGGGCCTGATTCTGTTCCGCACGTACAGCCCCTTTGTACATCTGGTCTGAGCACGTCTAGCCCTGCGGGATCAGAATCACGATCAGGCCTGTATGTGCCGGCTGGGACTGCGATTCAGTCCCAGCCTGCACATATAGGCACTGCCCGGATAGCTCAGTCAGGCATTTAAATGGAGCCGCGGCGCCATGGAGTTCTGTTGCTATGGCACCACAGCTCCATTTAAATGCCACAATGTCGGCCGCCGGAAACTAAAGTTTATTCCCCACAGCACAACCCCTGATCTGGCCTCCTAAGGCCAGGGTTAGGCTGCGGGGAATAAACCCTGCCCCCCCCCCCCCCAAGCCCCTTCCGTGAAAAAAAAAATCGACTAGGGAAGTTATTCCACCTCAGAGGTGGAATAACTTCCCTGGCCAATTCGCTGGCCCTGGACGTACAGAGCCGACATTGGAATTGGCCCTGTACGTCCAGGGCTGGCGACCGTCCACTGCCTGCCCACTTTCCGTCCCCAGGCCACCTCTTCCCCGCCCCTGACTAACTCCCCGCACAACTGGCGGGGAAGTTAGTCGGGGACTGCCACTGGCACGAATAGCTATTCGTGTCTCAGAATAACCCCCTCTCTGTCTCTCTAGTTCCTTCCCCCCCCCCCCATGTCCAGAATCTCTTCTGTCTCCTTCCCCCATATCTCGTGTCCAGTATCTCCTCTGTCTGCCTCCCTCCACTTTCCCTCATGTCCAGCATCTCCCCTTTATCATCCAATCCTATTATTCTCTTCAACATCATGTCCAGAATCTCCCTTATCTCCCTATTCCCTCCTCTTCTTGTGATACAGCATCAACATTTCCCCCTCTATACAGCATCTTCCTCCAGTTCAGCATGATGACATTAACCTTCTCTTCCGGCACTGTGTATCACCCCTCAGTCTAGGACCTACAGCAGCTGACATAATAAATAGGAAGGGCAGGAGGCTCGGCAACATCCTGCCCCCACAGAAACAGGAAATCTGCATAAGGGGTGGGCACGACTGAGCATTCAGTGCAGGCACGGACTACAGGTCCCATGCTTTCTCCTGCAGTGATAGTTGGCACAGAAGACTCATGATAGTTGGTACAGGAGGGGATCGGGTTAATGAAGTCTGACTGAGGGAATACGATCAGAGGCAGCAGCTAGGTGGTGGCGGTAAGTGAGCAGAAAACCAGCATTTACACTGGCTGATTTTCTGTCTTGCTGGCCACTGGCCTCCCCTAAATAAAACTGGCCAGGCCATCCAAATATCAACCAGTTAGCAACTAATGTAACACCACTAATATGGGTTAAATCGCTGAATAAAATGATAGTCTGTACAGGAACAGCTTTTCTGCCTGAAGTAGGGTTGGATGCAATGACATAATAGAATGACAGGCTACACACTCACCTCATTATCCTGGAACTGGCTGAGTGCCCACACTGCTCCCAGATGCCAGCAGGAGCGTCCCCTGTCGGGCAAAGAATCGATGATGTGCTCTATCGTGACAATACCTTTCTCTGTGGGGGGAGGGCATCGCATGGTGGGAGGAGAATTAGGGATCCAAGAACACCAATCATACTATAGAAGAAAAGAGATGAAAAATGATGTGTTGCCCCCACCTTGTGGCTTCTAGACTATGAAGATGACATCGTTACACTCCTAGTAAAAGAACTAAACTAGGGACTTCAGCTGTCATGAGTACGTACACAAATGGGATTCTTTTTTTTCTGAATTTCAAATACGTTTTACTGTTGCACATGACTACTGTGATAAGGAGATGGAAGTGTCTAATGCCAGCTAGTATTGTGCTTCTTTGAAGAATAAGATTACCAGATGTCCCCAATTTTGGGGAATTGTCCCCTATTTCAGAGCTATGTCCCCAACTACCACCTGTTTGGCAGCCTCCTGTCTCCAATTTATTTATTTGCATTCTCTTATGTACTGTGCTATTCTGCATCAGTGCAGTTTTACATTGAACAAACTGAAATTACATTGAACAGGGCATTATAACTTGGAGATAACTATTTTACAGGGAACATGGGCTATGGAGGGTTAAGTGGCTTGCCCAAGACCACAAGGAGCACCTGTGGGACTAGAAACCCCAGTCCTTCTGGCCCAAGGTTGCTGTCCTCTAGTGGGATTTGAACCCCCGACCTTCCGGCCTGAAGTACCTTGCCCCAACCACTAGGCCACTCCTCCACTCATGGAGAGAGAGGAGGGTAGAAAAAAATTTTAATTTTCTATTTAGTGATTTGCATATGTCAGCTTTTAGAATTTGCATTTATTATCTTTATATTTTGAATGAGGGAAATGCATCACTGTTTCTATTTCTTTGTTGATTTGCATACTTGGACGTGATATTGTTGCTGTCATGGGATGGATGGGGGAGGGACAGGGTAATGACTCCATGCCTTGTTGCTCAAACCTGGAATGCCTTTCCTACTCCCCCCACACACCTTGGATAAGTGTCCCAGATTTGCCTGCAAAAAATCCGGAAACCTTATTGAAGAATGATATTTTATCTGGATGAAAATTGTAATGGAGAAGTAGCCTAGTGCTTACAGCAGATGACTGGAAACCAGTGTTCAGATCCCACTCTCCCACTGATGCTCCATGTGACCTTGAGCAGGTCACTTCACTCTCTATTGCCTTTATGTACAAAACCTAGATTGTAGGGGCTCTGGGTAATTCAACTTGAGCTCAGTTTTGTGAGTAAATAAATGAATCTAAAATTCAGATCTGAGAGTAGAAGGTAATGAGACACCTTGCCAGCTTTCTAGTGACAATAAAAATAAGGGGAAAGGAGAGGATGCCACAGCAGCGATAGCAATTCTGGGTCTTTCTCTGGTCATCATATTGTGCTGTAAAATACACGACAAACATATTACTGTTGTTCTAAACCCCCTCTGGTGGGATGTGCACAGCTAAAAAATGTCAGTTTGATTTGGGATTTTTCAGATTTTTTTCCAATTCTTTGGCATTAGTTTCAATTAATTTCAGCCATTTATTTTAACAGAAAATCTTTAACAAACATTAGAGCTAATTGCTTAATAAGGGATCTAGCATTTTCTCCCCCATCAAAGATTAATCAGCAAAATCAGCTATGTTACATTGGATTATCTAATCAAGTTATAACACAAATACCAATGGTAACTGACCCTTGTATTTGCTTGTATCAGAGGCAAAAGGCCCTGCAAGTTATCAGACGTGGGATGGCACATTTTAGGCAAGGCACGGAGATCGAAATTGAGAAGTCGATGTCGTGACACACTCTTTTCTAGCAATATTTCAGAAATCACTCTGCTAAACATGGAGCGGTTTCTAAAATATATATCTAAGGGGTAAGTTTACTGAACCGTCTTAACGTGCACCCAGCGATAGTGTGCAGGCTGCCATAAAAGGAGTGGGCGTTTCAGTCTTAAAGTAGCAAAACGGGATTATCGCGCGATAACGCGTGCTGCTGCGCACATTATCGGGCGAAGCGCTGCTAAGCGCGTTAACGCGCAGTAATCTTAAGTAGGTGCCCAGACATGCAAGCATTGAAACAGAGGTGTAGCACAATGGTTAATACACTGACTGATGGTACAGGGGTCATGAGTTTGATCCCCCAGTGTGCCTAATGCATAAGGCTGGCTGAGGCATCACCCTTTACTTTTAGGTAGTGATTTTTGAGGCATTTTACTTTTATTTTAATTAGTGCTGCCAGCAAACACCCTCACAGTGGCGTAACCTAAGGTGCCAGATAAGGCACCCCATAGCGCACTCCATAGGGCACATTATAAAGTGCATTGTCCGCCAAGGCACCCTATAATGTCCCCTATAGGACACCTTATAAGGCACCTTAAGGTTACAGTACTCTGAGGGTGTTTTTGCTGGCAGCACTAATGTACATTAAAAATAGACAATGCCTCAGACAGCCCTATCAAATAGCCCCACCATGGGTTTGAACCCATGACCTCTGGCTTTACAGGCAGCGAAGTAACCAGTGGGCTACAACTCCTAACAAACCCCTTGCTGGCTGGCTGCAGAAGGACTGCACGTCACCACACAAACTGTCTGCTGTGGTGACCAGGATAGGGTTAACCCACTCGTACCCATGATGCACTGCACATGCAAATCAGCAGTCGACAGATGGGCTCAAGATGGGGTATGCATCCCCACAGCACCTCGGCCTGGTAGGGGGAACTGACCGTGTGTGGTACTGGCACAGAGTAGCCACAGACCGTCACATTGTGCGGGTACTGTGCTCACCCTGAGGTTGAGGTGGGGCGCCCAGCACCAGGTCCACAGCACCTTTCATGGCTGAAATATGCCATACTGTGGGTCCCTGTCAGTGCTACTGTGTGTGATAGGTAGTTCCTGCAGACACACCTAGGTTACTTCTGTGTCCTTTTGTATTTCTCAGTCATGTCTAGCCCTTATGGGCTGTGATGCACCCAGAATAGTGCATATCCTGTGTTGGTGCCATGGTTACATGATGTTGAGGGAGGAGGGAGGAGGGAGGAGGGAGGAGGGAGGGGAGGAGGGAGGAGGGAGGAGGGAGGGGAGGAGGGAGGTGGGAGGAGGGAGGTGGGTGGGGAGGAGGGAGGAGGGAGGAGGGAGGAGGAGGAGGAGGGGGAGGGGGAGGGGGGGAGGGGGGGGGAGGGAGGGGGGGAGGGGGGGGAGGGGGGGAGGGGGGGAGGGGAGGGGGAGGGAGGGGGGGAGGGGGAGGGGGGGAGGGGGGGGAGGGGGGAGGGGGAGGGGGGAGGGGGAGGGGGAGGGGAGGGGGGGGAGGGGGGAGGGGAGGGGGAGAGGGGGAGGGGGGAGGGAGGGGGAGGGGGGAGGGGGGAGGGGAGGGAGGGAGGGAGGGGAGGGGGGGAGGGGAGGGAGGGAGGGGAGGGGAGGGAGGGAGGGGAGGGGGGGAGGGGAGGGGGAGGGGAGGGAGGAAGGGGAGGGGGGAGGGGAGGGGGAGGGAGGGGGAGGGGAAGGAAGGGAGGGGGGAGGGAGGGGGAGGGGAGGGGGAGGGGGGAGGGAGGGGAAGGGAGGGGAGGGAAGGGGGGGAGGGGAGGGGAGGAAGGGGGAGGAAGGGGGGAAGGGGGGAGGGGAGGGGGGGAAGGGGAGGGGAGGGGAGGAAGGAAGGGAGGTGGGTGGTGTTTGGACCCATAGGCAGATTTTGTACCACCACACAACCCACTCTCTGGGGCTCAGAGTGGGAAACAGGATCACCCAACAATAGATCCACATTCTACCTCACTGCAATGGGAGCAGTAGAGGGGACCATCAACCCCAGTCCTGCTGGGGAACAGACACCCTACTGAGCAGGCAATGCAGAGCTGTACACATCCATAAAGCAATAGCAGACAGACAGTAGGCCTGGAAATGCACAGCAGCCCCCACCACTATCTGACATTCTCCAGCAACAAGCCTCCAGCCGCAGCACCCTGCAAAGTGTTCCAGCAAGACACATACTAGCTGCAGACATTCTGCTAGCTAGTCTATAGCGCATGGTCCTGGAGAAGATGCGTGTACCCAGAACAGGGATGTCAACATACACACCAAGCAGATAAATCAGTGATTGGGTCCCAAAAGGGACCCATAAATATCACATGAGAGAAATACTATATAGCACTATGGGGGAACCTAGCCATGCCGTGGTCACTGCTCAGTCAGGGTGAGAGTGACCTCCCAGCAGGACATGCTGTGGCCACGCTGTTCGTGCAGGTGGTAGCCAGGCACTACAATGTCCGAGCCATTGCCTTATGCCCTGTGCAGATGCGGCCAAGCCAGGCCACACTATCCAGGCTATTCCCACAGTACCTTGTTCCTCATTATGCACATTGGCAGGCCAATACTGGCAACAGTGCTAGCAGTGTGGGCTGTGGAGGGTGTTGGCAGCCATCACACACTGGATAGACAGACACACACTCCACACACCTATGCCAGCATTGTGCAACTATAGAGGTGTTTGGCAGCCCTGGCCACCACACCAGTCCTGGGCACAGTGCAGGCATGGCTATGGTACGCAATACTGTTGGGGTCACTCTGTCAGACACCAGACCTGAGGCACACTCCACAGACATCAGAAAGATTGCTATGATGCAGCTCAATCAGCCAATTGTGCTTAACGTAGGAATTGCTATCTGCCAGTTATCATGGCAACCTTTTGATAGCTGTGTACAGTTTTCCCATGTTTAGGGTGGCATTGCTAAGGTATTCAAGTGCAAGTATGGGGAGATGCACGCAGGGCCCAACATCCTGCCTCTCCAGGAGGCTTGGGATAATGGAGCCTGTGGGTGTGGGTGTGTCTGCCCCTGTTGGCCGCTGCTCTAGGACAGAGGTTCCCAACTCCAGTCCTGGAGGGCCAAACACTGTTTGGGTTTTCATGCTGTCCCTAATGAATATGCATGAGATACATCTGCATACCATGGGGGCGGTGCATAGCAATGCAGCACAGCCACATTTATTAGAGGCAGCATGGAACCTGAATGATGTTTGGCCCTCCAGGACTGCATTTGGGAGACTCTGCTCTAGGTAATGGGCATGTTTATGGTGTCTGTGCTCTGTAGGATAAAATGTAGGTGTTTTGGGCATGTCTCCATCATCTGCACTACATGTTCTGTCTGTATTAGCACGTTGTAGTAGTGGGTAAAATATGGGGGCTGGGGTGGCAGGAACCACAGCTGGGACTTGAACCTGTGACCTCCTGCTTCTGAACACACTGGCTGTGTGCTCTGCACCACTGTGTTGCCACAGAGACAGTGCATTCCCTGGAGATACCATGACTGTTTGTCAAACAGAACCTGTTGCAGTGCATGGCACCCACCTACACAGGGCTAGGCCACACTCTGCTGTGGGCAGCAGTCACTGCCCCCTCCACCACCAGTACCCCTCTGCCACCATGCTAACATGTCCTTATATTAGAGATAGCATGAGACCTGAATGATTTTTGGCCCTCCAGGACTGCATTTGGGGGACTCTGCTCTAGGTAATACGCATGTTTATGGTGTCTGTGCTCTGTAGGGTAAAATATAGGCATTTCAGGCACGTTTATGTTATCTGCAATAAAGGTTCCCTCTTTATTACCATGGTTTAGGACTGAGTAAAATATGGGGACTGAGTTGGTGGGAGCCAGAGCTGGGACTTGAATGTGTGACCTTCTGCTCCTGAACACAGTGGCTGGGTGCCCTGCACCACACTGTTGCCGCAGAGACAGTGCATTCCCTGGAGATACCATAACTGTTTGTCAGAGAGAGCCTGTCTGTTGCAGTGCATGGCACCCACCTACACAGGGCTAGGCCACAGTCTGCCCTGGGCAGCTGCCACTGCCCGACTCCACCACCAGTACCTCTCTGCCACCATGCTGACATGCCCTTCTGCTGGTGGTGCGGTGGTGCGCAGTCTCAGGCCATCCAGTGTGCAGGTAGGCGGCTGCCTATGGTGCGTGTTCTGGGGTAGGGGTGCCTGCATAGACATCCACGCTTCCCCCCCAACACCGCCTGCCAATGTTCTGTGCCCTTGGAGGTACCTGCTGGGTACTATCCCCTGTGACACTGTGATAAACACACTCATGCCCATGTTGGGCCCTCATCAGTTGCTGTCTGGCTGCTGTACAGTTTCAGCATTCCTAAGTGCCACCTAGGCATCTGCCTAGTCCACACTGTGCCCCAGCTGCACCACAGCATGTGCTGCCTGCAGCCCTCTGTATCCCATTTTCAAGCATCTGTCCAGTTGGCAGTTCCGACATGCCCGCCCTGCTGTTGCCACACATGTGCACACCATAGGAAACCTGTCCGATGGAGAGGAAAACCCTGCACAGCGCAATTTCACTGTGGGCTCATTCACCTTGTATGGGGACGGAGCATGGACCCTTCCAGAATTCATATCAGTTTTTGGTGATTTCTTGGGAGTGTTTTTTGATGTTTCCCATTGAGATCACTATTGCCCAGCTTGGTTATTTTATTTTTCCATTTTCTTCTGTTCATTTTCACTGTTTATTTGCCCTTTTGTTCCGTGCACATGTATCACACTTATCACTTTTTTGTAGGTTTCCCTGGTTTTGCTGTACATTGCTGGCAGAAATGGTTTCTCTTCCCTTTAAATCAGCTCTAACGCCATGGTTTCACTGGCGTTAGTTTTCAGCCTCGGATTTCGCAGCACTAGTGTGCGGGGAGCCTCTCCCCTCCCACTCTCCACCCATTGACCCCTTCTCTCCGCCCCTGGGGAGCCTTCCTCCGCCCTCCAGGAGCCTTTCTCCACCTTCAGCGCTCGTTTGCGCCGCTGCGCACGTTATCGCGCGCTAAGGTACCTCTGTGCCCGATAAAGCGCCATTATCATGCGATAAGGTACCTTATCGCGCGATAACGTCACAAAGCTCACATTAAGACGGTTTAGTGAACATACCCCTAAGTGTGGCAGGAAGAACCATTTCACAAAGTTACATGTGGGAAAAATTGATGGAGGGAACCCGCCAACTTATAAGTGCAACTACCAGCATTTCACAACATTCATGTGTAAATGTCGTCATTTACAGATGTAGATGAGCCAGATTGCACACTCAAATGTGTAGCTGCTGCTGTTTAACTACAGAGGCAGCTATTTGTACCTAATAAACTAGGAGGGAATAACCCTTCTAATCCTTCCTATAAAGACTTGGCTAAAATTAGCACTTTTTAAAAACCTGCACACAGGTGTAAATCGCAACATGCACTATTGCAATCGTACATGTCTATTCCGTTTTTATAGACTGTTGATGTGCCCTGGCATTCCCTGTGCACACCTCTGATATGCCCCCATGTAACTTATATGTGATCGGGACATATGCGTGTAAAACACACATGGGAATAAGGAGGAAACTATTGGTGGCAGGGGAACAACCCAAGGTTTATGAGATTTATTTTACAACTAAGGGCAACCAACTGTAGCCTTTCTCATTGATATCTTTTCAAAGCTATGACCTCTGGCATTGGGTGAGGTTGTCTCACCAACGATCTTTAGAGAGGCACTACTGCCTCTTTTCCTCTGCTGGTTCTGGCTCTGCCTTTGTATTCTAGCTCTGGCCACTGTCTTACCCCTGCTATTTTGCTACCTGGGGATCAGCAGACAAAATCACTTTCTCACCCACTTCATGTACCTCTCTCTTGGATTTATGCACTCCAAGGACATGATTCTGCACTTTTTTGTACTGAACCTTAGCTGCTAGTTTGGATCACTCTGAATGCTTTTTCAGATATCTGGTAACATCCCTGGTTGGCCCAGAGTTATTGCTTATGCATGGAAGTATGAGGGGCAAATTGGTTGGGAACTAGGCCAACAGAGCAGCAGACTAATATGCATGGAAAGAAAAACTGATTTAAATCTAAGTTATTGTTACTATATGAACATGTCTGGAATGGAAAAACTAGCTGGAAATTCAGTCATGGATTTTGTAAGGCGGGATGCTTTGGAAGGATAGATAAGTTAGGCTAAGGCCTGGTTCAATAACTCTATGTGGTAATCATGTTTTGGGGAAAAGGAGAGGAGAAATAAGGGAGGATACAGGCTGAAATCTCTTTGCCTTTTTTGCACACATTTCATTACCTTACCTGTCCAAAGTTCACTGCAGCATGTTGTGCAGATGCTGTGAATATCACCAGAGTCAAATACTCAATTAATTTTTCCCTTGTGTTGAGGCATTTAGGAAACCCTGTAAGAGTAACAACCAACGTCAGTCAAAACCATTCGCTTTCCCTTTCTGATCGCTAGTAATATTTTTGCTGTAAAGTACACACCGCTATTTTGCAGCATCTCATCCTTCCCCATGCCTGGAATTTTTTTCTCACATGCTAAATAGTTATTGGACATCCTAATATCTCTTGAATAAATTCAACAAAGTTGAAACTGTAAACAGTAGAGGGTGAATCGATTCCATTGTCACAGTAAACAATCCTTTTTTTCTTCAAAAATTGTGTTATTTTTACTTAAAGTGTTCTGAAATTCCATTTTGCATAGAGCATCTAGGTCAGAAATGGAATGCCCAAGTTGGGATATTCACAGTTTCCATCCTATTTTACAAAAGGCCCACGGAACATGAAGGATCGATATTCAGTGATGGCGGTCAGAGTTTTTAAAGTGCCTGGCTGCTGCCACTGAAACTAAAACCAGATATTAAGTGCCGGAGCTTATTGAATATCTGGTATTGCCACTGAGAGGAATTGTTGTTTGGTCAGTGGTGATATTCAGCCATTAACTGGATAGAAAAACAACACAAATTGAGGGGGCTAGTGGCTAAATATCACCAGTGACCAGATAACTGTCGGGATCACCACAGCTCCGCTCACAGACTGCCCTGGAAATACCTGGACATTTTTGAGGCGGTTGTGGGAATATTCAATGGCACAAACCAGTTAATGCCACTGAATATCGAGATCGCTGGGGTTTGTGCAGGTGCTAAAAACACATAAACCCTTTAAAATATCAGGCCTGAATTCTTTTGCAAAATACGTATAGGGACATGAGAAATACATGTGTATTTTTCCACACATGCCGTGGAAAAAAAGCATTTCATTAAGATACACATTTAAAAGCAGGCAGCTTGCACATATAAGCACCAATTTCTGCTTTCTGCACATGTAAGTATGGGCCTCACATGAGTAAGTGACGGATTCCACAGAACTACAATTGTAACAGTTCTCAGTGAAGAACCTAAGCTCCTAGGATCCGATATTCGAAAAGCATTTACACAGTTTACAGCCCTGTAAACCGTGTAAATACCACTCAGCGGGATAGTCAATAGCACTAACACGGCATGAACTCTGATCCTCTCCCCTGCACGCCCCAATGCTATCTGCTTAGCATTGGGGCATGTTGTGGGCATTTCAAGACACGTCATGGGCAGCAACAGAGGCTAACCAGGTAGTGGTGATATTGCTGCACTACCAGGTTAGCTTCTACGGGTAAAAGATAGGTGCTGCAAAAGCTGGCCTGTCTTTACCCATAAAAGCTAACCAGGCAGCGGTGTAATATCACTGCTATCCAGTTAGCCTCTGCGGCTTCCGGGAATGTGCGGCAACCCCGGATATGGAGCCGCGGTGCCATGGCAACATGATGCCATGGCGCTGTGGCTCCATTTAAATGCCCTGACTGAGTTAGTCGGGCAGGGCATGTATTTGCAGGCCGGGATTGAATCACAGCCCCAGCCTTCACATACATGCCTGTTCACGATTCTGATCCCGCGGGGCTAGACGTGTCCCATGGGATCAGAATCATGATCTCCTTTGTACGTCCAGCTCAGCCCAGACGTACAAAGGAGATCTACATCTGGGAAAGAATCGGGCCCTCTGTGGATACTGTCAAGCAAAAATTGCTCTAACCATATAGTTCTTGGGCAGAGTTAGGGCGGAGATATTCAGTTGCTACAGGCATAGCCAGGCGTTTACTTTAGGACTACTGAAAAGAGTTAGCGTAATCCACCGAGGCTGCAAGTGTACAGGGTAATTTTATAAAGGTTATTTTACATGTAAAACCCTTTTATAAAGTTACCCCTAATGTATGCCCATAAAAATACGCACAGTGCAAAAAAGGCACATATTTTTATGCGACCCACGTGTTCTGGGACAGAGTTTGGGTGAAGCACAGGTAGAGCTGCGATTTACATGCTTATTTTAGTGAAAGTGTGCACACGCATGTACTTGACACGCTAACATTACACCTGACCCCAAGCTGATGTAAATGCGGCTTCAGTGTAGATGCAATTTCTGCTGGTTTCTCCCTAGTGCTTTATAAAGACACATAGCACCTGTTATAATATAGTAACATAGTAAAATGACGGCAGATAAAGACCAGCATGGTCCATCTAGTCTGCCCAGCACGATGGCAAAAGTAGGTGCACCTGCCGCTCCGCCACACCTCCCCACATCCCTGTTTAGGGGTGAACCCACCACTCCATGTAGGACACCCCTATTTGTTGAGAAATTAAATGGTTCAGTTTATTTTGATTTTATCCTGTTGCTGTAAAGGGATCCACTTTGTCTGTCCCATACCATTTTGAATTCCGTCACCGTGTTTGCCCCCACCACTTCCATTGGGAGAGCATTCCAAGCATCCACCACCCTTTCTGTGAAAAAGTATTTCCTGACATTGCCTTTCAATTTACCACCTCGCAGCTTCATTTGTGCCCTCTAGTTGTACAGCTTCCCCGTCTTTGGAAGAGGTTTGTTTGTTCATTATTTCCCTTTAAGTATTTAAAGGTCTGAATCATATCTCCCCTGTCCCTCCTCTCCTCCAAAGTGTACATGTTTAGGTCTTCAAGTCTCTTCTCATAAGGCTTCTGACGCAGGCTCCAAATCATTTTGGTCGCATTCCTCTGAACAGTTTCCAGTCTTTTTACATCCTTTGCAAGATACGGTCTCCAAAACTGAACACAGTATTCCAAGTGAGGCCTCACCAGTGACTTATATAGTGGCATAAGTACCTCTTCCTTTCTGCTGGTGATTCCTCTTTGTATGCAGCCCATCATCCTCCTGGCTTTTGCCACTGCCTTGTCACACTGTTTTGCCACCTTGAGATCTTCAGAAATAATCACACCAAGGTCTTTCTCCTGATCTGTGCATACTAACCTCTCGCCCCCTATCATGTACATTTCCCTTGGATTTCTGCTACCCAAGTACATGACTCTGCACTTCTTTGCATTAAATCTTAATTACCAAGCATTAGACCATTCTTCCAGCTTTTGTAGATCTTTCCTCATGTTAACCACTCCCTCGGGGGAGTCAACTCTGTTGCAAATTTTCATGTCATCTGCAAAAAGACATACCGTATATACTCGAGTATAAGCCGAGTTTTTCAGCACATTTTTTGTGCTGAAAAACGGCCCCCTCAGCTTATACTCGAGTCAACGTCTGCAGATGTCTAGCAGGGGGCGCTGCTTCTAAAGCTAAGGTTTCCATAACCGCGGCTGCAGATATGGAAACCTTTGCAGTGATGTGCTGGGCAGGGCCGGCCCGTCCATTGAGCAAGAATGTTTTTTGCACAGGGCCCCGCGTTTCAGGGGGCCCCGCGCAAAAAACATTCTTCATCCCAAGTTTAAAAAAAAAAAACAACCCAGCTGCTTCTGCCGCGGCAGCATCAAGAGTGCCGCGGCAGTATCAAGAGTGCCGCCGCCGCTGCGGGGTCCCCCCGGCAGAGCCTCCCTGGATCGCCTCCCTGCATCGCAGCCTATCCCCGAACGTGGGCTTCTTCCAGAGCCGCGAGAGTTTCCTTTCTCGCGGCTCTGAAAGAAGCCCACGTTCGGGGATAGGCTGCGATGCAGGGAGGCTCTGCCAGGGGGGGGCCCCGTGGCGGCGGCGGCACTCTTGATACTGCCGTGGCACTCTTGATGCTGCCGCGGCAGAAGCACCTGGGTTGTTTTTTTTTTAAATTTGGGTTGATAGGGCGGAAGGGGGTTTAGGACTGGTAATGGGGGGGAGGCCAAGACTGGAAGTGGGCTGATAGGGGAGGGTTAGGACTAGTAATGGGCCATGGGGGGGAGGTGCTAAGACTGGAAGTGGGCTGATGGGGGGGTTAGGGCTGGTAATGGGCTATGGGGGGGGGCTGACTGGAAATGGGCTGATGGGGGGGTTAGGACTGGTAATTGGCTATGGGGGGGCTAAGACTGGAAGTGGGCTGATGGGGGGGCTAGGACTGGTAATGGGCTATGGGGGGGCTGACTGGAAATGGGCTGATGGGGGGGTTAGGACTGGTAATGGGCTATGGGGGGGCTAGGACTGGAAATGGGCTGATGGGGGTTAGGACTGGTAATGGGCTGGGGGGGCTAAGACTGTTAATGGGCTGGGGGGGTTGCTAGGACTGGAAATGGGCTGAGTGGAAGGAGGGCTTGAACTGCAAATAGCTGATGGGGACGGGGGCTTGGAATGGAAATGGGTTGTGAGGGGGAGGGAGCTAGGACTGGAAATGGGTGAGTGGGGGGGGGCTAGGACAGGAAATGGGCTGATGGAGGGGCTAGAATAGGACTGGAAATTGGCTGTTGGGGGGTGCTAAGATTGGAAATGGGCTGTGGTGGGGGTTTGGATTGAAATGGACTCATGAAGGGGCTAGAACTGGAAGTAGGCTCATGGGGGGCTTGGATTGGAAATGGGCTGAGTGGAGGGGAGCTAGGATTTGACATGGGCTGATGGGCTCATGGGGGGCTGGGATTGGAAATGAGCTTATGGAGGGACTCGGATTGGACTGGAAATAGATGGGGGAGCTAGGACTGGAAATAGGCTGATGGTGGGTCTAGGATAGGACTGGAAATGGGCTTATGGGGGGCTAGGACTGGAAATGGGCTGATGCGGGAACTAGAAGGGAGCGGATGCTGGGTGGGACTGGAACTAGAATGGAGCTGATGTTGGGGGAGGATTAGAATGGGATGGAGCTGGGAGAGTGAAATGGAGAGGGGAAAAATATTTTGTGTGGGAGGGAAGACAAATCTACAATTGGCCGGATATTGGGAGAGTAAGTGGGGATTGAGAATGGAGGGGTAAAATTTGAGTACCGGTAGATGAAATAGGAATGAGGAAAGAGCAAAAGGAGAAAGATTAGTATGTTAAAGCAGATGTAGAGAGAGAATGGAAAAAAACTAGAAGAGAGAAGAAAAGACAAATGGACAGCAGACGATGGAGAGTTAGCAGAAGACACAAAGAAACCAGAAGAAAGTGACTGGAGCAATTGCAGCTGAAAAAAAATGCACAAAAGGTAGAAAAATATCTCTTTATTTTGAATTAATTTATTTATTTATTTAACATTTCTTCTATACCGCGCAATTAAAATCAGCGCGGTGTGCATCGAACAAAAATACTGCAATGTACAGAAACAACATTGAGTTTACAAAGAACAGTGAATTGAACATTGGATCGAAACCGGGGAAACTAAATACATGTTAACTCAAAACTATGTACAATACTCTAATATAAATGGGTGTTGCATTGATTTTGTGAAGATGAAGATTAGTGGTTGGTTGGGCTTGAGTGGGGACTACCTATTATATCTGTGGTATTGACGTTCAGGGGCGGCTGGGGTATGAGGGAAGCTTGCTGGTTGTGCTTCTATCACTGGAGGTTTCTGGGTAACATTTTGTGAACAGGTGGAGTTTTAAGGCTTTTCTGAATAGGAAGAGGCTTTTAATACCACGGATTTCATGGGGGAGTGCATTCCAGTTTAAAGGGGCGAATATGGAGAAGGCTCTGTTGGAGGTAGCCTTTGTGCATGTAGTTATTAGCTTGGGGACTACTAATGTGTTCAGTGCAGTAGACCTTCTGTTTCTATTTTCCAGGGTACCATGGACTAGCTTGCTGATTGGCGTAGGGGGGTAGTTATTTAGGGCTTTGAAGGTGAGGACCAATGACTTGTATTGGAGCCTGGCATGTAAAGGTAGCCAATGCAAATCCTTCATGATGGGCGTTATGTGGTCAGATCTTGACGATCCAGAGAGGACTCTTGCGGCTGCATTCAAAGCTAGGCGGAGCGGGTTTAAGGTTTGATACCATATTGTTTTTGTTGACCCCATTTTCCACTTACAGAGCTATTTTACTGTTTTTCGTTTAAATAAATATTCATGTAATTTTATTGGTCTCTATCTTTATTTTTACATTGACTAGTAAGTGCCTCATTTCCCACCCTCGGCTTATACTCGAGTCAATAGTTTTGCCCAGTTTTTTGTGGTAAAATTAGGTACCTCGGCTTATATTCGGGTCGGCTTATACTCGAGTATATACGGTACTTTTCCATTCAGTCCTTCAGCAATATCACTCACAAATATATTGAACAGTGCCGGGCCCAGGACCGACCCCTGAGGCACCCCGCTAATCACCTTCCCTTCATCCGAGTGAGCTCCGTTTACCATCACCCTCTGTCATCTGTCAGTAAACCAATTTCTGATCCAATTTACCATCTTAGGATCCATCCCACAAGCTACTGAGTTTATTGATAAGCCTCCTATGAGGAACAGTATCAAAGGCTTTGCTGAAATCCAGGTAGATGACATCTATCGCATGTCCCTGATCTAGCTCCCTGGTCACCCGGTCAAAGAACTCAGTCAGATTTGTTTGGCAAGATTGTCCTTCGGTAAAACCATGTTGCCTCGGGTCTTGCAACCTGTTGGTTTTGAGAAAGTTCACTCTTCGCTCTTTCAGGAGCACCTCCATTACTTTTCCCACCACTGAGGTAAGGCTCACGGGCCTGTAGTTTGACACTTCTTCCCTGTCACCACTTTTGTGTAGAGGTATGACATCAACCGTTCTCCAGTCTAAAATAAAATTACCCTCATGGTGGTCAAATAGTGCCACTGTTGGTATAGGGAGCTCTAGCCAGCGTATTAGATGCAAATTCAATGCTGCTGAATATATATATTTTCTGTAAATGCCAGAGCCAGTGTTTCAAAGATATGCTGATCACCATGACTCAATATTAACCTCTACGTGTCCTGCAGCATTGACACATGTAAATAGCTGCATTGCACTATGAATATCTACACATGTATGCCTTTTTAGGTGTATTTCACTGTAGCCATAATGCTTTTTGGGATGGTCCCAATCATCTGTCTGTTTGTCCATCCATATGCATAGGTTTGTTTACGCTTGCACAAACAAACCTAAGTTTCCAAAAAAGGAAAGCTGTACGGGCTGCTATTGAGAACGGCGATTGCTGCGACCAAAATTGGCAGTGCTTGCTGACAGGGATCCCATTTCTCACCAGCAGAAGTGTGCCTGAGGCTGCAACTGCAGCCAAAATCTTCAATGCTTGCTGGTGGCAACCCCATCCCACACTAGTGAGCAGAGGTGTACACAAGGTTGTGTCTGTAGCCAAGAACGGCTGACTGAAATTGTAAGATTGTTTTTGCTTTAAATTTGTTAGATGGAAGGGGGCCTGTGATTGACGGGAGGGACAAGGGGGTCAGAGCTTAAGGGGGAGGGGATGGGAAGGGGTTAAAGCTGAAGGAGAGAAGGAGAGAGTGTGGAGGAGGGGATGTAATAGAAGGAAGAATGCAAGAAGGTGGGCGGTTAAGAAATTCAGTGCAAGTTAAGGAGTCGAAATACCTGTATGCTAGGAGGAACAGACACCCAGACCTGCATGCACGCACATACATCCACAGACCCTAACCCTACTCCACCACCACCCTCTCTTGCATGCATGCATACGATGTCTCCCCAGTCTCCATCCTACTCTGCATGCACACAGACACAGGTCCTCATCCTACATCCTCTCACGCGAGTGCCACAAAACACACAGTCGCTAACCTCACTCTCCATGGGTGCACATATACACAGCCCCTCACTCCGCCCCCACATCTAAGAGTGCACATGCATACACACACATACTCACACACAAACAACCCCTCATACTAACCCCCACAGTTGTGCACAGACATGCAGTCCCTCATGACACTCCCATTGGCCATGTGTACATATACACGGCCCATCAAGCTACCATCACGGCTTTGTGCACACACATGACATCTCATGCCACCCCCCCCCCCCCCACACACACACAGCTGCATGTGCACACATAACCCCTCATATGGCCCCCTATGGGTGCACAAGCACACACACACAGGGCCAGCACTACCACTAGGTGTCCACCTAGGGTGGCACGGTTTTAGAGGTAACATCAGCAAAGACTCCAATAGTGAGCTCAATATTTTTTGATGGACAATAATACGACGTAACTATTACTAAGCATCCTCCATGTAGTCCATTTTATTCTATTTTTAGTGAATTCTATTTTTAGTGATCATGCATTATGTAAAAAATGCCAAGACTATAACAATCTAGCCGATGCGTTTAGAACCACTATCTGTTTTGGTTCTATTTAAGGACATAAAGGGCAGTACTTATCTGAATAAACGGTAAGTGTCCTCCATATGTCCGGAGCTCTAAGGCTTTGCTAGAAAAAATGGCCATGGCATCTTGTTTTTACAAAAACTCTGAATTTTTATTTGTCTATAAGGAATGCCTATAGAAAGGTGACATAGGGGTATGTTTACTAAACTGCGGTAATGTTACATACCATGGGTTATGTAACGTTAACGATCGTTAGGTAACGTTAACGCGTGGTATGTAACGTTAACGCGCGTTAACCTTACTTAACGATCATTAACGTCCCTGGCCACGGTAAACACCGCAGAAGGTGGAGAGAGGGCGGAGAGAAGGGGTCAATGGGCGGAGAGTGGGCGGGAGAGGCCCCTTTCACACTAACGCGCTGAACTGAAGGGCTGAATCCTACCGCGAATGAAAACCTGCCGTTAGATGCACATTTGCAGGAGAGAGAAACCATTTCAGTGTCAGCAATGTACAGCCTAGGCAGGGAGCCCAAGAAAAGTGATAGTAGTGCTCCATTTTCAGCAACACCATGGTGCCAAAGTATGAATGGCCACTATGGCGATGGTGCAAATGGGGCATAGGAGGCCGCAGGCGGGACATGTAGCATGGGCAGCTGGGGCACAGGGTGGACCAGGCAGGCGTCGAGGGGGCACATAGGAACATAGAAACCAGAAATCAGCAAGACAGCAGCTGACCAAGGCCAAACACAATCCACCTATATCTACCTGGTTCACCCTAGCCAATAGTTGCTAGGGCACTGACCTAACATCCCCCCAGCCATCCCGCCCCCATGTGAAAGGGACATAATATTGGTAGGCAGTGATGGGGGGGATGTGAGTATGTACATGTATGCCCCCCCACCCTGGGATCCGCTCCCTAGGCAGGCGCCTACCTACACAGTGGATGGCCTGGGACTGCACACTACCAGCACCGATAGCAAATGGCCATGTCAACTTGGCAGGGGGTGTGTGGCCATGCTGGAGGGGACAGTGCCACCTCCCTGCAGTGGACCTAGACCATGCCCTGCATCAGTACATGGTGTGCAGTGCAACATACAAAGTCTGGCTGAGGAAAAGTACAGGTAGCCCCAGGGACTATTGTGCATCTGTGGCAACAGTGTGGTGCAGTACACCCAGCCAGTGTGTCCAGAAGCAGAGGGTCACAGGTTCAAGCCCCACCTGTGGTTCCTGCATAGCATGTCCCTATGTTTTACCCTACAATGCAGATACAACAGCAATATGTGCAAAGCCCAAAGCAGCGGCGAACAGGGGTACAAACACCCACCCACACAGGCTCCACAATCCAAAGATGCATGGAGAGTCAGGCTGTTGGCCCCAGCATTGAGCTGAAGTTATCACCAGAGCACTACTACTACCCCCTGCACAGTTTAGCAATGTCGGCACTGTGATCAGGACCAGTGTGGCGGGCAGGGTTGCCAACCACCCCTATCTTTGTACAATGCTGCAATAGGAGTGAGCGTGTGTGTATGTCTATCCATTGTTCTGTGGCTGCCCACCCTTCACTGGGCCAAAATGTCCCACTGTTACCAGCATTAGCCTGAATAGGTGCATAATGAGGAGCAAGGTATTTTGGGTATTGGCCGGACAGGGCAGATTGGCCAGGATGCATCTTCACAGGGTGTGGGGCAATGGCTGGGACACTGTAGTGCCTGACCACCACCTGCATGGACAGGGTGGCCACAGCATGGCATGCTGCGAGGGCACTCACTCTGACCGAGCAGTGACCATGGCAGGTCTAGGTTCCCACATAGGGCTCTACACTATCTGCCTCTAGTGATATATTTGTGTTCCCCAGTCCTGGGGTCCCAATCACTGAGTTGCCTGCTTGCTGCACATAGTTTCTCTGTGAGCAGGCTGGTGGACTGTCTGCCGTTAGACAGTGCATGGTCAGAACACCTTTAAAGTACAGTCTGACTGTGCTGTCTGCTGGTGACTGGTAGACAGTGGTGGGAGTCATTTGGGGTTTCCTAGGCCTAACCCCAGCATTGCTGACGGTCTGCCACTGCCCCAGTCAAAGGTATGGTTCTGGCCCACCAACCCTGGAGGGCTGTCTCATACAAACAGGATGGAGATTGCTTCCCTGGGGCAGGGACACCTGTTCTTTACCTTCAAAAAGAGGTGATATGGGCCCTTTGGGGTATATAGTGTATACCACTGTGATCTATAAAGACACTGCTACACACACCTCATGCAATTCTAGGAACACCTCTGCCCTGATAACAGCTGCCCTTGTCAGCCAGACCCTAACATGGGGTATACACCAATCTGGCTGGTGTTTGGTCCCACAGGGCCACATGTGACTGCAAGACACAGATGGACACCAAATTACCTTCAGCTGCGCTGCAAAGAATACCTGTCACACACTGGTAGTGATGGGGATGTATAGCAGGACCTATCTCTAGCACCACATGTACTGCGGACCTAGTGCTGGGCACCCATCCTATCCCTCAGGGTGAACACAGAACCTGCACAATGGCATGGTCTGTAGCTACTCTGTGCCAGTATCACGCACTGTCAGTTCGTCTTTCCAAGCTGAGGTACCGGAGAGGTGCAGACCCCATTTGGCGATCAGTTGTAGACTGCTATTCAGCATGTGCATTGCATCATGGGTACTGGTGGGGTTACCCTATCCTGGCACTCAGAGCAGACAGTTTGTGCGGTGACCTGCAGTCCTTCTGTACCCAGACATTGCTGTGACATACACCATGGAGGTATAGCCTAGTGGTTAATACAATGCCATTTTTGGCAGTGTTCATGGGTTCAGTTCCTCATTGTTCCCTCCTCTCATGCCTGTCCTACTCAAATAGTGCATGTCTGTAGAGGTCATATTTTTGCAGATCTGTGCTTCCAGCCCATAATACCCCCGCCACAATTGCCAACATTCCCTCGGTCCGTCTATCTGCGTCTGTCAGCTGTGTAGAGTCCTGTCTGCCAGTGCAGGCTGCCACCCCATGTCCTGCACTGCTACCCTTTCCTGCATTGAGCCTCTTCATGCTTGCCTCGCCTGTGCCTGATCTGCATGGCACCACCACTCCTCTGTCCACCCATCATTGTAACTATCCTGCCACCTCCACTGGGGGACACGTATTCCCATCGTCTGCCACCAACTGTTTTTCCGGTACTTTACATTGCCAACACCCTGTGCTGTGGTACAGCTGCCCCACCATGTTTGTCATCAGTACTGGCAGGCACATGGGATGCCCGCAGATATGGCAGGTCCACCGGCTCCCACTTCTCCCTCCTTCACTCACCTGTTCATTGCCTTTCCTGAGTGCTCTATCTAGTGTTAGGGTTCCATCTATCCTCTGTTCCACACAGGTTATGCATGTCATCCTGAGGCACCTTGCAGTCCCTAGGGCACACTAACCTAGGACACCATAACCTTGTTAGGCCACCTTAACCTATGGTTCCATAGCCCAGGGTGCCTTCTGCGGTGCCTTTTCCAAGGGTGCCTAATATGGCGCTTAGCCTAGGAGGCCCTATAGGGCGCCTTATGAGGCACCTTACAGGGCACCTTACTAGGCACCTTACATGGCACCTTACTGGACACCTTACAAGGCACCCTACAAGGCGCCTTATAAGGCACCTTACAAGATGCCTTGCAAGGTGTCTTACAAGGCGCCTTGTAACGCTCATTAGTCTAAGGCGCCTTGTAACGCTCGTTAGTCTAAGGCGCCTTGTAATGCGCGTTAGCTGCTACAGCTTGCTGTAATGCTGCAATGCCCACGCCTTTATATGGGCATCTCTACCTTTACCGCGGAACCTAACGCGAATGACATTACCGCAGTTTAGTAAACATACCCCATAGTGTTGCTCAAGGAGTTTTCTTTTTGATTGAACTCTTTAAAACTGAATTTGAAGTTTGATATGAATTATCACGAAGTCCGCATTCCCTTTTTGGATATTCAGATCCACAGGGAAGGGCAAAAATTTGGCACTATGTTGTATGAAAAGCCCATCTCCAGAAATAATCTTTTAAAGTATTCGAGCCAACATCCTATAAGATTAAAAAATGGTCTATCGATGTCACAGTTTTTACGCCTGCATCATATTTGTTCTGAGAAGAATGATTACATAGCACAATCACAACAGTTCCACCAGTAATATATAGAGTGGGGATATCTTTATCTTTATTCCAACACTTTATATACTGCCCTTGTCGAAACATGAGAGCGGTTTACAATAAAAACATGATAACGCTTATAAGAAAAGAAAGGAACTCCATTATAAAACAGAAAAGGATAGACTAAACGGTATAGGCACTAGAAACAGTTGAGAAAGCAGTAGCTAGACAGAACTATTACAGGGTAGGTCAAAAGCCTGTTGAAACAAGTGAGTTTTTAATAAGTTTTTAAAATTTTGGCATGAGGGTTCCAGCCGGATGGAGGATGGTAATGTTTTCCAGAGAGAGGGTCCGAGGAAAAAGAATGCAGCATGACGGGTTTGTTCTAAGTGAACCAGTGCTGGGGAAGGCAGGGAGAGTCGATTAGCATGTAATGAACGAAGTTGACGGTAAGGTGTGTGGAGAGAGATGAGATTTGCTAAGTAGAGTGGATTTGATGTGTGGATAACCCTATGTGTCAGAATGAGAAGCTTGTACTGGAACCTATAATGGAGTGGAAACCAGTGAAGACGAAGAAGGAGAGGCGTGACGTGATCAAATCTCTGAGTATGGCAGATAAGGCGGGCGGCTGTATTCTGCAACAATTGAAGGCGTTGGAGCTGGTGTGATGGCAAATTTGCTAAAACCACATTGCAGTAGTCTAATCTACTCATAACCAAAGCTAATACAAGAGTGATAAGAGAGTAAGGAGGGAGAATGGAACAAACTGATCTGATTTGACGTACTGCAAAGAAGGAACAGCGGGTGAGATTCGACACATGGTTGTGGAAAGAGAGAGAAGAATCCAGGGTTACGCCTAAATAACGGAAGGAGGAGGTGAGGTAGATTTTGATGGATTGAGATGGAGGAAATTGCAGGAGAGCCAAGCGGCAATATGTGAAAGACAATCATTGAGTTGTGTGACATCAGGGTGAACCGGGGAGATATGGAAAAGGAGAACAATATCATCAGCATAGATATAAACTGAAACTGGGTATTGTTGGATTAGAAGAGGTAAGGGAGCTAGAAAGATATTGAAAAGTAAAGGGGAAAGAACAGAGCCCTGGGGCACTCCACACGCTAAAGGAACTGGGGAAGAAGATTGATGATTAGAACAGACAATGAAGGAGCGAGCTGTAAGGAAAGAACGAAACCAGTGCAACACCGTACCTCGCAGCCCAATATCATAAAGACGGGAGAGAAGGGTCCGGTGGTCAATCAGGTCGAATGCTGATGATAGATCTAAGGACATCATAAGGGTGATGTCTCTGCGATCCTGGGCAACATGGAGTTTGTTTAAGAGGGCCAGGAGAACCGTTTCTATACTATGTCCTGCCCTAAATCCTGCCTGACGTGGGTGGAGAGCATTGGTTGCCTCTATATGAGAAGTTAATTGAAGAAAGACAAAACGCTCCAGTATTTTCACCAGAAAGGGGAGGTTTGATACTGGACGCCAGTGAGATAGAACAGAGGGGTCAAGTGTAGATTGTTTTAATAGAGGATGAACAATGGCAGATTTCCACAGAGAAGGAAAGCAGCCAGAAGATAGACTAGAATTTAGAATGATCAAAATAATAGGTACTAACTGCAGGGAGGGCTCTACCAGACAACCTGAGGGAATGGGGTCCAACTGACAAATGGTCTTTCTGGATTTAGACAAGGTAGTAAGTAGCTCTGCTGAGGTAATGGAGTGGAAGATGGACCAAGTATGAGCTAAAGCTCTATTTACTGGCGGCAAAGATGAGTCAGTCAAATCAGAGATGATCACTTCCCCAAAAGGAAGATGAAATGGTGGATGAGAAATGAGGACGAAGAGGAGAGAGTGGTAGCGGAGGAGGTATAGTAAAGGATGCACGCAAATTCTGAATCTTCTCAGAGAAGAAAGTAGCCGGAGCTGCAGGAGCAGGAGCTGCAACTGGAGAAGCAGAATCAGGGGTAGTAGAAGAAAGCTTACGCAAAATCAAAAAAAGCTGCCTGGAAGAGCTGGTGGCTTCAGATATTTCAGAAGAGTAAAAGGAGTGCTTAACAGATTGGATTGATGTACGATAATCAGAATACAATTGCTTAAACTGCGTCATTGAAGCAGGGGAGGGATGCTTTAACCAGCGACGCTCCGCTTGTCGGAGCTGTGTGCGCTGCAAGCGCAGCCCTGGATGAAACCAAGCAGAGTGGGCCGAACGGGATGACCTGGAGGAAAGACGGAGAGGAGCCAGATTGTCCAAAGCCTCTGTAAGAGCAGAGTTCCAGAAGCAGACCTGATCATCGGATGAGAGCGTAGAGAAATTGGTGGGGAATAAGGAATGGGCGGAAGGAAAGGCAATTAGGGTGTGCGTGGTAATACAACGCCATAGGCATGGGGGGACTGAGTTGAAGAGGGATCATCATTATCTGAAGCAAGCAAAGAAACAGAAAAAGAAACACAAGAATGGTCTGACCAGGGGATAGCGTGGGAAGTCGGAAGGGAAAGCATCGAACAAAGGCTGGGAGAAGTAAAAACTTAATCTAAGGTATGGCCCATACTATGAGTGGGTCCAGCAACATGTTGGTGAAGGGATAAATCATTTATAAGATTCATAAAAACCCGATCTTTGAGTCTAGATGGAGCATCAAGCGAGCATATCAATGAGGTTAATATGCTCAAAGGGAATTACTGGATTCTACAGTTAATTATTCAGATTCTACTGAAGAAGCTTTAGTTTGCACAATTCTATTCTCTAATAGAGCGCTGCAACTAGCATCTATTGTTTATAAACATTGGCGAGTTCTACAATTACATGATTGTGTTTTGGAGCATCCTGTAGTGGCATTTAAATGGAGAAAAATATTGCTAATTTTATTAGTCCATCTGTTACTTGGAATTCAGAAGTGATTGAAGAATCCCAAAAGGGTCACTTTAAATGTGGAAACTGCGAACTTTGTGCTATCACCATTGAAGGTCCGATATGGAAGATTCCTGGTACATCACACTCACACCACCTGTCAATCAACAGTTTGTGTACATGCCGTAATACGTCCTTGTGGGAAAATTATATTGGCCGAACAAGACGATCTTTAGTAGCTTGTTTACATGAACATAAGTCGAGGTGCCACACGGCTACTGTATCTGCCCCTATGGTAGAACATTGTTTGGATTTCATCATACATTTGATCAGTTAAGATGGTGTATAATTCAACCAGTACCAAAGTTATGGTGTGGGAGTAATCATGTGGCCACTTTGAATTATCGGGAACAATTCTGGATTTTCTATTTAAAAATGCTACAACCTCATGGACTTAACCGTCAGATTGACTAGCAGACTTTTCTATGAGCTATATCTCTTTAAGAACATTCAGTCCTTGTTGGAGGAGGAGTTTCCTCAAACCTTTTAAAAACAAGACACTTTGGCCATTTTTTCTAGCAGAGCTCTGGACATATGGAGGACACTTACCGTTTATTCAGATAAGTACTGCCTTTTATGCCCTTAAGCAGAAGCAAACCAGATAACAATTCAAAATGCATTGGTCAGATTGTTATAGTCTTGGCAGTTTTTTACATAATGCATGATCACTAAAAATATAATAAAATGGACTAGATGGAGGATGCTTAGTAATAGGTACTTCACATTATTGTCTGACAAAAAATATTGAGCTCGCCGATGGGATCTTTGTTGATGTTACACTAGTGGGAATTTTTAGTCCCAACTTTGGTCCTTTTTGTCTATTGTTTTACAGTTTTAGAGGTGCCGTCATTGCTAGTACAGCAGAGTTAAGCAGTAGTAAAAAAACAAAAAAAAACCCCAGCTAGCACTGCCATCCTCTTCCATTTGTCACTGCCATTGCAACGCTGTTGCTACCCTCTCAACAGCACTAAATAAGACTCAAGGCAGCAGCACAGGACCTCTGAGCACACCCACATGCTCTAGGCTGGCCTCCCTCTGAAACAGGAAGTTTGGAGGAGGTGGGGCTTGAGCGTGCACATGTGTTCAGAAGCTCCATGCTAGCTGCCGTGAGTCACATTTAGTGCTGCTAGAGTGGATAGCAACAGTGTCAAATGGCAATGGCAGAGGTAGACCCCATAGCAGGAAGGGATGCGGGGATGCTGAATATCAGGGCAGAACAGGAGTGGCTCTATAATGAGGCCGAGTGAGGTGGTCGCCTCAGGTGGCAACTTTTGGGAGGCGCAAAAAATATGCCCCCTAAAAGGCCTCCTCACTCTGCCTTCAAAATTTAAATATCTTTATCTTTTTTCATTTCTTTATATACCGCCCTCACCGAGGCATCAGGGCGGTTTACAATATAAATTGACTGCAGGAAAAAGAAACAGAACTCCATTGATATGACAGGAAAGGGATAGAATCAAAGGTAAAGAAAAGGAGAGAAACAAGCTTGAAATTCAGAGAATGGACAAACAGGGGAAGACAAATCACTCAGAAGACTAAGGAGGAGCTGGAGGGGGGGAGGGGGGAGGAGGCAGGCCGAAGGCAGCACAGAAGAGATGAGTCTTCAGGCCAGTTTTAAATTTTCTGGAAGGAGAGTTCAAGGCGGAGGGCAGGGGGGAGCGAATTCCAAAGCTTGGAGCCAAGGAAGAAAAATGCAGCAGAGCGGGTGGATTCTAGGCGGGCAGAGGAAGGGGAGGGGAGGGGAGGAACATGTGGTTGGCGTGAATTGATCTGAGGGAGCATTGGGTGGTATGAAGGTGAATCAGGTCGGAAAGGTAGTGAGGGACACCAGTGTGAATGACTTTGTGGATGAATGTGAGAATTTTGTACTGGATCCGAAAGGGCACAGGAAGCCAGTGAAAGTTGATGAGAAGAGGAGTGATATGATCGAAATGAGTAGCGTGAGTGAGGATCTGGGCAGCGGTGTTCTGGATGAATTGGAGCCAGCGTAATTTCTATTGAGGGAGACCGGCAAAAGAGATGTTACAATAATCTAGGCATGATAGAACAAGGGAAATGAGCAGAGTGGTCAGGGAGGAAGTAGGGAGAAAAGGACGGATGGCACGGATTTGTCTCAAGGAGATGAAAGAGCGCTGGATTACGGAGGAGATGTGTTCATCCAGGGTGATGCCAAGATAACAAAGGGAGGGAACGACTGGGATGGGGGCGGAAGAAAGCAGGGGAAAGGCATAGGGAATGGGGCCACTGAAAGTGAACCAGATAGCCATAGTTTTGGATACGTTAAGGTGAAGAAAATTGGTGCACATCCAGAAGTCAATAGCGGAGAGACAAGAATTAAGTGGAGAAAGATCGGGGGAGATAGGGTCAGTGTAGTGGAGGAGAAAAACATCATCTGCGTAATAATAGGTGGAAATACCAAATTGTTGAACCACAAGGGTGAGAGGAACTAGAAAAACATTGAATAAGAGGGGGGCTAAGACAGAACCCTGAGGAACACCACAGGTGAGCGAGTGAGTGGGAGAGGAAGAAGAACCTGACAGCACAGAAAAGGATAAAAAAAGGGGTGGACAAGCTGCTGCTGCTGCTTCTTAGCAGCAGCAGAATCAACCACTCCATGTCCCCCCCTGCTGCCCCGGAAGAGCCCCACACTTACCTGATTGGTGCCCTGGCTCACTTTGCAGAGCCGCGAGAAGGAACAGTGTTTCCCTTCTTTCCCACAGCTCTGTTAAGGTTGAGCCCACCGGCGCACTGAGGGTAAACAAGGCAATTCCTGTCTCACGCGAGACAGGAAGTGCTCCCGACGCTCAGCACACCGGCGGGCTCAACTTTAACAGAGCTGTGGGAAAGAAGGGAAACACTGTTCCTTCTCGTGGCTCTGCAAAATTGTGCCGGGGTGCTGGTTTGGCAAGTGCGAGGCTCTTCCTGGGGGGGGGGGGGTGAGGAGTTTGGGCTGGAAATGGGATGAGCAGGGCTGGTAATGGGTTAGGCTGGGGGGCTAGGACTGGAGTGAGCTGATAAGGGGGATAGGACTGGAAAAAGGCTGGGACTGGAAATAGGCTGATGGGGGGGGGGGAGAGAGCTGCTGGCACTGGAAGAAAACCTGGGGCTACGGCTACAAATGGACTGATGCAAGAGGATGGGAGAATGCGATTGGAAGGGAGTAGATGCTGAGAGAGTCTGCCAGGGGAAGGAGGGGGAAAGAAAGGAGCTGACATGGGGAGGGGGGGGGGAGGGGGGGGCAGAAAGAGAGTTGATATAGGAGAAGAAAGAGGCTGGAAGGGAGCTGAAATGGGGGGGGGGAGGGTGCTGGAAGGGAGCTGACACCTGGGGATAGTACTGAAGGGGGACTGGAAGGGAGCTGACATTTAGGGATGGGACTGGTAGGTGGCTGGGTAACGGGGAGGAGGCTGGAAGAGAGCTGACACGTGAGGATGGCAATGGAAGGGGGATGGGCAGAGGGTAGAGTGACTGGAAGGGAGCTGATGGGCGGGATGGCACTGGGAGTGGAAGTGAGCTGATACCTGAGATGGTATTTGTACTAGAAGGGGCTGGACAGTGGGGAAGGAGAGGGACTGGAAGGGAATGGACACCAGAGGCAGTCCTGGGAATGCAAGACTGTTGACATTGGAAGGTATTGGGAGGGGAGGACTGGAAAGGGGGTTGATACTGGGGAGGGTTACTGGGACTGGAAATAGGCTGATGGAAAGAAGTGAAGAAAACATAGTAACATAGTAAATGACAGCAGATAAAGATAAATATGGTCCATCTAGTCTGTCCAGCAAGGTAGCAAGAGTAGGTGCACCTGCCACTCTATGCAGGTCACCCCTCGCCATGTCTTTGTTTAGGGGTGAACCCACCGCTCCGTGTAGGGCACCCCTGTTTATTGAGAAATTAGATAGTTCAGTTTATTTTTATTTTATCCTGTTGCTATAAAGGGATAAACTGTCTGTCACATGCCATTTTGAATTCTGTCACTGTATTTGCCCTCACTACTTCAATCGGGAGGGCATTTCAAGCATCCACCACCCTTTCAGTGAAAAAGTATTTCCTGACATTGCCTTTCAATTTACCCCCTTGCAGTTTCATGTTATGCCCTCTAGTTTTACAGCTTCCCCATCTTTGGAAGAGGTTTGTTTATTCATTCATACTCTTTAAGTATTTAAAGGTTTGAATCATATCTCCCCTATCACTCCTCTCCTCCAGAGTGTACATATTCAAGTCTCTTCTCATAAGACTTCTGACCAGGCTCCAAATCATCTTGGTCGCTTTCCTCTGAACCATTTCCAGTCTTTTTACATCCTTTGCGAGATATGGTCTCCAAAACTGAACACAGTATTCCAAGTGAGGCCTCACCAGTGACTTATACAGTGGCATTAGTACCTCTTCCTTTCTGTTGGTAATTCCCCTCTGTATGCAACCCAACATCCTCCTTGCTTTTGCCACTGCCTTGTCACACTGTTTTGCCACCTTGAGATCCTCAGAAATAATCACACAAAGGTCCTTTTCCTGGTCCATGCACACCAACCTCTTGCCCCCTATAGAGTGCATTTTCCTTGGATTTCTGCTTCCCAAGTGCATGACACTGCACTTCTTCGCATTAAATCTTAACTGCCAAGCATTAGACCATTCTTCCAGCTTTTGTAGATCTTTCCTCAGGGGAATCCACTCGGTAGCAAATGTTCATGTCATCTGCAAAAACACAGACTTTTCCATTCAGTCCTTCAGCAATATCACTCACAAATACATTGAACCGTGCCAGTCCCAGGACTGAACCCTGGGGCACCCCGCTAATCATCCTCCTTTCATCCGAGGGAACTCCATTTACCATCACCTTCTGACATCTGTCAGTCAACCAATTTCTGATCCAGTTCACCACCTTGGGACCCATCCCCAAACTATTGAGTTTATTGATAAGCCTCCTATGAGGAACAGTATCAAAGGCTTTGCTGAAATCCAGGTAGATAATATCCATTGCATGCCCCTGATCTAGTTCTCTGGTCACCCAGTCAAAGAACTCAATCAGATTTGTTTGGCATGATCGTCCTTTGGTAAAACCATGTTGCCTCAGATCTTGCAACCTGTTGGCTGTGAGAAAGTCCACTATTCGCTCTTTCAGGAGCACCTCCATTACTTTTCCCGCCACTGAGGTAAGGCTCACCGGTCTGTAGTTTGTCACTTCTTCCCTGTCACCACTTTTGTGAAGAGGTACCACATCAGCCCTTCTCCAGTCCTGAGGAACTTCTCCTGTTTCCAAGGATCTGTTAAAAACATCTTTTAATGGCCCTGCAAGAACCTCTCTGAATCATTCAGTATCCTGGGATGTATCCCATCCGGTCCCATAACCTTGTCCACTCAGTTTTGCAAGTTGTTCTAACAAATCATCTTCTGTGAATGGTGTGGTATCTACTTCATTCCAATTTTTATATTTGGGAGTCACAGGTGGTCCTTCTCCAGGATTTTCTTTAGTAAAAACAGAGCAGAAGTATTTGTTTAGCAATTTCGCTTTTTCAATGTCACTCTCCATGAGTCTGTTCCCGGCACTTCTGAGTCCTGCAATTCCACCTCTGATTTTCCTCCTCTCCCGAATATACCTGAAGAAAGTTTTGCCACCACAATTCACATCTTTAGCCATCTTTTCCTCTGCCTTTGATTTTGCTTTCTTTATTTCTCTTTTTGTCTCTTTCAGTTTGATCCTATATTCCTTGCTGTGTTTCTCTGTTTGCAAGCTTTTGAATTTTGTGAAAGATGTGTTTTTTGCCTTTATTTGAGCAGCCACTTCTTTGGAGAACCAAACAGGTTTCCTTCTCCTCTTGTTTTTATTTGCTTTCCTTACACATTTATCTGTTGCCCCTTTTATTGCCACCTTTAGTTTAGCCCATTATAATTCCACTTCCCTTATCTCCTCCCACACTGCCAACTCCTCCTTCAGGTACTTGGCCATTTTACTGGTCAGTGTTTTTGAAGTCTAGGACTTTGATCTTGCTATGATTGGACTGCACCTTGGCTTTTATCTCATTGTGATGATCGCTGTGCTCACAGGAGCACCCACCCAGACATTCGACACGCTATCTCCGTTGGTGAGCACTAAATCCAGCATTAAACTTTCCCTGGTTGATTCCATCACCATTTGTCTAAGTAACGCATCTTGGAAAGCATCCACAAAGTTTCTCCTTTCCAGATGTGCAGAAGGAGTACTCCAATCCACATCGGGTAGATTAAAGTCACCCAATATGATCACTTCCCCCTTTGTGACTATCTTTGCAATATCTATATTCAATTTGTTATCTATTTCTTTGATTTGAGTCGGAGGTCTGTAGACTACACCAGTATGGATGAGAGTGCCATCTCCTCTTTCCAACACAATCCAGAGCGTTTCTTATTTTCCCCATGTCCCCTGCATTTCAGTAGCTTTAATATTGCTTTTGACATATACTGTAAGGTTACTCCTTCTCCTTTTCCTCTTTCTCTGTCTCTTCTGAATAGATTATAGCCAGCTAAGGCTATATCCCATTCATGCGATTCATTAAACCATGTTTCTGTAATGGCCACAATGTCCATTTCCACCATTAAGGCTTCCAGGTCAGGAACTTTGTTGGCTAAGCTTTGAGCATTTGTGCTCATTGCTTTCCAGCATTTAACTGTCTTGCATGTATTTTGCATTGATTTTGTTCTACCCACCTCTTCCCACTTGTCGTTGATGTGTGGTTTAAAAGTGTGGCTGTTTCTGATGCTTTTGCCAGTAGTGACGTCTTGAACTTGTCCTTCCCCATCCATCACCCCCTTTCTCTAGTTTAAATGCCTGTCCATATACTGCCTGAATTTTTCACTCTGATTCTTTTTCCTGCGACAGAGAGATGTAGTCCATCAGCACAGTATAGTCTCTTGTTGGTCCATCTGTTTCCCCAGTTGCCTATAAATCTGAATCCTTCTTGTTTGCACCAGGTCTGGAGTCATGTATTAAAGCTGTTTATGCGATGCAGCCTTTCTGCCCCCATACCATGAACAGGTAGAACTTCTGAGAATGCTACAGTGTTAACAACGGGCTTGAGTTTCTCTCCCAGAGTCTGGAAGTCCCTTTGAACTGCAGAGGAACTGTTTTTAGCCAGGTCATTTGTACCCAGGTGGATGACAACATCAATTTTGGAGTTCTCACTTTCTGCGCTAACTACATCAACAATTTGGTTTGTATTCCTGCTGGCTGAAGAGCCTGGGAGGCATTTGATTATCTTCTCTCCTTTGAACTGTGTTTCCAAGTTGGTGCCTCTGATGATGGAATTTCCAAGTAGTAGTAGTTTTCTGTTTTGTGATTTTTTTCTTCATATTTGGTGCTTTATCTTCTTTATCCTCTTTAGAAGGAGTTGTTGAGACCGGAGCGGGACTGATATAAAAAATTATATAATTCACAGAGTGTTGACCACTTGATTATCTGGAGAAATTTTTCTGTTTTTATATTACTTGAGAAAGGATCGATTGATCCGAAACGTAGCGCTGTGTCGTGTGACCCTGGTGGGGTGGCACATCTTTTGTGACCCCCGGTGGGGTGAAAATCTCCTCATTCTGCTGAAGCGGTTGGACTCACTCATGGTTTCCTGGTTTGGTTCCAATTGCCAGCTAATTTTAAGAACTTTAGTTGTGTTCTATTTATTCTTAGCACTGTGGCTTTGTGGTCCTGATTTTGAAGTTCTGCACTAGTTCACTTGCACAATTTCATTTTAAGATTAAAAAGGAGAGGTTCGTTATTCGAAGGAGTTAATTTTATCTCCTGGCACAATGAACATTCCTACACACATATTTTACACATTTATTATATGCTTTGTATGTCTTCCTCAATGTTCTTGTGATCAGATTATATGAATTGACTTATCAGTAGATTGGGCATTGACTGTCTCATTTAAGGGCCCTTCAATTTCCATGGATTGGGCATCCTCATTAACCAAGGAAGAGAAGGCATTATTAAGGGATATCGCTTGATCTATAGGGTGTCTCTGCATTACAGATCACAACCTGCCAGAGCCCACTGTGATCCACTTGTTCCTGGGATGTTTGATTCTTTGTGGGAGCCGTGATGGACTTAGTTCGGTTTGTATCCTAGAAGAGGTGCATTTCATTGCAGCTAGTTCTTCCCTTAGTAGAGTCAATTCTTTATGCATGGTAGCTAATTTGAGGCATATAGGGCAAGCTCTTAAGTTCCAAATGATTCTTCTTAGAATGAAAGCACCACAGTTATTGCACTGAATACACAACATGCTGATTAAGCGGTCCAGTTAAGAGCTGATGATGGCATAGTAATCAGCTTTTGTTTTGTATGTCTAGGTTATTCTCCATAACTTCTGCCATGAAGATCAATTTTTCATAGAACATTGTTGAAGAAGCAATTGGAAAATCTAAATTGGGATGTTCACGATTTTCTCAGAAGAAGAGATAAGAAATGGCAGATGGACCACAGACCATAGAAAGAGAGCTAAGAGAAAACAGGAAAGCAGAAACCTCAGATTGGGACCAGCATGATCACAGAATAAAATGGTCAGACAACAAAGGTAGAAAAATAATTTTATTTTCATTTTAGTGATTGGACTTTGTGCTATTTTATAACAGAATAAAATGAGTTAAAATTTGGTCTTATAAACTGTGCTGTAGTTCTCACTTTTTCTTTTAGTTCCTTGGTTTATGAGCATCTTGTATTTCCTTTGTTTTTTTATGGAATATATATTTACATTAGGAATATGTATTTACATTAACACCATGCTGGTCCAGTGCACATTCAGGAGTTATGGTGGGGTTGCTAAGCCCTTCTTAGGGGTATGTTTACTAAACTGCGGAAATGCCATTTGCATTAGGATCCACGGTAGAGGCAGAAATACCCAAATAAGGACATGGGCGGTACATCGTTACTGATAACTCGCGTTACAAGGTGCCATAAATTAACAAGTGTTACATGATGGAGCCGTGGCACGTTACCGCGCGTTAATCTTAAGAAGGCGCGCAGACATGTAAACACAGAAACAGAGCTGTAGCACAATGGTTACTACACTGCCTGATGGTACAGGGGTCATGGGTTTGATTCCCCAGTGTGCCTAATGCATAAGACTGGCTGAGGTGTCACCCTTTACGTTTAAGTAGTGATTGTTGAGGCATTTTAGTTTTATATTAATTAGTGCTGCCAGCAAACACACCCTCACGGTGGCGTAACCTAAGGTGCTGCATAAGGCACCCCATAACGCACTCCATAGGGCACATTATAAAGTGCACTGTCTGCCAAGGCACCCTATAATGTCCCCTATAGGACACCTTATAAGGCGCTTGATAGGGTGCCTTATAAGGTGCCCTATAAGGTGCCTTATGGGGCGCCTTATGAGGCACCTTAAGGTTACAGTACTCTGAGGGTGTTTTTGCTGGCAGCACTAATGTACATTAAAAATAGACAATGCCTCAGACAGCCCTATAAAATACCCCCACCATGGGTTTGAACCCATGACCTCTGGCTTCACAGGCAGTGAAGTAATCAGTGGATTACAGCTCTATAGCTGCTAGCAAGCCCCTGGCTGGCTGCAGAAGGACTGCACGTCACCACACAAACTGTCTGCTGTGGTTACCAGGATAGGGTTAACCACCCGTACCCATGATGCACTGCACATGCAAATCAGCAGTCGACAGATGGGCACAAGATGGGGTATGCACCCCCACAGCACCTCGGCCTGGTAGGGGGAACTTACCGTGTGTGGTACTGGCACAGAGTAGCCACAGACCGTCACATTGTGCAGGTACTGTGCTCACCCTGAGGGTGAGGTGGGGCGCCCAGCACCAGGTCCACAGCACCTTTCATGACTGAAATACGCCATGCTGCAAGTCCCCATCAGTGTGTGATAGGTAGTTCCTGCAGACACACCTAGGATACATCTGTGTCCTTCTCTATTTCTCAGGCATGTCTAGTCCTTATGGGCTATGATGCACCCAGAATAGTGCATATCCTGTGTTGGTGCCATGGTTACATGATTTATTTATTTTATTTATTTATTTACATTCTCTTATATACCGCGCTATTCTGCATCAGTGCGGTTTACATTGAACAAACTGAAATTACATTGAACAGGGCATTATAACTTGGAGATAACTATTTTACAGGGAACATGGGCTATGGAGGGTTAAGTGGCTTGCCCAAGACCACAAGGAGCACCTGTGGGACTAGAAACCCCAGTCCTTCCAGCCCAAGGTTGCTGTCCTCTAGTGGGATTTGAACCCCCGACCTTCCGGCCTGAAGTACCTTGCCCCAACCACTAGGCCACTCCTCCACTCCATGATGTAGGTGAAAGGTGGGGGGGGGGTGGTTTAAACCTATAGGCAGATTATATAACACCACACAACCCAGCCTCTGGGGCTCAGGGTGGGAAACAGGATCACCCACCAATAGATCCACATTCTACCTCCCTGCAAGGATAGCAGTAGAGGGGACCATCAACCTCAGTCCTGCTGGGGAACAGACACCCTACAGGGCAGGTAATGAAGAGCTGTACACATCCATAAATCAATAGCAGACAGACAGCAGGCCTGGAAATGCTCAGCTGCCCCCCACCACTACCTGACATTCTCCAGCCGCTGCCCACTGCAAGGTGTTCCAGCAAGACACAGACTAGCTGCAGACAGTCTGCTAGCTAATCCATAGCCCTGGAAAAGATGCGTGTACCCAAAACTGGGATGTCAGCATACACACCAAGCAGATAAGTCAGTGATTGGGCCCCAAAAGGGACCCATAAATATCACATGAGAAAAAAAAA
The DNA here is from genome assembly GCA_033557465.1 of Ichthyophis bannanicus. Lineage (NCBI taxonomy): Eukaryota > Metazoa > Chordata > Amphibia > Gymnophiona > Ichthyophiidae > Ichthyophis > Ichthyophis bannanicus. Next base: position 997,555,692 of record CM066034.1, read on the forward strand.
TATATAGCACTATGGGAGAACCTAGCCATGCCGTGGTCACTGCTCAGTCAGGGTGAGAGTGACCTCCCAGCAGGACATGCTGTGGCCACCCTGTCCGTGCAGGTGGTGGCCGGCCACTACAATGTCCGAGCCATTGCCCTATGCTATGTACAGATGGAACCAGGCCAGGCCATCCTATCCTGGCTATTCCCACAGTGCCTTGCTCTTCATTATGCACATTGGCAGGCCAATACCGGCAACAGTGCTAGCAGTGTGGGCTGTGGAAGGTGTTTGCAGCCACCACACACTGGATAGACAGACACACACTCCCCACACCTATGCCAGCATTGTGCAACTATAGAGGTGTTTGGCAGCCCTGGCCACCCCACCAGTCCTGGGCACAGTGCAGGCATGGCTATGGTACGTAATACTGTTGGGGTCACTCCCCAGGGTGGTAAACACTGTCAGACACAAGACCTGTAGCACACTGCACAGACATCAGAAAGGTTGCTATGATGCAGCTCAATCAGCAAATTGTGCTTAACTTTGGAATTGCTATCTGCCAGTAATCATAGCAACCGTTTGATAGATGTTTAACGTATTCCCAGGTTTAGTGTGGCATTGCCAAGGTATGCAAGTGCTAGTATTGGGAGATGCACGCAGGGCCCAACATCCTGCCGCTCAGGAGGCATTAGATAATGGAGCCTGTGGGTCATAAGATCATAAGATATGCCATACTGGGTCAGACCAAGGTCCATCAAGCCCAGTATCCTGTTTCCCACAGTGGCCAATGCAGATTATATGTACCTAGCAGTTTCCCCAAAAGACACAGGTTCTGCAATGCTTGTACTAGGTCAAGCATTGATATCCTTGGTCCCTTCTTAATAATGGTTTATGGACCTCTCCTCCAGGAACTTGTCCAAATCTTTTTTAAACCCAGCTACACTAACAGCCTTTACTACATCCCTCCGGTAACAAATTCCAGAGTTTGATTACACGTTGAGTGAAAAAATATTTTCTTTTATTAGTCTTAAATAATTTACCCTGTAGCTTCATTGCATGTCCCCTAGTCTTTCTATATTCTGATAACGTAAACAGTCAATCTACGTTTACCCGTTCCACTCCGTTCATTAATTTATAGACTTCTATCATATCTCCCCTCAGCCGTCTCTTTTCCAGGTTAAAGAGCCCTAACCTTTTTAGCCTTTCTTCATAGGAGTATCCTTCCATCCCCTTTACCATTTTGGAGGCTCTTCTCTGAACCTTTTCTAATAACGCTATATCCTTTTTAAGATACGGCGACCAGAGTTTAGATTTAATTTGAGTTGGCTTCCTCTTTCTTGTATACTCCTCTTGATGTGGACTTTTATATGGATGCTTTTTTTTGATTGTTGTTTTCTTCTTGCTGTGAAGTGTATTAGTTATTATTGGAGCGTCTGTATTTTCCTTGAAATTTCCTAATAAATGAAATTTTAAACTTGGAAAAAAAAAAAAAAAAAGATACGGCGACCAGAATTGCACACAATATTCAAGGTGTGGTCTCACCATGGAACGGTATAGAGGCATTATAATATCTTTTGTTTTATTTTTCATTCCTTTCCTTATGATACCTAGCATTCTATTTGCTCTCTTGGCTGCCTCTGCACACTGGGCCGAGGGTTTTAACATGTTATCCACAATGACGCCTAAATCTTTTTCCTGGGTGGTGGTTCCTAATGTGGAACCTTGCATCGTTTAACCATAGTTTGGGTTGTTCTTCCATAGGTGCATAACTTTGCACTTGTCCAAATTAAATTTCATCTGTCATTTTGATGCCCAGTCTTCCAATTTATCAAGATCCTCTTGCAATTTTCCACAATTCTCTTGGGTTTTAACAACTTTAAATAGTTTTGTGTCATCTGCAAATTTGATAACCTCACTCGTTATTCCACTTTCCAGGTCATTTATGAATATGTCAAAAAGCAGCGGACCAAGCACAGATCCCTGGGGTACACCACTATTCACCTTTCTCCATTGGGAAAATTGGCCATTTAGCCCAAACCTCTGCTTTCTATCTTTTAACCAGTTCCTGATCCACAGTAGTACACTGCCTCCTATCCCATGACTCTTTAGTTTTGCCAAAAGTCTCTGATGAGGGACCTTGTCAAAGGCTTTCTGAAAGTCCAGATACACTATATCAACCGACTCACCTTTGTCCACCTGTTTATTCACACTTTCAAAAAAACATAACAGATTAGTAAGACAAGATCTTCCTTGTCTAAAGCCATGTTGGCTGTCTCCCATTAGGCCAGGACTATCTACATGCTGAGTAATTTTATTCTTTATGATGGTTTCTATCATTTTTCTCGGTACTGACATGAGGCTCACCGGTCTGTAGTTTCCCGGATCATCCCTGGAACCCTTTTTAAAAATTGGTGTTACATTGGCGATCCGCCAATCTTCAGGTATTAGAGATGATTTTAATGATAGTTCACAGATTACTAATAGCAGGTCTGCAATCTCATATTTCAGTTCTTTCAACACCCTTGGATGTATACCATCCGGCCCAGGTGATTTGCTACTCTTCCGTTCATCTAATAGTTGTAATACATCTTCCCGATGTATCGATATTTCCTTCAATTCTTCCGCACCTTTAAATACCACTTCAGTCATGGGTAACATCCCTACATCTTCCTGAGTAAAGACCGCAGCAAAGAATTCATTCAGTCTCTCCGCTATTGCCTTGTCGCCTCTTAGTGCCCCTTTAACTCCTCTATCATCTAATGGTCCAACTGACTCTCTCACAGGTTTTTTGCTACGAATGTACTTGAAAAAATCTTTATTTTGCGTTTTTGCTTCTGCAGCAAGCTTCTTCTCAAATTCTCTCTTTGCCTTCCTTATCAATGCCTTGCATTTGACTTGCCAGTGCTTGTGCTGTTTCCAGGTTTCATCATTTGGCTATTTTTTCCATTTCCTGAAAGATGCTTTCTTGACAACAACAGCCTCTCTGACCTCACCTTTAAACCATGCTGGCAGTTTTTTGGACTTCCTTCCACTTTTCTTAAAGCGTGGAATACAGCTATTCTGGGCTTCCAAGATAGTATTTTTCAACAACACCCAAGCTTGATGTAAGTCTTTAACCTTTGCAACTGCTCCTTTTAGTTTTTTCTTAATTATTTTCCTCATTTTATCATAGTCTCCCTTTCGAAAGTTAAAAGGTAGTACTGTGGATTTCCTTACTATCCCTCCTCCACTAATTAAATCAAAGGCGATCATGCTATGATCACTATTGCCAAGTGGACCAAACACCCTTATCTCTTGCACTAGATCTGGAGTTCCACTAAGGACTAGGTCTAATATGGCTTTCCCTCTGGTCGGTTCATGAACCAGCTGCTCCAAAAAGCAGTCATTTATGTCATCTAGGAACTTTATCTCCCTAGCATGTACTGCCGTGACACTGACCAAGTCGATACCGGGGTAATTGAAATCGCCCATTATTATTACCGTGCTGTAACTTTTGTTAGCTTCCTTAATTTCTTTGAGCATTTCATCATCCATTTGTTCATTCTGGCCAGGCGGTCGATAGTACACCCCCACCGCCATCGCCTTCCCCTTTTTACATGGAATTTCAATCCATATAGATTCTACAGCAAATTTTGTTTCCTGCAAAACTTTAATCCTTTCTGACTCAATGCCCTCTCTAACATAGAGCACAACCCCTCCACCAATTTGATCAGCTCTATCATTACGATATAGTTTGTACCCAGGTATCACAGTGTCCCACTGGTTGTCCTCCTTCCAACATGTCTCTGATATTCCAATCACATCTAACCTCTCATTTAGTGCTATATATGCTAACTCTCCCATCTTATTTTTTAGACTTCTAGCATTTGCATACAAGCATTTTAGAGACTGAATTTTATTCATATTAATTTGGCTATTGGTAGAAATGGGTAATTTGGGATCTTTAAACTCTGTCTGCTCCATACTCAAAGGCATTTGGGCTACTTTACTCTTTTTTGGAACCTCTCTGCTTTTGGTAGTATCCTTCAAGGATACATTTTTCTGAATCATCTGCTCTTGGGCGACTGTCGGCTTTCCCCTATTATCTAGTTTAAAAGCTGCTCTATCTCCTTTTTAAAGGTTAATGCCAGCAGCCTGGTTCCATCCCGGTTAAGGTGAAGCCCATCCCTTCGGAAGAGCCCCTCCTTTCCCCAGAATGTACCCCAGTTCCTAACAAATCCAAACCCCTGATCTCTGCACCATTGTCTCATCCACGCATTGAGACTCCGGAGCTCTGCCTGCCTTTTGGGTCCTGCACATGGAATGGGAAGCATTTCGGAGAACACTACCCTGGACGTTCTGGATTTCAACTTCCTACCTAAAAGCCTAAATTTAGCCTCCAGAACCTCCCCACCACATTTTCCTATGTCATTGGTACCAACATGTACCAAGACAGCAGACTCCTCCCCAGCACTATCTAAGACCTTATCTAGGTGGCGCGTGAGGTCTGCTACCTTCGCACCAGGCAGGCATGTTACCAGGCGATCCTCACATCCACCAGCCACCCAGCTATCTACATGCCTAATGATCGAATCACCAACTATAACGGCTGTCCTAACTCTTCCCTCATGGGCACATGGCCCTGGAGAAACTTCCTCGGTGCGAGAGGGTTTTACATCACCTGGAGGACAGGTCCTAGTTACAGGATCACTTCCTGTCATACCAGGGTGATGCTCTCCTGTCACGTGACCTCTCTCCTCCATGGCAACAGGAATGCTGCCAGACTGGAGGTGGGACTTCAGGAATATATACCTGTAGGTCTCGTCTATGTACTTCTCTGTCTTTATTATGTTTTCCAAGTCTGCTACTCTAGCCTCTAGAGAACGGACTCGTTCCCTGAGAGCAAAGAGCTCCTTGCACCTAGTGCACACGTAAGACCTCTCACCAACTGGGAGAAAATCATACATGTGACACTCAATGCAAAAGACTGGAAAGCCCCCATCCCACTGCTGGACTGCTGTCTGCATCTTAGTTTTAAGTTTTTGTTTAGATCTTTAAGTTCTTTACTTACTAAGGGTTGCTATGGATATTTATACCAATAAAACTGTACCTAATACGTTTAATATACCTTGTTCACCTGAAGCTTAATTAATCTCAGGTCCTTAGTGTATGTCTGATTTGGGTAACAAGCTTCACCTGAGAGCACCTCCTGTCTTCTAAGATATGTAAGTACCTATAAAGCTATGACTATCCCAGGGGCGGGTGGGTGTGGGGAGGGAGGGAGGGAAATAACACTTATTAAAAGAGGGCTGCTACACAGTACTCTGTCCTGTGCTGCTGAGGTAAGCTATATTCTTATATGATTTAAATTATAGCTCTTTGCTGCTGCTAGGCTCTAACTTCTTATGAAATTTAAACTACAAGCTCTCTGCTGGGTTCTAAATTTAACCAGAAAGCTCTCTTCTGTGTTTTAAATTTAAACTAAAAGTACTTTGCTGATGCTAGGCCCTGCATGACTATTAAATTTAAACTACAGCTCTCTGCTGGGTTCCAAATTTAACCAGAAAGCTCTCTTCTGTGTTTTAAATTTAAACTAAAAATACTTTACTGATACTAGGCCCTGAGTGACTATTAAATTAAAACTATAAGCTCTCTGCTGGGTATGAAATGTAACCAGAAAGTTCTCTTCTGTGTTTTAAATTTAAACTTAAACTGCTGTTACTAGGCCCTGACTGATTTAACAAAAAATAGTGAGTTCACAGATTAAATAGCTTTAATAGAAAGAATTCCTTTCAGAAAATTCTCAGAAGTATATACTCACAATTGCAGATCTCTCTCCAGAAGGAACAGTCCCTTTTTCTAGTCCTTCAAGACTAGGGGTGTGTCTGCCCCTGTTGGCAGCTGCTTTAGGGCAGAGGTTCCCAACTCCAGTCCTGGTGGGCCAAACACTGTTCAGCTTTTTCATGCTGTCCCTCATGAATATGCATGAGATACATCTGCATACCATGGGGGCGGCGCATAGAAATACAGCACAGGCATCTTTATTAGAGGCAGCATGGAACCTGAATGGTGTTTGGCCCTCCAGGACTGCATTTGGGAGACTCTGCTCTAGGTACTGCGCATGTTTATGGTGTCTATGCTCTGTAGGGTAAAATGTAGGTGTTTTGGGCATGTTTACGTCATCTGCAATAAAGGTTCTGTCTGTATTAGCACGTTTTAGTACTGGGTAAAATATGGGGACTGGGTTGGCAGGAACCACAGCTGGGACTTGAACCTGTGACCTTCTGCTTTTGAATACACTGGTTTTGTGCACTGCACCACCATGTAGTCACAGAGTCAGTGCTTTCCCTGGTGATACCATGACTGTTCATCAGACAGGGACTGTCTGTTGCAGTGCATGGCACCCACCTACACAGGGCTAGGCCACGGTCTGCTCTGGGCAGCTGCCACTGCTCCCTCCACCACCAGTATCCCTCTGCCACCATGCTGACATGCCCTTCTGCTGGTGGTGCTGGTGGAGCGCAGTCTCAGGCCATCCAGTGTGCAGGTAGGCAGCTGCCTATGGTGCAGGTTCTGGGGTAGGGGTGCTACATAGGTGTCCACGCTTCCCCCCAGCACTGCCTGCCAATGTTCCGTGCCCTTGGGGGTAGCTGCTGGGTACTATCCCCTGTGACACTGTGGGAAACACAGTCATGCCCATGTTGGGCCTTAAGCAGTTGCTGTCTGGCTGCTCTGCTGTTTCAACATTTGTATGGGCCACCTAGGCATCATCCTAGTCCGCACTGTGGCCCAGCTGCACCACAGCATGTGCCGCCTGCGGCCCTCTGTATCCCCTTTTCCGGCATCTGTCCAGTTGCCCATTCTGACATGCCCACCCTGCTGTTGCGGGACATGGGCATGCCATAGGACACCTGTCCAATAACAAGGGAAAGCCCTGATCAGCGCTATTTCACTGTGGGCTCATTCACCTTGTATGGGGATGGAGCATAGAGACCCTTCCACGATTAATATCTTTTTTTTGGAGCTTTCTCGGGGGGGGGGGGGGGGTTGATGTTTCCCATTAATATCACTATTGGCCAGCTTGGTTATGTTTTTTTTCCAGTTTGTTGAGGTCATTTTCAATGTTTATGTGCCCTTTTGTTCTGTGCACATGTATCACACTTATCACTTTTAATAGGTTTCCCTGCCTATGCTGTACATTGCTGACACTGAAATGGTTTCTCTCCCCTGCAAATGTGCTTCTAACGGCAGGTTTTCAATCGCGTTAGGATTCAGCTCTTCAGATCAGCGTGTTAGTGTCAATGGAGCCTCTCCCCACCCACACTCTGCCAATTGACCCCTTCTCTCCTCCCTCTCTCCACCTTCTGCGGTGTTTTACCGCGCCGCAGAATGTCTACGATCGTTAAGTAACGTTAACGCGCGTTATGAGACGTTAACGATCGTTAACGTCTCATAACGCACGTTAATGCGCGTTAACGTCTCATAACGTGCGTTAACGTTACTTAACGATCATAGACGTTACATAACGCGCGTCATGTAACGTTACCGCAGTTTAGTAGACATATCCCTTAGTGTTTATGTTGGAGTGGGAGGTGTTGTGTTGGGGTCACAAAGTCCCTCTTGTTTTTCAGAAGGTGGGAAGTGCTGTATTGGGGTGCCAAGTCTCTCTTGTTTTTGTGGAAGTGGGAGAAGTTGCATGGATGCTGTTGAGCTCCTCTTGTTTGGCATATTTAGCAGCATGTTTCCTAGGCTCTGCACTGGTAGCATATGAACATAAGAAATGCCATACTGGGTCAGACTAAGGTCCTTCGAGCCCAGTGTCCTCTTTCCAACAGTGGCCAATCCAGGTCACAAGTACCTGACAGGTTTCCAAAAAGACACACAGATTCCACAATGCTTGTCTCTAGGCAAGCAGTGGATTTTCCACTTCCTCTTTAATAATGGTTTATGGACCTTTCCTCCAGGAACTTGTCCAAATCTTTTTTAAACCCACCTACACTAACAGCTTTTACTGTATCCTCTGGTAACTAATTACAGAGTTTGATTACACAGGGCCATAGGCTAACTGCAGGGAGGCAATTATATCCCCCTGCAGTTACCACATTTCATTGTGGCAAAACAGCTACTGGTGCAAATAAGGCCACCTTTGAGGTGGTATTAGTTGCACTTATGCTACTTGCACTGAGCCATTATGTTAGTTTCTGCTGACAATGCAGATGCCTGTGTGTGAGAGTTCTTTCTCTCGCCTCACTCTGCAGTGAAGTATAATTTTGGGAAAGAAATCCTGTAAACCTAACAGCAATGGGTAAAAGCATTTTTTGACTACATATGTTTGTTTTTAGTTTGTGCTAATATATTCTCTACTTGGTAAAAATCTGTTCTGCATATGTGTGACTGAGGCTACATGTTCTGTTAGTATGGAGTTTATGTAGGAAGCGGTACTAATCTAGCTTGTTCAGTTTTCTGAATAGGAATATGGATGTTCTAGGGTCCATTGCAATATTTATGGTGCTGCCCTTTTCTGGGTACACTCCATGTTGTGTGAATTTTGGAAGTTAGTGCTGTTATAGAATAGTAAATTTTCTCTATGGGTCCTGTACTCTGGGTTCTTGGTGAGGTCACTTGTAGGGTGTTGGTTTTGGGGGGGTACTGGAATATGTATTGGTTTTGAGACTTGCAGTTTTGCATTCTTTATGCTGTCAAACTGAAATTTAAAATATTTTGTCAGTTCAGATTCAAGGAAATTTCAGTTTTTAAGGGAACATCTCAGTTTAATTTTGTGCTAGCTTCATCGCTGCTGAATTCAGGACTTTTCCAGCTCTAGCACAATCCAATCCAGCATTTGAATTCATGGCTACCAGGATTACTGTAGTTTCTCATTTTATATCTTCCCTCCTCATCAAACTAGCAAAATAAATCTGATGTGCAGATACTTGGGGGGAGGCTGCGTAAGTGGCTTGTCAGTAATCAAATTTAATGTTTTATTATTATTATGTTTGTTTTATTGTAACATCTGTTATACTAAATTGCATGTGTATCCACCTATGAATTTAGATGGGTAGCATATACATTTAAAACTAAAGTATACTAAATTTATACACATGATGCCGCAGTGAGTCTCCGTACATGGCCCTGCATCATTGGGAGATAGAGGAAAGCAGAAACCTCAGATTGGGACCTTCATGATCAGAGAATAAAATGGTCAAACAACAAAGATCAAAAATAATTTTATTTTCAATGTAATTATCTGACTTAGTTCTATCTTTATATTTTATACAGTACATGGAAATGCATCTCTTTCTATTTCTCTGGCATTGCACTGTATGCAGAATCTGGCTTCTGGGGGTTGCAGTTTAATTTTCATCTACATATGTTTATTTTTAGGTTATGGTCACTTATTCTGTACTTGTTGAGGATCTGTGTTTTGAGTGTGTGACCAAGATCAGGTGTTCTGTTAACATGGAGTTTGTATGTAGGGATCTGTACTGTAGTAATCTGAATTGTTCAGCTTTTCAAATAGGTGTTTGGATGTTCCAGGGCCCTCTATAGTATTTACAGTGATGCTTTTTTTGGATGGGATCCTTGTGTGAGTTTTGGAAATTGGTGCTGATATGGTATGGTAGATTTGCTCTATAGATACTCAGTGACTTTGCTATAGGATTTTGTTTTATGCCTGGTACTGGAGAACGTTGTTTGTTGTTAGTGAGATGATTAGAATCAGATTTCTTTTTACGATATTGAATTCTGTGGGTGAATGTCCTGGTTCTGCTCTGCACCCTCTGTTGAAGAGGGTTCTGTGGATGCAAAATATATGTTCAAAAAGAAAAAGCAAGAACCATAGCACAGTTTATAACAACAAAATAAAAATGAGTTATAATTTAGTTTTATAAACTGTCCTGTGGTTTTCGCTCTCTTTTAGTTCCTTGGTGTGCAAACATCTTGCATTTCCTCCATATAATCTAATCGGCTTTTTGGTTTGGTTCAGTCTCTGACTGGAGTTTTGAGAAAGCCCCCCCCCCTCCCCTCTATGGGGGGGTGGGCACCATCTCATCTTTTGCCTCAGGCAGCAGATTGCTTTGAGCTTCCCCTGGGGCAGAGGTAGTGAAAGGGAAGGGAGATGCTGAACACATGGAGGGGGATTAGTAAGATGCTGGACAGTTGAGGAGAAGGCATGAAAGAGATGAGGAGATGCGGGAGACTTGGGAAGAGAAAGGGAGATACTAAACATGGGGGGGGGGTAGGGAAGTAAAGGGGAGATTCTGGATATTGAGGGGTATGGAAGGAAAGGATGATTCTAGACACAGGGAAGGACCTTGAGCTGGGGGTATGTGTATATGTGTGCATAGCTGAAGATTTGCCAGGGGTATTAGATATTCTTGGGCCGGCCCTGAACATACACACACATAGCCTCTCACCTCATGGGTGTGCACAGACACACAGCCCCTCACTCAACATTCTATGAGTGGACGCATACAGTAAATATAGAGCCCATATCTCATGGCTATGTGCATGCACAGACATACAGACACACACCACCCCCACTCCACCCCCATGGATACACACCTGCAAACATACACCCAGCCCCCACCCCATCCTCCATCCTCTCATACATGCACACATACACCTACCCGATCCCACTCCAAATTCCACCCTCTCATACACACACACATATACCCATCCCTCATTGACTCACACATACATATGCACATACACCCAGTGCCCCATCCTACAACCTCTCACACACAGAGATACGCCAGTCCCTCCTCCACCACTTATACATGCACACATACACTAGCCCACCCTTTTGTGCTTGCATACACAGAGCCCTGCACCCCACTTCACCGCAACACACCCCACCCACATTCTCTCATGCACGCACATATGCCCCAGCCTCTCACCCCATATCTTCTCACCTTCCAGCCTCTCATGCATGCACACACATACACACCCAGTCCCTAACCCCTATCTTCTCACCCATGCACACCCCTGCACCCCTCACCCCACATCCTCTCACACATGCACACACCTCTAGCCTCTCACGCCACATCCTTTCAGGCATGCACATCCTGTCTCTCACACACACACACCCTGAAAACAGAGACAAATATACACAGAAAACCACTCACAGAGGAACTATACAGACCATGCTAACCTATCAAGGCAGACTTTATTATGTCTCTTCACACCCAGTTCCACCACAGACAAGCATGAGTTGGCAAATGGAAGAATGGGAAACGCACCATTTTACTACACTATATGTGTATACTTTTCAACTTTTTACATGTGACTATGTTGCTGTTTAGATGTGTCAATGCTGAAAACAGCTGTTCTAAAATAGCCTATAGTGTTGTGATCATAATTATATTTGTTGGGAAAGTGTTTCATGATGACATCACTCTTTTTAAAATATTAGAATTTACTTACAATGAGAGAATGCTCCCAGGGTCGACCCAAGGATTTCTGCTGCTTTAGGCAGGCCAGATGCTGCACCTCCCGATGCCACCCTGGAGTTGCCCAGGTCCTACCCTCCTGCCCTGACATCCATTGTCTCACCTGGCACCGTGACCCCTTCACCATTCTTCAAAGCTGCGGCTTTCTGGTACCATTTCAGGCCTTGAATCATGTGTGTGCATACTCATGGCCTGCCACATCTTCCCCCTCTAACAGAAGGCTGTGTCAGAGGGGGCAGGAACAGCAGGTAATGAGTATCGCCATGTGAATGCTTTAAAGCCCACCACAGCGCCAAAGTGGAGGCAGAAAGACACCAATTTGAAGAATGGTAAAGGGGTTGTGGGGCCACCCACCAGGATCTTTTGCTATCCGCCTGGTGGACAGGCCTGCCCTGTGTGCTTTTCTGCATTCTTTTGATAAATTTAATATCCCTTGAATGAGCCCTCTAGACCCTCTCCTTAAGGCACATCTATCCAGCTGTCATTAAAAAATAATTTGGTTGAAGGCAGCACGATTTAATAGTGCTAATCTGTTCTCGTATTTTTTGTAGGGTCGTTTGGAAAAGAGCCAGGTGTTCTATTTGTCTTCAAATTCTCTGGTCCCCTGTTTGGTTTTCTTTGTCTGTCTTGAATAGATTGTAAGCTGTGTAGAGCAGGGACTGTCTCTTAAGTGTTTCTTTACAGTGCTGTGTATGCCTAGTAGGGCTATACAAATGATAAGCAGCAGGAGGAGGAGATTCTACTAAGAGGAGGCTGTCTCTTAGGAGTCATTGTAAAACACTCTATATAGAAGTGAAAAGCAGTAGTGATAGCACAAAAATTCCATATATAATACAACACCTCAAAGCAGTTAATGCCACCTCAGTGAGTGGTGTTAAGTGCATCCATGTTGCCTCTGGCATGCATTAGATGCAAATCAGTGGGGTATCTGCTGGGGCCATGCTCTACACACTCCCATTAGGTAGCACATGTCTTAAACGCACAATACCCTCAACACACAATACCTGTAAAATCCTAGCACTCTTTAGTATAAACACCCCTGTGTGCACATTCATATATTTCATAAAATACATATACACATGTCAACACCACCTCTACTCCACCCAAGTTACACTCCAGGAAAGCCTACGCATGGTGTGCATCTAAGTACGCGCTGTCTTATCGACATGCACACTTACGCGCATCTATTTCATAAACGCGAAAGTGCTTTATAAAATTATTTCCGTTTTACCTGTCGCTTCGTTATCCCTCAGTCCATAGAGAAACACATCCTTCACGAAGGCTTGGAGTTCCAGATCCTCACACACTGTCTCGTCGCTGTCATAGTAAATGTTCACCACGTCTGTGACAAAACTACCGAAGGAAGAGAAAAACACACAGCTAAAGTACAGGCAGCTCCGGAAGGTTCAAGAAACACTAATGGAGCCGATTTGGCCTGTGTCATAGCTAGGAACATTCAGCACCCTCTCTGTTGTCATGTGAGAGAGTTATATCACCACATCATCCCTGCATATTCCAATCTATGTTATGCTCAAACTTTTTAAAAATCTTTTATTTTTTTCATGAAGTCTCAGAACATGGATGTTTAGGTCCAATCATGCCAGCATGTCATAGTATTTTTGTAAAAGTCTTGCTGAGCACAGAGGCTTTTATATGTAAAGATGTGTAATGGCTGTAGGTAAATAAAAAGAAACCATTTTACACAACTATACTGGACCTTTGCACTTGTGGCTAGCACCACTTACATGTATAAAAGATTTTGCAAAATTGCATGTCTGAGGGGACAATTAAAGAGGCAAGCTCTGGAACTCAAGTTTTTATATTTTGAGATAGTTTTGAACATCATAGATGTCAACACAATTCTCCCTCAATCACTCCTTCAAACTCTAGGTGCAAACAAGCAGTTACTGGAGGGTTATGAATGATTCGGAGCAAGTATAAATGCCAACTAGGAAATACTTGAAGTACACATGTAATGCTGTGGCGAAATACATAGTGCCCAATATTCGATTGCATTGGCTATGCGCCTCTAAGGCTCTAACCATTAGACTACTCTTCCACTCTTTAGATTTTGTTCTAAACCAACAAGGTTATGTAATCTTTAAGCAGATGGAACAAGTGGAAATCAATTACAGCTCTCAGAGTATAAAATGTTAATAAGTCAGTGTCAGTTCACCTTGGTCTCCACCTCTAGGCAGAGAAACTCCTCTTTTCCACTGTAGTGATGTCTGTCTCTTCGTCAGACACCAATCAAATATCTTTACGCTGCTGGAGGCTGGTTTCAGACTCACTCACAGGTCCCACTGATTCTGGATTCTTTGCTCTCCTGGAATCAGCTCCTGGGAGCCTCCTTCTGCCCTTTAATATAATTACTTGCTGATGGTATAGTGGCTTCACCAGCCCAAGGATAGAAATCTGCCTTTGGGCTGTGATATTTACCTATTCAGACCTCCCTCCCTTTTTGGTGGGGATTCCTCCTACCTCTACCTCACTAGTGGGGAAACTCTCCCAACTTTTAAAAGTTCAGAGTTTTAAGAAATGTTGCCTTCTATAACTGGTAAAACCAAATGCATAGTTAACATCTGTTCTAAAATTGATGGTTGACACGGGTAAACTAGCTTTTAACATGTTTAAAAGGCACCTAATTGTTCTAAAATCACTTAAATTACGGCAAATAGTTGCACACTATTTGCAAATACAAGCAATGAAAATGAAACAAAGCTGAATGAAGTAACGAATATCACTTGGAAACAAAATGAAACAAGTCTATTTTTTTGCATTTTTCATTTTGTTTGACAGACCTTCCACAGCGTACAGATCCCTAGCTGCAACTGTGCATCATACTAATGTCTAGAGTTCAGAAATGACCGGCATGTCTTCACCTCTGTCCAAGTCTAAACCTGCTGCAGGGCACAAATAGGTATCTGAAAAGTGCTCACTTTCCCATTAAAGTAGTTAAAGGGTGTAGAGCAGATGGAGCTCTTTTATCCTCAGTACAGTCCACAATAGTTAAAAGACTTGATATGATTTGTGGATCCCTATTGTACTGTTGTCGAGCTGCAAAATGTCTCCACTACTTAAATAGCAGGCTGGGGAATATCTTTGGTTTGTGATACAGATGTAGGGACGTTTATAAAGATTTATTTATTTTTATTTAGACAGTTTTGTATACCACCTTATCCTTCAATCAAAGCGGTCACAACACAATTGGGGGATACATTTAACATGCAGGGATATGAGACACATACACTAATACTTACAGGGAACATGGGCAATGGAGGGTTAAGTGGCTTGCCCAAGACCACAAGGAGCATCTGTGGGACAAGAAACCCCAGTCCTTCCGGCCCAAGGTTGCTGTCCTCTAGTGGGATTTGAACCCCTGACCTTCTGGCCTGAAGTACCTTGCCCCAACCACTAGGCTACTCCTCCCTCACAATGTCCCTGCCCCTGACAACGTCCATATCAGGGAAGTCTACTTTTATGAAATCACCTCTGAATTTAAACTTGCTGTTTGTGGGGACATTTAGGCCTGAACGTCTCAGATAGCACAGACATCCTTTCTAAAATGCCCCATCATGCGTAAAAGTTTGTATAGATTATCTGGGTTGCAAGATGGACAATAGATCTGTGCATTCAAAAAATGTTTGTATTTTAGAAAAAACTCAGCAAACTTGGAGTCTTTGTTAAAACATGCATAGCACCACCAAAGAACGCACAATGCAAGAAATCATTTTATGCAAGAACAGCTTCATAAAAAGAACGAGAACACTAGAGTATTTGCATGTGTAAACAGTGCTTCCTAGAAGGAGGAGGAGAACACTAGTTGTTGTGGCTAAGACTATGGTTGTGGAAAGAACGAAGAGATTGTGAGTGCCTTACTCTTGTTCTTTCGTTGCTTTACCAACACTCGTTAATTTTGAGTACTCAGTCCTTGAATTGTAAACTGTTTCATTGACTTTAAGTGCTTTTCAGTAAACCCCCATCTGACCTGGACTTAGCCACTAAATGTGCAAAAGTCAATTGCAGTAAAGACTGGCCTAACTTTCGCCATGGAAGCAAACTGGGCAGCAGCCGAATATCACCACTGCCTGGTTAGCGTCCCAGCAATCTGGGCAACCTGGATGTTCAATGCCAGGGGCCTAAATATGGCCCTGGCATAGAATATCTGGGTTTAAGTTCTAGCGGCGGCGGCTAGCCACTTTACCAACGCTAGCCACAGCCATTGAATATTGGGCCCCTAGTGTTGAATGTTGTAATTCTTACATGGAAATTCACATCATATCAAACACTGTCATAATCCTGCAGGTTTTAGGTCAACAAAAGCAGACCCTTATATACAGTTCTTATACTTTATTTTTATGATTTTAGCTTTATTTCCCAATTATATATACATGTTTTCCCTTTTGTCTTTTTTTTTAAATCACTTCTCGGCCCTCTGTCCCTGCAGATGATTCCATTTCCTTGCATGAATCTATTCTACAACATTTAAACACTTAAGAACAGTCTTTAGCGATCCTAAAGCAGTACACTCATCCCTTTATCCATCCAAGCAGGAGGTAAGTAAAGGTAAGACTGAGTTTTATTTCCCACAGATTTTTTTTCTGTATTTTTCAGGTAATCGAATTACGAATGTTGATGACAAATGCATGAATTGAGAATAACTAGGGTTGAATCCTCGTTGTCTGGTGTTGCAGGTCACAATTTGCTAACTTATGCTAATTAATTCTTTGTGTAAGTCTCCAGCTGTGTATCCAATATACTGTATAAGCCCATATTATTCTGTACTAAAAAGAGAGACTAGACATCATGAAATATTTACACATCGCCTTGTTGTTAATATTATTGTCCAGAGAAGAAACAATACAGAAGGGAGAACTGTCTCATAGTGGTAACCACTAGAAGAGCCCTGTAGTGTGCTTAAGACAACCTAGAGCCAGCTCCTTCATAACAGACCTGCAGTGTTTCAGATAATAAAGGTAGTTCTTACTTCTTTGTCGCTTCCCAGACCTTGATGCCATCGTCTCGGTAGAAATAGTATGGGATGTCTTCCTTGCTGTCCATCCCGTTCTGCTGAATTGCTTTCGGTAAGCACAGGGAATCATACGTGAATGTCTTCATGGCACGCAGCACCATCTGAACATGCCCACCACCGCCTGTAGCATTGGCCTTCAGTGTGAAAGAAAAAGTTGCATAATGCAGTAGGAATGCTAGAGAAAGATACCATTAGATTTCACTATACCATTTGACCTGGTAGACTATAATCTTCGATTATCTAGTCTAGAGGAGAGAGGAATCAAAGGGGTCACTTTAGATTGGTTGAACTCTTACTTCTCAGCCCGCACAGAAAGTCCATTTCCTTGATTTTCTTGCTTACCTGTGGGGTCCCCAAGGATCAGTTCTATATTCTATGCTATTAACATATTTCCTGTGCTCTTAGCTACCCTTGGTCAGGGCTTTGACTTCAGTATGCTTATAAATGCAGATGATATTCAATTTGTTATCTTGGGATACTATCTTCCAATCTACCATTAGGGATCCCCTAAACAAAATGGCAGCATGGTTAACCTCACATGAACTGATTCTCAGTATAAATAAAACCTTGGCCATCTGGTTGTCAAAGAAGAACTCGCAATGTAAATTTATACCTCAGATTGCAGGAGTAGCAATCCCACTTAAAGAATCCATCTCCATTCTTAGAGTCAAGCTGGGCAAAGAACTAACTTTTCTTGCACATATATCATTATTTGTTAAAAATCCTACTTTCTGCAATTGATTAGATCATTGAGAATGTAATTAAATGCCAAGACACTAAACATTTTGATCCATTGCCTCATACTGAATAAGCTTAATTACTGTAATGCACTTCCAGTGGGTGTTCCACTCTATTCTATCCAAACTCATCAAAAACACAACAGTAAAACGGATCTACCCCGCTTTTGACAGAGCAACATTGGCCACCAATAACTAGTGGAGTAAAATTTAAAATAATGATGCTGGCCTACCATGCATTTATATTGGCTTCCTACTTTACTTATCAGAAGGTGGTGGTAAATGGAACTCACTCAGAAGAAAGGAAGATGCATAGTGATGAGCCTCAGGGATCAGTCCTGGGACCGATACTGTTCAATGTATCTGTGAGTGGTATTGCAGAAGGATTGAATGGAATAGTCTGCCTTTTTGCAGATGACATGAAAATTTGCAAAAGGGTGGATACTTCAGAGAGAGTGGACAACATGAGGAAAGATCTAGAAACATTGGAAGAATGGTCTAATGCTTGGCAGTTAAGATTTAGTATGAAGAAGTGAAGAGTCATGCACTTGGGATGCAGAAATCCAAAGGAATTGTATGTGATAGGGGGAAAGAGGTTGGTGTGCACAGACCAGGAGAGGGACCTCGGAGTGCTAGTGCCTAAGGATCTCAAGATGGCAAAACAATGCAACAAAGCGGTAGTAAAAGCCAGAAGGATGTTGGGCTCATACAGAGAGGAATTACCAGCAGAAAGGAGGAGGTGGTAATGCCCCTGTACAAATTGTTGGTGAGGCCTCACTTGGAGGATTTTGTTCAGTTTTGGAGACCATATCTCACAAAGGATACAAAGAGCCTTGAAACGGTTCAGAGGAAGGCGACCAAAATGATCTGCAGCCTGTGCCAGAAGACTTATGAGAAGAGACTTGAACACCTAAATATATATACCCTAGAGGAGAGGGGGGACAGGGGTGAAATGATACAGATCTTTAAATATTTAAAGGGTATTAAAGAACAAACCAACCTTTTTCAAAGAAGAAGAAGGCATACAATGAAGCTGCAAGGAGATAAACTTAAAAGCAACATCAGGGAATACTTTTTCATGAAAGAGTGATGGATGCTTCGAATGCCCTCTCGATGGAGGTGGTGGAGACAAATACAGTGACGGAACTCAAAATGGCATGAGACAGATACAATGGATCCGTTGATAGGAAGAGGATGAAATCAAAGCAAACTTAAATATCTTTTATACTTCAATAAATAGAGGGGGGTGATCTGCAAGAACTGACCCTAAACAGGCATAGAGAGAGGTGACCTGCACAGAGCGGCAGTTACAACTAGCCACCTTACTGGGCAGACTAGATGGACCATACTAGTCTTTGGGGTATGTTTACTAAACCATCTTAACGTGCGCCCGGCGATAGTGTGCAGGATGCCATAAAAGGAGTGGGCGTTTCAGTCTTAAAGTAGCAAAACGGGATTATCGCGCGATAACGCGTGCTGCTGCGCACATTATCGGGCGAAGCACCGCTAAGCGCGTTACCGCGCGATAATCTTAAGTAGGTGCGCAGACATGCAAACATAGAAGCAGAGGTATAGCACAATGGTTAATATGCTGACTGATGGTATGGGGTCATGAGTTTGATCCCCCAGTGTGCCTAATGCATAAGGTAAGCTGAGGCATCACCCTTTATGTTTAAGTAGTGATTTTTGAGGCATTTTACTTTTATTTTAATTAGTGCTGCCAGCAAACACACCCTCATGGTGGCGTAACCTAAGGTGCCGCATAAGGCACATAACGCACTCCATAGGGCACATTATAAAGTGCACTGTCCTCCAAGGCACCCTATAATGTCCCCTATAGGACACCTTATAAAGCACTTTATAAGGTGCCTTATGGGGGCGCCTTATGAGGCACCTTAAGGTTACAGTACTCTGAGGGTGTTTTTGCTGGCAGCACTAATGTACATTAAAAATAGACAATGCCACAGACAGCCCTATCAAATAACCCCACCATGGGTTTGAACCCATGACTTCTGGCTTCACAGGCAGTGAAGTAACCAGTGGGCTACAGCTGCTAACAAACCCCTGGCTGGCTGCAGAAGGACTGCACGTCACCACACAAACTGTCTGCTGTGGAGACCAGGATAGGGTTAACGCACCCATACCCATGATGCACTGCACATGCAAATCAGCAGTCGACAGATGGACACAAGATGGGGTATGCACCCCCACAGCACCTCGGCCTGGTAGGGGGAACTGACCATGTGTGGTACTGGCACAGAGTAGCCACAGACCATCACATTGTGCGGGTACTATGCTCACCCTGAGGGTGAGGTGGGGCGCCCAGCACCAGGTCCACAGCACCTTTCATGGCTGAAATATGCTATGCTGCAGGTCCCCATCAGTGCTACTGTGTGTGATAGGTAGTTTCTGTAGATACACCTAGGATACATCTGTGTCCTTCTGTATTTCTCAGTCATGTCTAGCCCTTATGGGCTATGATGCACCCAGAATAGTGCATATCCTGTGTTAGTACCATGGTTACATGATGTAGGGGGGGGGGGTGTTTGGACCCATAGACAGATTATGTACCACCACACAATCCACCCTCTGGGGCTCAGGGTGGGAAACAGGATCACCCACCAATAGATCCATATTCTACCGCCCTGCAATGGTAGCAGTAGAGGGGACCATCAACCCCAGTCCTGCTGGGGAACAGACACCCTACAGGGCAGGCACTGCAGAGCTGTACACATCCATAAAGCAATAACAGACAGGCAGAAGGCCCGGAAACGCTCAGCTGCCCCCCACCACTAGCTGATATTCTCCAGCAGCAAGCCTCCAGCTGCTGCACCCTGAAAGGTATTCCAGCAAGACACATACTAGCTGCAGACAGTCTGCTAGCTAGTCTACAGTGCATGGTCCTGGAGGAAATGCGTGTACCCAGAACTGGTATGTCAACATACACACCAAGCAGATATTGGGCCACAAAAGGGACCCACAAATATTACATAAAAGAAATGTTGCATAGCACTATGGGGGAACCTAGCCATTCCGTGGTCACGGCTCAGTCAGGGTGAGAGTGACCTCCCAGCAGGACATGCTGTGGCCATGCTGTCTGTGCAGGTGGTGGCTGGGCACTACAATGTCCGAGCCATTGCCCTATGCCCTGTGCAGATGCAGCCAGGCCAGGCCACCCTATCCAGGCTATTCCCACAGTACCTTGCTCCTCATTATGCACATTGGCAGGCCAATACTGGCAACAGTGCTAGCAGTGGTGGCTGTGGAGGGTGTTGGCAGCCACCACACACTGGATAGACAGACACACACTCTACACACCTATGCCAGCATTGTGCAACTATAGAGCTGTTTGGCAGCCCTGGCCACCACACCAGTCCTGGGCACAGTGCAGGCATGGCTATGGTACGCAATACTGTTGGGGTCACTCTGTCAGACACCAGACCTGAGGCACACTCCACAGACATCAGAAAGGTTGCTATGATGCAGCTCAATCAGCCAATTGTGCTTAATGTAGGAATTGCTATCTGCCAGTTATCATAGCAACCTTTTGATAGCTGTGTACAGTTTTCCCATGTTTAGGGTAGCACTGCTAAGGTATGCAAGTGCTAGTATGGGGAGATGCACGCAGGGCCCAACATCCTGCCTTTCCAGGAGGCTTGGGATAATGGAGCCTGTGGGTGCAGGTGTGTCTGCCCCTGTTGGCCACTGCTCTAGGGCAGAGGTTCCCAACTCCAGTCCTGGAGGGCCAAACACTGGGTTTTCATGCTGCCCCTAATGAATATGCATGAGATACATCTGCATACCATGGGGGCGGTGCATAGCAATTCAGCACAGCCACATTTATTAGAGGCAGCATGGAACCTGAATGGTGTTTGGCCCTCCAGGACTGCATTTGGGAGACTCTGCTTTAGGTAATGTGCATGTTTATGGTGTCTGTGCTCTGTAGGGTAAAATGTAGGTGTTTTGGGCATGTCTATGTCATCTGCACTAAAGGTTCTGTCTGTATTAGCAGTGGGTAAAATATGGGGCTGGGTTGGCAGGAACTTGAACCTGTGACCCTCTGCTCCTGAACACACTGGCTGTGTGCACTGCACCACCATGTTGCCACAGAGACAGTGTATTCCCTGGGGATACCATGACTGTTCGTCAGACAGGGCCTGTCTGTTGCAGTGCATGGCACCCACCTACACAGGGCTAGGCCATGGTCTGTTCTGGGCAGCTGCCAGTGCCCCCTCCACCACCAGTACCCCTCTGCCACCCTGCTGACATGCCCTTCTGCTGATGGTGCTGGTGGAACGCAGTCGCAGGCCATCGAGTGTGTGGGTAGGTGGCTGCCTATGGTGTGGGTTCTGGGGTAGGGGTGCCTGCATAGATGTCCACGCTTCCCCCCAGCACCGCCTGACAATGTTCTGTGCCCTTGGGGGTACCTGATGGGTACTATCCCCTGTGACACTATGGGAAGCACATTCGTGCCCATGCTGGGCTCTCATCAGTTGCTGTCTGTCTGATCTACTGTTTCAGCATTCCTATGGGCCACCTAGGCATCACCTTAGTCCGCACTGTGGCCCAGCTGCAGTACAGCATGTGCCGTCTGCAGCCCTCTGTGTCCCCTTTCCCAGCATCTGTCCAGTTGCCCATTCTGACATGCCTGCCCTGCTGTTGTGGAACATGTGCATGCCATAGGAAACCTGTCCAATGGAGAGGGAAACCCTGATTAGCGCTATTTCACTGTGGGATCATTCACCTTGTATGGGGATGGAGCGTAGACCCTTCCAAAATTCATATCTTTTTTTTTGGAGCTTTCTTGGGAGTGTTTTTTGATGTTTCCCATTAATATCACTATTTCCCAGCTTAGTTATGTTTTTTTAATATTTTGTTGGGGTCATTTTCAATGTTTATTTGCACTTTTGTTCCATGCACATGTATCACACTTATCACTTTTTTGTAGGTTTCCCTGGTTTTGCTGTACATTGCTGACAGAAATGGTTTCTCTTCCCTTTAAATCAGCTGTAACGCCAGGGTTTCACTGCCGTTAGTTTTCAGCTTCAGATTTCACAGCGTTAGTGTGTGGGGAGCCTCTCCCCTCCCACTCTCCACCCATTGACCCCTTCTCTCTGCCCCTGGGGAGCCTTCCTCTGCCCTCCGGGAGCCTTTCCCCGCCTTCAGCGCTCGTTTGCACCGCTGCGTGCGTTATCGCGCGATAAGGTACCTGTGCGCCTGATAAAGTGCTATTATCGCGCGATAACGTCACAGAGCGCACATTAAGACGGTTTAGTAAACATACCCCTTTATCTGCCATCATATTTTATGTTACTCATATCATCTCTGTAGGCCAGTGGTTATCGACCCAGTCCTTGGGACACGCCTAGTCAGTCAGATTTTCAGGATAACCACAATGAATATGCATGAGAGAGATTTGCATGCACTATCTGCATGTATGCAAATCTCTCTCGTGCATATCGATTGTGGTTATCCTGAAAATCTGACTGGCTAGTATGTCCCAATGACTAGGTGAAGAAACGGGAGTAGTTCCTAGCATCTCTTTCTCATTTGAAGCCCCACCATTATGGAACTCCCTTCCTTATGAGATCACTAGTGGTTAGAGCAACAGCCTAGTACCCAGAGGATCAAGGGTTCAATTCCCACTGGCACTCCTTGTGACCTTGGGCAAGTCACTTTACCCTCCATTGCTTCAGAAGAAAAGGCCTGGCAATCTGCTTCCAGTGATACATTGCCAAGAAAACCCAGAGGCAGCTGGGTCACCAGGAGTCAGCACTGATTTGGTGGCACTAAAAAAAAAAGGCTCTGTGGGGGGTTTTCTCATTTCCTGTTGTGTTCAATTTAATTTAATTTGTAACAGGCCATTTACTGTTGTGCTGTTATCTGATGTATATTATTGAGTCTGAGTCTGAGTCTCTGCCTAATTCTGTTCATTGTCTATTATTGTTGGAAACAGTATAGTAATGTATTAATTTGTAAACCCCCTTGAAGCAGAATTCTATACTAAAGGTGGTATAACAAATAAGCTTAAAAAATAAATGCATTTACATGGTATTGTCTTTTGGGAAATGGCATTTTGTTGAGAATATTTTAGTATACAAAAATCATATATTAAAATCTGCAAATCTATTGTAAGTCCTCTGCATTTTAAGGGGTTTCAGTAAGAGTCAAACACTATGAGGCCGGTTAGAAAAGGTGCATGCCTGGGCCTTTGCACACCGAAAACCTGGACAGGGCCAACTTGGACCTGATTTCGCAACCACGGGATCCAGATGGCCCCAAGATTGCGCAATCAGGCAGATAGATGGGTCGGCATGCACAATATACCAATGTGGGAGACATATACGAACCTACCAATCCCCAGCACATGAAGCACCGGCTGGTGCGCCAATGCAGTGGCATCCCTTTGCCATGGCACTGACATGTCCAGCCGGCAGCACAGAATACTATGCTCAACACCAGCCACCACAGAACACTGTCCAGCTGTCACTGGGGGCATATGAGGGCATGACGCACCAGCAGGCTCTGTCCTGGCCTATTGCCATGGTGTGCAGAGGGCTAGAGCCCACCAACTGAGCTGCAGGCTGTACTTATTTTTCCCTCGGGGGCTTACCGTCCATATCAGTGCCGGGGTACGTACAGAGGCCTTTCCTGAATGTACGTTCTGGCACCTGGCCTCTCCCCTGCCCCGCTCAGCCCCTCCCACCCACATACAGAGCTTCCCACACAAACGCTGTGTATGTGCAGGGAGTGCTGGCAGCAGAATATGGCTACGGAGCTGAATGTGGGCTGGAAGTCCAGCCCGCACGTTGAACGTCACTATTTGTGGCTTGGAATGCCCCCCTATTGGTCTCTGTATTACAGAACTCTGAGGTTACCTAGTTCCATGAGGGAGACTTTTTGTAGAATAACCAGATTTTTGGAGACCAAATCTGGGACACCTGGGCAAGGCTGAGCTGGGCTGGGAGGGGTAGGGATCCTCCCTCCTTGTCGTCTTTCCACCATATATTTTGAAATGATCAGTCTAGGTAACATTCAGTAATTTCAAAAGTTTAAAAAAGACAGTAGCAGCCCTTCTCAAGTTATAAGTTCTCATACATTCATAAATGCTTAAACTTTATTTTATACATATCAATACATATTATAAAATTCCTCCTCTTTTTTTCAGAAAAGAAGTTAATTTTACATCTTCTCCTTCCAGGATCAAGAAGACTGAATTAGCAGGGTAGGCAGGAGAAGCATTGTCCTATGCCTCTGTTCCCACAGAAATCGGGGACAGGAGGTGCTTAAAATTGGGGACAATTCCTGAAAATCGGGGATGTCTGGTAACCTTAACTTTTTAGCTAATCTTGGTTTTAAGCTTACATCCCAAAACGGTGTGGCAATTGTATTCCCTGATTCCACCCACTCAAATCAGTGCTGCCCATCCCATAATGCCTTAGGATATATTGTCAGAAATATAGGACTGGTATAAAATCGCTGCAGTCGATATTCAGGGAGCATATGCTCCTAATTTTGAGGTCTCTGTGAAAATTTGCTAGGGCTGAGTTTCTAAATTCCTTCTCAAAATGTCACTAAAGTCCTAAATTTAGGATCCTAATAAGTAAGGTTACCAGATATCCTGATTTTCAGGGATTGTTCCCAATTTTGAGGTAGAATCATCTCCTGTCTCCAATTTCAGTGGGGACAGAGGGATAGGACGAATACGGAAACACAGAGGGAGCAAGACCCTCGCAATAGCAAGCAGAAGAACAGAACTAGCGAGGGACGTCTTGAGAAATGTTTTCTCCCTGGAAAGATGTAGTCAGCTACAAAGAAGATGATCTACAGGCTATGCTGCCTGACGACCCCTTCTTCACAGATGAAGAGGGAGATCCAACAGCTGATGAAGAATGGGGAGAAGTGGTCCGGCTTACTCAGAAAATGATACGTGAAGAAATGCACGCATCTTCCCCCTTAGAGTACTGCCATAAGAAAATCATCCCTAGGGATCTGCGGGTCAACAAAGACCCAGGGATGTTCAGAGATGACGCTGTATTCATGGGTAATTGGATTAAGATTCTGAATAAATGCTCTTATGATCCTGTTAATTAACACATCAAAAGACAGGATTGAATCCTTTAAGATCCAAGTGGACTCAGAAATCTCCTCGGTCGACTGAAAGAAAAAGGCATCCGCAACTCAGCACTTGAATGGTGCAAATCATACCTTGACACCAGAATGCAATATGTAAAATCCGCGACAGGAGAATCTAAACTCTTCCATCAAAAACTAGGCGTTCCGCAAGGGTCTTCTCTCTCATCCCTCATGTTCAACATTTATATGCAGCCGATCTGCAATATCATCAGATCATTCAATGTGAAATGTATGGTATACGCAGATGATATCCTACTCTACATGCCATTTTCCACAAAGCAAATGGATTTATTGCCTATAACAAATTGCTTTAATGCAGTCTCAGAATGGCTCCTGTCACAGAACCTCTGCATTCAGCACAAGAAAACTGAGGTTTTCTTTATCACCAGAGACCCCAACTTCACCCCACCATCACATATAAATGTCAAGGGAGCTGAGCTATGCACTAAGGAAGCGATAAAATACCTTGGAGTCACACTTGACCATCGGCTCGACATGAAACCACACATAAATAATATCGTAAAAGCTGTGTACTTCAAGATACGCACGCTCAAGCACCTACGTTCCCTACTTGACCCAGAGGACTTCAGAACCATTTACCAAGCACTAATCTTACCACATTTTGATTTCGCCAACTCAATTCTTCAAGGACTCCCACAATCCACCTTGAGCACGTTACAGCTCGCTATGAATACTGCTGCAAGGGTTCTTCAAGGAGCGTCCAAGAGTGAACATATCACACCTATCCTCAAACAGCTCCATTGGCTCCCCATACACGGAAGGCTGATGTTCAAAACCCTGATTCTCACATTCAAGGCCATCAAGGGTCTATCTTCCAACTCACTTTCTGAGCTCATCCAAACTGTACCACCAAACAGAAATAGAAGACAGGCAGCATTAAACTCCTTATCATTACCAAAGGCCATAACAACATGCAATCTATCAACAGCGAACAGAGCTTTCTTGTTTTGCGCACCAAAATGCTGGAACTCCCTCCCTTCTGACATCCGTACCATAACCAACTTAGCCCAGTTCAGAAAGGCCCTTAAATTCAACCTATTCACCAAATACTACCCCACATGAAGTTAACATAATAGTCCCACTACATATCCAACCACTTTCTTTCTCTCTTCCCTGCTCCCAACATTCGTGCTAATCCATGTACATAGTTCGAGCATGTTATCTAGTTAACAGATTGCATATTCCATGTAAATAGTTCTCCCATGTTTTTCCAAGTTGATACTCCTGTTATATGTAACACCGAACAGCCTGTTGTTCTGGTTTTTTGTTGTGTTCTCTGTGAACCGCGCTGATGTCGAAGAGTGCGGTATATAAGAAATTAAATAAAATAAATAAATAAATCAAGAACAATGACTCCAGATTTGAAAAACTCAAAAGAGACTTTGACAGAAATACAACTGATTATAAAAAAGTGGTAAAAGAAAGGAAGTTGAAGAAATTTGAGAGAGATGAGGAGGACTATAGAGAAGGCACTGTTTACTATTGGATGGATCCTAATGGCAAACCCAGGCCTAGGAGCGAGTCCCGAAAATGTAACACTGATGCTTTTGCACCAGGGCCCACAGTTAAGAGTAAAGCTAGATTATTTTCACCAGAGCCAGATGTAGAGAGGAGTACGAAAAGAAGTCGTAATCATACAGAGGAACATGTAGATGCCTCAGCTCCCCTCTTTACCTCCGCACTCCCTCCATACCAAACTGGGGGTATGTTTACTAAACTGCGGTAACGGTACATAACGCGCGTTATGTAACGTTAACGATCGTTAGCGCATCATAACGCACGTTATGATGCGCTAATGAGCGTTAACGTTACATAACGCGCGTTATGATGCGTTAACGATCGTAAAGCTCCGCGGCGTGGTTATAAAAAACAGCAGAAGGTGGAGAGAGGGCGGAGAGAAGGGGTCAATGGGCGGAGTGTGGGTGGGGAGAGGCTCCCTGCACACTAATGTGCTGGTCTGAAGAGCTGAATCCTAACACGATTGAAAACCTGCCGTTAAATGCACAGTTCAGGGGAGAGAAACCATTTCAATGTCAGCAATGTACAGCATAGGCAGGGAAACTTACAAAAAGTGATAAGTGTGATACATGTGCACAGAACAAAAGGGCACATAAACATTGAAAATGACCTCAACAAACTGGAAAAAAAACATAACCAAGCTGGCCAATAGTGATATTAATGGGTACCATCAACTCCCCCCCCCCCCCGGGAAAGCTCTAAAAAAACGATATTAATCGTGGAAGGGTCTATGCTCCGTCCCCATACAAAGTGAATGAGTCCACAGTGAAATTGCGCTGTGCAGGGTTTTCCTCTCCTTTGGACAGATGTCCTATGGCATGCACATGTGCGGCAGCAGCAGGGCGGGCATGTCGCAATGGCAACTGGACAGATGCCGGAAAAGGGGATACAGAGGGCCGCAGGCGGCACATGCTGTGGTGCAGCTGGGCCACAGTTCGGACTAGGGTGATGCCTAGGTGGCCCATACGAATGCCGAAACAGCAGAGCAGCCAGACAGCAACTGCTGAAGGCCCAACATGGGCACGACTGTGTGCCACAGTGTCACAGGGGATAGTACCCAGCAGCTACCCCCAAGGGCACGGAACATTGGCAGGCGGTGCTGGGGGGAAGCGTGGACACCTATGAAGGCACCTCTACCCCAGAACTCGCACTATAGGCAGCCGCCTACCCGCACACTGGATGGCCTGAGACTGCGCTCCACCAGCACCACCTGCAGCACCACCTGCAGAAGGGAATGTCAGCATGGTGGCAGAGGGTTACCGGTGGTGGAGGGGGCAGTGGCAGCTGCCCAGAGCAGACCGTGGCCTAGCCCTGTGTAGGTGGGCGCCATGCACTGCAACAGACAGGCCCTGTCTGACCAACAGTCAGGGTATCACCAGGGAATGCACCACCTATGTGAGAGCATGATGGTGCAGTGCACAAAACCAGTGTATTCAGAAGCAGACGGTCACAGGTTCAAGTCTCAGCTGTGGTTTCTGCCAACCCAGTCCTCATATTTTACCCACTACTATAACGTGCTAATACAGACAGAACCTTTATTGCAGATGACGTAAACATGCCCAAAACACCTACATTTTACCTACAGAGCACAGACACCATACCCATGCATATTACCTAGAGCAGAGTCTCCCAAATGCAGTCCTGGAAGGCCAAACACCATTCAGGTTCCATGCTGCCTCTAATAAATGTGTCTGTGCTGTCTTGCTATGCACCGCCCCCATGGTATGCAGTTGTATCTCATGCATATTCATGAGGGACAGCATGAAAACCCGAACAGTGTTTGGCACACCAGGACTGGAGTTGGGAACCTCTGCCGTAAAGCAGCAGCCAACAGGGGCAGACACACCCGCACCCACAGGCTCCCTTATCCAATGCCTCCTGGAGAGGCAGGACACTGGGCCCTGTGTGCATCTCCCAATACTAGCACTTGCATACCTTAGCAATGCCACCCTAAACCTGGGAATACGGTACACAGCTATCACAAGTTTGCTATGATTACTGGCAGATAGCAATTCCTAAGTTAAACACAATTTGCTGATTGAGCTGCAGCATAGCAACCTATCTGATGTCTGTTGAGTGTGCTACAGGTCTTGTGTTTGACAGTGTTTACCACCCTGGGGAGTGACCCCAACAGTATTGCTTATCATAGCCATGCCTGCACTCTGCCCAGGACTGGTGTGGTGGCCAGGGCTGCCAAACCCCTCTATAGCTGCACAATGCTGGCATAGGTATGGGGAGTGTGTGTCTGTCTATCCAGTGTGTGGTGGCTGCAAACACCCTCCACAGCCCACACTGCTAGCACTGTTGCCAGTAGTGGCCTGCCAATGTGCATAATGAGGAGCAAGGTACTGTGGGAACAGCCAGGATAGGATGACCTGCCCTGGGTCCATCTGTACATAGCATAGGGCAATGGCTCAGACATTGTAGTGGCCGGCCACCACCTGCACGGACAGAGTGGCCACAGCATGTCCTGCTGGGAGGTCACTCTCACCCTGACTGAGCAGTGACCACGGCATGGCTAGGTTCCCCCATAGTGCTGTATAGTATTTCTCTCATGTGATGTTTATGGGTTCTCTTTTGGGGCCTGATCACTGACTTATCTGCTTGATGTGTATGCTGACTTTCTAGTTTTGGGTACACGCATCTGCTCCAGGACCATGCATTATGGACTAGCTAGCAGACTGTTTGCAGCTAGTATGTGTGTTGCTGGAACACCTTGCAGGGTGCAGCGGCGGGAGGCTTGCTGCTGGAGAATGTCAGATAGGGGGGAGGGGGCAGCTGTGCATTTCCAGGCCTTCTGTCTGCCATTGCTTTATGGATGTGTACAGCTCTACATTGCCTGCCCTGTAGGGTATTTGATCCCTAGCAGGATGGGGGTGATGGTCCCCTCTACTGCCACCATTGCTGGGAGGTAGAAAGTGGATCTGTTGGCGGGAGATCCTGTTCCCCCACCCTGAGTCCCAGAGGGTGCATTGGGTGGTGGTATGTAATCTCCCTGTGGGTCCCAACACCCCCCTTCACTTACATCATGTGACCATGGCACCCACACAGGGTATGCACTTTTCTGGGTGCATCATAGTCCACAAGGGCTAGATGTGACATACAGATGAACACAGGCATATCCTAGGGGTGTTTGCAAGGACTACCTATCACACATTGGCACTGATGAAGACCTTCAGCAAAGCCAGGTGCTGTGAGAATGGTGCTGGGCACCATACCTCTCCCTCAGGGTGAGCACAGGACCCGCACACTGTGACCGTCTGTAGCTACTCTGTGCCACTAACACACACCGTCGGCACCCCCTACCAGGCTGAGGTGCTGTGGGGTGCATACCCCATCTTGTGATCATCTGTAGACTGCTGATTTACATGTGCTGTGCATCCTGGGTATGGATGGGTTGACCCTATCCTGGTAACCACAGCAGAATGTGGGTGTGGTGCCGTGCAGTCCTCCTGTAGCCAGCCAGGTGCTTGTTAGCAGCTCTAGCCCACTGGTTACTTCACTGCCTGTGGAGCCAGAGGTCATTGGTTCAAAACCCGCAGTGGGGTTCATCAATAGGGCTGTCTTAGGCATTGTCTATTTTTATTGTATCTTAGTGCTGCCAGCAGAACCACCCTCAGGGTACTGTCACCTTAGGGTGGCTCATAAGGCGCCTTATACGGCGCCCTATAAAGCGCCTTATAAGGTGCCTTATATGGTGTCCTATAGGGGACATTATAGGGTACCTTGGCAGACAGCACACTTTATAATGTGCCCTATGGTGTGCCTTCTAGGGTGCCTTATGTGGCACCTTAGGTTACGCCACTGTGAGGGTGTGTTTGCTGGCAGCACTATTAAAGTACAACTAAACTTCCTCACAGCCCAATACTTAACCCTTTCCAGGCCAAGCCCAAAACTTTCGGGATCCAAACTTCTGCCTAAATATTCCTATCAAATGGTATATAATACATGACCATGGCAGAGGGAACGTCACTATTGGAACATATTGAATAAGACGGGTACAATTTTCCTGAAATATGCAAACATTAACCCGGCTGAAGAATGTGGATTAAAATATTATAGTAGGCCTTCAAAGGGTTACACATGGCACCTCAGCCAGCCTTATTCATTAGGCACACTGCGGAATCAAACCCATGACCTTTCTACCATCAGTCTGTGAAGTAACCAATGTGCTACAGCTCTGTTTCTGTATTTGAGTGTCTGCGCGCCTTCTTAAGCTTAATGCGCAGTAATGCGCCCTGTAACAATCGTTGCTGCGCAGCACCTTATAACGCGCGTTATCGGTAACGATGTACCGCCCATGTCCTTATTTGGGGTTTCTGCCTCTAACGCGGATCCTAATGCGAATCACACTAACGCAGTTTAGTAAACATACCCCTAGATCTCAGGATTTTCAAATGGATTCCTTATTGAAGGGGGGAGGCCGGACCTTTGTTCATCAGAACCCCCAGAACCAATTCAAATCATCAGATCAAACCAGATAGAGACAAAAGGAGTACGGCCCGCCCCCCCCCCCCCCCCCACTGGGGGAGAGGCCAGGGCAGGGGCCACACTTACAGGAGGATGTCAGAGCCAGATCCATAGGTGCATTTTCAACTTTTCTAGTTATCAGTTAAATAGTACTGAGATTGAGGTATTAGAAAAGGGACTTTCTTTTGTCCCATTTACTAAACATGATTGTTTTGGTACACACGTGGAGTTTTTTAAGTTTTTTCATAAACTGAAAGTTTTCAACTTTTTTCATAAACAAGATACACCATCAGTAGACTCCTCAGTTGTCAAAAAACCTTCTACTTGGATTCTGCTGAGTAATTGCGATGTTTTAATCAGCGCATATGAAAAGATTGTACTGACTAGAGTTCAGAACATATACTCGACACAATACCACACCTTTGACAATCTTACTACCCAACAAAAAGGGGCACTCAATAGTCTTAAGGATAACAGCTCCATCATCATAAAACCAGCTTATAAAGTAGGTGCCCTGGTCATCCAAGAAAGAGTCCTAATTCAGCTTAATGACACCTACTTCTACACTAAAATTTACGATGATCCCACACCTTTTCTCAAGCAAAAAGTAGATAACCTAATCTATATAGGACAACAGGCAGGATACCTGACCAAAAAAGAAATTGACTTCCTTGCGATACAACATCCGGTAACCCCTACCATATATATGTTGCCAAAAATACACAAATCCATTGATAATCCCCCAGGACGTCCCATAGTGTCCACTATAGGCTCTGTGTTAGAGCAAATTTCCAAGTTTTAAGATGTACTCATGAGGCCCTTCATGGTCCAGGTCAGTTTTTATGTTAGTGACTCTTCCCGCATTATTAACATATTGCTTGATTTTAAAGGTTACAATGAACAGTTGATTTTAGTCACCCTTGACATATCTTCCTTATATACCAAGGGGTATGTTTACTAAACCGTCTTAACGTAGCTGCGTTGACGTTTTCACGTGATACGTGACATTCTCAGCGATAATGGCGTTTTACTGTGCGAGAACGTCACATATCGCGCGATAATGTCTGCGGCAGCGTTAAGGTGCGCAGAGGGTGGAGGAAGGCTCCTCAGAGGGCGGAGGAAGGCTCCCCAGGGGCGGAGATGAGGGGTCAATGGGCAGAGAGTGGGTAGGAAGAGGCTCCATGCACACTAATGCCGTGAAATGAAGCTCTGAAAATTAGCGGCAGTGAAAACCTCGTGCTAGAGGCACATTTGCAGGAGAGAGAAACCATTTTAGTCAGCAATGTAAAGCAAAGCCAGGGAAACCCAGAAAAGTGATAGTAGTGATACATGTGCAGGAACCAAAAAGGCAAATAGACATATTAAATTACCAGAACCACATTTCAAATCCCCATAACCAAGCTAGACAATAGTGCTACTAATGATAAACATAAAGCAACACTACTAACAAAGTGTAAAAAGGAAGATATCATGTTTGGAAGGGGCTATGCTCTTTCCCCCTACAAAGTGAATGATCCCACAGTGAAATAGCAGTGAGCAGGGTTTTCTCCTTTATATTGGGCAGGTTTGTTATGCTGTGGTCCAGATGGGGCACAGTGCGGACTAGGCAGATGCCTAGGTGGCACATAGGAATGCCGAAACTGTAAAGCAGCAAGACAGCAACTGACAAGGGTCCAACATGGGCACGACTGTGTGTCCCACAGTGTCACAGGGGATATTACCCAGCAGGTACCCCCAAGGGCACATACCATTGGCAGGCAGTGCCAGGGGGAAGCGCGCATGTCCATGTAGGCACCCCTACCCGAGAACCCACACCATAGGCAGCTGCCTACCAGCACACTGGATGGCCTGAGACTGCGCACCACAAGCACCACCGGCATAATGGCATGGCAGCATAGTGGCGGAGGGGTGCTGGTGGTGGAGGGGGCAGCGGCATCTGCCCAGAGCAGACCACAGCCAAGCCCCATTTAGGTGGGTGACGTGAACTGCAACAGACAGGGTCTGTCTGACGAACAGTCATGGTATCCCCAGGGAATGATCTTCCCCTGTGGCAACAGTGTGGTGCAGCACAGACAGTCAGTGTGTTCAGGAACAGAAGGTCACAAGTTCAAGTCCCAGCTGTGGCTCCTGCCAACTCTTTCCCCATATTTTACCCAGTACTAAACCATGGTAATAAAGACGGAACCTTTATTGCAGATAAAATAAAAATGCCTGAAATGCCTGTATTTTACCCTACAGAGCACAGACACCATAAACATGTGCAATCCCCAGAGCAGAGTTTCCCAACTGCAGTCCTGGAGGGCCAAACACCATTCAGGTTTCATGCTGTCCCTAATAAATATGTCTGTGCTGCATTTGTATGTGCCACCCCAATTGTATGCAAATGTATCTCATGCATATTCATTAGGGACAGCATGAAAACCTGAACAGTGTTTGGCCCACCAGGATTGGAGTTGGGAACCTCTGCCCTAGAGCAGCAGCCAACAGGGGCATAAACACCCACACCCACAAGCTCCACTATCCAAAGCCTCATGGAGAGTCAGGCTGTTGGGCCCTGCGCAGAGCAGCATCTCCCAATACTGGCACCTGCATACCTTAGGAATGCCGTCCTAAACTTGGGAACACGTTCCACATATATCAAAAGGTTGCTATGATTAATGTCAGCTAACAAATCCTAAGTTAAACACAATTTGTTGATAGAGATTCATCATAGCAACCTTTTTGATATCTGTGGAGTGTGTTTCAGTTATTGATTCTGACAGTGTTTACCACCCTGGGGAGTGACCCTAACAGTATTGAGTACCATAGCAATGCCTGCTCTGTGCCCAGGACTGGTGTGGCAGCCAGGGCTGCCACAAACTTCTATATTTGCACAATGCTGGCATAGGTGTGGGAGTGTGTTTCTGTCTATCCAGTGTGTTGTGGCTGCCTACACTTTACTGAGTCCACATTGCTTGCACTGTTTCCAATGTTAGCCTGCCAATGTGCATAATGAGGAGCAAGGTACTGTGGGTATGGCCCGGACAGGGTGGCATGGGCAGGATGCATTTGCACAGGGTATAGGGCAATGACTGGGACATTGTAGTGCCCCGCCACCACCTGCATGGACAGGGTGGCCACAGCATGTCATGCTGGGAGGTCGCTCTCACCCTGACTGAGCAGTGACCACGGCATGGCTAGGTTCCCCCATAGTGTTATGCAGTATTTCTCTCAA
This sequence comes from Ichthyophis bannanicus, assembly GCA_033557465.1. Lineage (NCBI taxonomy): Eukaryota > Metazoa > Chordata > Amphibia > Gymnophiona > Ichthyophiidae > Ichthyophis > Ichthyophis bannanicus. The sequence goes on from CM066034.1 coordinate 997,590,231, forward strand.
GTGATATTTATGGGTTCTTTTTTCTGATGCCCAATCACTGACATGCCTGTGTGGTGTGTGTGCTGACATCCCAGTTTTGTGTGCACACAGTTCCTCCAGGAACATGCACTATGTGCTAGCTAGCAGACTGTCTGCAGTTAGCATCTGTATGGCTGCACCACCTTACAGGGTGCACACTGACTGCCTTCTGCTGGTGCATGTCAGATCGTAGTGGGGGACAGCTGAGCTGACTGGGCCCGCTACCTATCTTCCAGTGGCCTTGTCCCAAGTGCAGGTCTTCAACTGTGATCTGTTTGCCACCAGGACTGGGGTTGCTGGTCCCACAGCCTGTCCTCATGTACCTCCACTGCCTCCTTTGCAAAGGGTGAGAGTGCAGGTCTGTTGGGGGCAGATCATGTCCCCAACCCTGACCCAGAGAGGGTGGTTTGCTAAGTACATTGCTGCCATGTGAGCCCTGGCACACCCCTGCTTCCTAAACAGGTGATCATAGCAAGCACAGTGGATATGCACCATGTTGTGTGCATCATGGTCCACAAGGGCCAGACATGACTGGCAATTATAAATGGACACAGAGACCTCCTAAAAGTGTCTGCAACAAGTACGTGTCACACAGTGGCACTGAAAGAGACCTGCAGCACAGCCCACCTCAAGCAACCTGATTACTGCAGACCTGGTGCTGGCCACTCCACCTCACCCTCAGGGTGAGCACAGAACACGCACATTGGCATGGTCTGTGGGTACTCTGTGCCAGTAACACACACGGTCATTCCCCCCTACCAAGCTGACATGCTGTAGAGGTGCATACCCCATCTGGTGAGCAGATGTAGACTGCTGTTCTGCATGTGAATTACATTATGGGTACTGTTGGTTCTATCCTATCCTGGTAGCCACAGCAGACAGTTTTATGGTGACGTGCACTCTTTCTGTAGCCAGCCATTGGCATGATAACTCCCATAGTGATGTAGCACAATGGTTAATGTAATGACTTCAGTAGCAGAGGTCATGGGTTTGATTCCTCTGTTCCCCTTTTTTTTATGGCTGTCCTACACAACTACGTTTCATTCGTGTAACAGTCATATCTGTGCAGATCTGTGCTGCTGCCACATTATACCCTCATCACTGTTGCCATCCATCCTTCTGTCCATCTATGTGTGTGTGCCAGCTGTGTGGCATCCTGTCCTAATGTGCAGGCTGATACCTCATGTCCTGCACTGGCACACTTTTCTGCATTGCGGCTCTTCATGCTTGCCTCTCCTGTGTCTGCTCTGCATGGCACTGCTCTCTGTCCTCCTGTCATTGCACTTATCCTGCCACCTCTACCTCCTCTGGTGGACACGTATCCCCATCCTCTGCCACACACTGTCATTGTTGCACTGTACATTACCATCACCCTGTACTTTGGTACAGCTGCCCCCGATATGTTTGTCCACTTTAACTGCTGCCACATGGGCTGCACGCAGATTTGGCTGGTCCATGAGCTCCGTCATCTACTTCCTTCCATTACTTGTTCATTGCCTTTCCTTGCTGCTCTGTGCAGTGTTATGGTTACATCTGTGTTTGAGCCATACATTTCATGCTTGTGACTTTGGGGCACCTTTGTGCCCCTGGGCACCATCTCCTGTGTCACCTTGGCATCCCTGGGGCATCTTTCATGGCACCTTAGGTTTGGCCAGCTTATGGGGTGCCTTATATGCTGCCTTGGAGGGTGCCAACCTTTTCTGCTGCCCTCTGGGGCACATTATGACCTGCCTTGGATGATGTGGTGCTTTATGATGTGCCTTCTGGTGCGCCCTAAAAAGGACATTAGGTTGCGGCACTGGGGTGAGGCTTTTTTGGCTGGCAGTGCAAATTGTTGGGATGTGTCTGACTGTTACAAGCAGGAAAAGGGATTGCCTCAGACAGTCCTTTAACTGAGCTCACTGAGGGATCAAACTCATGACCACTATATTCTCAGTCAATGTATTAACCAGTGTGCTATACCTCTGTTGCTGTGTTTGTAGGTCAGCGTGCCTAATTATGGCTAATGCGCGTCAACATGCCACGACTCCTTCTATTGCGTGATAACGGACTTTATCGCGCGATAACCGACTTTATTGCGCGATAACTCAAAATGCTACCTTAAGACTGGAACGCCCACATTAAGATGGTTTAGAAAACATACCCCTAAGACTTTTAAAATGACCCCCAATGTCTTCCAGTAAAATATTTTTCCTCTGAAATGTGTGACATTTAGGGGCATGCTTACTAAAGCATGGTAGCCATCAGCACGGGTTTAGCATGGGGTTAATCTTGTGTTTGGGACATACGATAGTAAGGAGCGTCTAGCGTAGCCCAAAGGCAACCATGGCCCAAAAGTGACCATGCTAAAAATCCCATGCTACCACAGCAGCATGCAAATGGGTAGAGTTAAGGCATAGACTGGGTGGAGAGAGAGCAGGGAGACAAAGCATTAGGGTGGATGGCTGGTGCTCCAAGCATTCACTTTCAACACCAACACGCTGCTAGCATGGACGGAACTAATGCTTGTCTCTGACCAGGTGCTAGTTGCACGTGCCGTGCTGATGCGTTCCGAACATGCAATTTGTATGCTGGTGTTAGGAAGTATGAAGGACAGAAATAGGGCAAACACATAAGGAAAAAGTAGGGCAAATAGGTGATGACTTCACTGGCTTCCCATTTCCTATCGCATTCAATTTAAGCTTCTCACATTAACTCACAAGGCACTACACACCTCCACCCCCCAATACCTGGCTGATATGCTTCATTTTCACACCCCCCGCCATACACCTCGCTCCTTCCATCTCAACCGTCTAACCTTACCCCCACCCTCTCGAGCACACCTCCAGTCCACCCGCTCCTCAGCTTTTTTCTTTGTAGCCCCTGCACATTGGAACTCTCTCCCTCCACCCTTACGACTCGAACTTCATTACCCCACATTTAAACGTTCTCTTAAAACCTACCTATTCTCCCTTGCCTTTAACCTTCCCCCTCCCTAGCCTACGCCCTTCATATCCCCACCTCCCCATTTTTCCTCTACTTCTGTCTCTATCTCTTTCTCTTCATTATTTGTAACTTCCTTTCCAAATTTTCTGGCTAACTGCCATTCTATGCTTGTTGATTTTCTATTGTACACCGCTCTGCTTACCCATGAAGGGCGGTTAATCAAATAAATGAAAATGAAAATGAAATGAAATGAATAGGCCACCTGTTTCGAGGGGCTGAATGGTGCAGCTGCTTTGGTAGTAGACCACAACAGCCTGACAACCACAAAAGCAGGGCCTACAGGTCAAGAGTGACCCTGCTCTTGACCTGTAGGCCCTGCTTTTGTGTGGGCAGACATCCACAGACACATCAACAGCTGTTCTGATGGACTGCTATTAACATTTCCATATGCACTAGATAGTTGTCAGAGGCTGCCAGTCTTGTGTGCTGTGGATGTGTTAGGAGTGCTTGTGTGCTCTGTGCTTCAGTCAGTACTGGCCTCATAGCCAGTGATGGAGCCAGCAGAGTACACTGGGAGGTGGGGCATGCAAATTAGGTGTTGCACATACTTGCAACATGACTGTGTGGCAGGAAATGTGCCATCTGACCTCCCCTGCCTCCCCTGAATGGGGGGGGGGGGGCATGCACCAGTACATACATGCACCTGGGGGGAGGGGGGGGCATGCCACTGTGGATATGTGACTAGACACCCTGACCAAGAGAGGATGTGGCTGAGGTCTACCAGCTTGGAGCAGTTGCTTAATGTTTCTGTTACTAAGGGGTATGTTTACTAAACTGTTTTTATGTGTGCCTGGCGATAGTGTGTAGGCTGCTATATAAGGAGTGGGTGTTTCAGTCTAAAGTAACAAAATGGGATTAGTGTGTGATAATGTGTGCTGCTGCACACATTACTGGGCGAAGTGCTGCTAAGCGTATTATCGTGTGGTAATCTTAAGTAGGCGCACAAACATAGAAACAGAAGTGTAGCACAATGGTTAATACACTGACTGATGATACATGGGTCATGAGTTCGATCCCCCAGTGTGCCTAATGCATAAGGCTGTCTGAGGCATCAGCTTTAACATGTAAGTATTGTTTCCTGAGGCATTTTATTTGTATTTTAATTATTGCTGCCCAGCAAACACACCCTCACATGCCGTAACCTAAGGTGCCGCATAAAGCACCCTATAAGGCACTCCATAGGGCACATTATAAAGTGCACTGTCCGCCACGGCACCCTATAATGTCCCCTATAGGGCACCCTATAAGGCGCTCCATAGGACACCTTATACGGACTGTAACCATAAGGTGCCTCAGAAGGCGCCTTATAGGGCGCCTTCTGAGGCACCTTATGGTTACAGTACTCTGAGGGTGTTTTTGCTGGCAGCACTAATGTACAGTAAAAAAAGACAATGCTTTGAACAGCCCTATCAAATAACCCCACTGTGGGTTTGAACCCATGACCTCTGGCTCCACAGGCAGTGAAGTAACTAGTGGGCTACAGCTCCTAACAAACCCCTGGCTGGCTGCAGAAGGACTGCACATCACCACACAAACAGTCTGCTGTGGTCACCAGGATAGGGTTAACCCACCCATACCCATGATGCACTGCACATGCAAATCAGCAGTCTACAGATGATCACAAGATGGGGCATGCACCCCCACAGCACCTCGGCCTGGTAGGGGGAACTGACCGTGTGTGTTACTGGCACAGAGTAGCTACACACCGTCACATTGTGCGGGTACTGTACTCAAATCTGAGGGTGAGGTGGGGCGCCCAGCACCAGGTCCACAGCACCTTCCATGGCAGAAACAGGCCATGCTGCAGGTCCCCAGCAGTTTTCTACACCTTGCTCCCTGTTGTTCTGTTTATTATTCCTACGAGTATGTGTGCTCTCTTGTGGACCTGCCACTGAGGACATCCTGTCTGAGCCCATACAAGGTCCCCTGCATCTTCAGATGCCCCATTTGCACCCTGTCTCCCACTGTTAGGGATGCCGCACAGAATCTCTGCATATGTTTGCTGTTCTGATTTGCATGTCCCGCTCTCTTGTACTTAGTTCCAAAGCTCTAAACTGTGCAGGTAGTTGTGCCTCTTCCTGGTCATCCCTCTTTATTCTGAAATGGCCAGTTACTACCTTCCTGTATGCCTGCTTGGGGCGCATTTCATACTGTCCACAGCCACCCTATTAGCATGCTTGTGGCTTTCCTAAGCCGGGCACATGTGTGAAGTGTTCACTGTGCGTATGTGCTATGGCTCCTCGTTCCCTATTAATGTACTAGTGATGCAATTAGCACAAGAATAGTAGCCTACTGTGGCCATGCCCCTTGTGTCAACTGCAGTCACTAAGTTCAGCCGTGGTAAGAATGTGCATTACCTGCTGCACTTTAGTAAATCTGTCCCTTGGTGTGCCAATAACTGAAAAATCCCTCCCCATTTAAATACAATTTAGCTCTGATGCAGTGACACTACAAATATGAAAAAATGTTAAAGGAGTGTAGACTTCCTATAGTCACTGCTGTCTTGGCCAATATCAAGATGCCTTATTTCTTTAGGAAAACACTGACCTCTCTTCATATTTGGGTCTTGGGCTAATACTGTACATATTATTTTTTCTGGAAACGGTTATCAGTGCTTTCTGTCCCTGCAGACATTTTTGCTGGGCATTAAATGGACTGATCTTTGTCTTTTTAATACGTGACATGCAGCAGAGAGCAGGCAGAATAGTTTCCTGCATGTTTTGTGCTTGGCCAGAGGAACATACAATTATTTGTTCTAGGAGATAAGAATGGGGAACGTGACTAAAGCTTGAAATTTTGGTTTTCTAGGAAACCACAGTAAACCTGACAGGACTTTTTTGAGTTATTGAGAAGACTACTGATAACAACACTGCAGCTGTGGCAGACAGCTGGCACACATACCAAACACAGAATCTCCTTGCCTCTCAGCTCTGCAGCATCGTATTATAGTGCAATGTGATCCTCAAAGATCTGTCAAACTTTATAAAAGTGAATTTTTAGATTTGTGGTACACAGGGCTTAATTTGTAGACAAAAAAAAGAAGTGGAACTGTGGAGCCAGGGAAGGGGAGTGGGTGGGCCAAGGGCAGCAGGAGTAACAGGAGAAACAGGGCTGAGTTTGGCTGCCTGGAAAGGAGAGGCTGGAGTACAACACCCCTGCTGCTTTGGACTCTGAAGGGAAATGCTGGAATTGGCCTGCAAGCACATTATTAGTGAAAACTCCCTGCAGAGTTCCTTTTCAAAACTTTGGGAACTGGCAGCAACATGGAAAGATAAGTACATGAGGACTTTGCACTTGCAGGTGCAAAATAAAGGCAATAAAGTATATATGGGGAATTTGTTTCATAATGTTCTTACATTTGAAAGTGACACTAAAAATCCAAAATTCATTTTCCCTACCAGTTTCGCCACAGAATGGCCTCAAATGGGTAATCTTGGCATCAAAAGACAGGCATCTTGCAGAAGAGCCATCATGTTTCATTAGGGGCTGGTTTTAGCCTGCTCTTAACTCTGGTGGTGGTCTTTCTTCCTGTTTCCTGATTGGCCCAAACATTGTCTGCTCTGGAGCTGTCTGGAAAATCATAACTGGAGTTTTCATCTTGTGAATCTATTGACGCCTGTTGTAGAGATATACTCTGAAGATTTTTCTTTTGCCATGTTCTTATGCCAGAAATTCTATGAAGCCATGTCTAAGTATACTATCAGAGACATTTACCAAGCCTATTCCAAATCTTGCTTGTCCAATTAGTTATGATCACTGCGGATCTGGATTAGGCTTGGTAAATGTCTCTTGTGACAGTTAATTCAACTGAAAGTTTGCCTGTTATATTATGCCCTAACATTTTTAGATTCACAAGGTAAAACAAATCCATTTAGCATTTTCCATATAGCTCCAGAGCAGACAAACTTTGAGCCAATGAGGAAACAGGAAGAAAGATCACTAGTAATACAGCAGTCTGGCTAGAGCCAACTCCCATGGAGACATGGTGGTGCTTGCTCTTCCAGCCCAGCTGCTGACATTATCACCATGGGTATGGATAAGTCAGGCAGGGATAGGCTTGTTTGGCTACTTGTAAAAGAGTTCCTAGATGATTGCTTCTGGCTTGACCTCTGCCTATCCTATTCTCCCCCTCCCAGAACAGAACCATTGTGTCCATGTTTTGAAAGCATGCGCCCTCAGTGGATACAAATAGACAAATGATAGCAGATGTGAAGCATGGTGTACTAGTATTGCCTGCTCTTATGATAAAGAGTCTTCATATCAAGTCTTGAAAAAAAGTGCATTCAGTAAAATTATAAGATTGATATTCAGGAGTTAACCAAAAGAAGATTTTTTAGACACATATTGCAAGAGGTGATAGCCTGTCTCCCTTGTCCATCAGTTAGTATATGCATGTTTGCTTATATAGGGACTCAAATGGAGTAGTGAGCAGCAAGCAATGAGGTGTCAGGGAAGCCAGGCTCTGTCACCTGACAATCAGCAGTGCAGTCGTGGGGAAGAAAGTTGATGTTGCAGGGATGCCCTCTTCTGCAACACAAAAAGAGAAGAGATGTTGCTGCGCTGGAGGCATGGATATGCTGGTGGACACAGGAACAGAAATGGATCTCATCTTGACTAGCGGTGTCGCTAGACAGGAGGAGAAGGAACATAAGGAATGGAAAAGGAAGGGTAAAAGAAGAGAGGGAGGGAAGGAAAGGAAAGGGGAAGGGTAGGAAAATGGAGGGAGATGAAGGAAAAGAAGAAAAGGAAAGGGGGCTGATTTGCCACTCCTTTGTATATACAACTGTCCCACTGCCCACCATAGCTATTGGAGAGTTGGTGGCTTTGGGGCAGGGAAGCAGTCAGCCTGATAGCCCCTGGAAGCTGCTACTACCCTGGACCGAGGACCTGGAGCCAGATGGAAACCTGATGCTGTTCCCGAGTACTGTGTGTCTATGGAAGTGGAAGGCCTAACAAAGAGTTACACTTGGGAGAATTCTGAACAAAAAATTTTAAAATTCTGTGCAAAAATTTAGAAAATTTTGCACATGGCATTTTAAGGTTTTGCAAAATTCTGCATTTTTTATCACTATGAGGGAGGGCTGATAAGTCTCTGACCTTGAAACGAAACAGAAAGCTATAGGCACACTTCAGTTTTGGTAGTCTGAATGTTCTCTCTGCAGTTTCATTTTATTTGGTATGAAATAAAATGAAACTGTGTGTAGAGAGAGCATTCGGACCAGTGGAACTGAAGTGTGCCTGTAGCTTTCTTTTCATTACAAGGTCAGAGACTATCATTCCCCCCCCCCCCCTCATAAATGTTTGTGTAGAATTCCCCCATCATAAAGTCTAACTCCTCCTCTAGACCAGAAATTCCCACTGCTTTTTCCCTCCTCAGCTCTCTTGCTCCAGTCACAGATCTCTCCTTAACATCTGGGCATTTCCCGTCCCCTCTTTTGTCCTCCTCTAACTTCTAGGAAGATCCATACTGCTGTCTGTCCCTGAAGTCTACAATTCCTGTACATACCCTAACCTTACCTCCCTTCTCCCCTCTTCATGCACATACCCTTATCTCTCCCTTAGCTCTCCTATCTTCCCGGGCACATACCTCCACTTTTCTTTCCCTCATCCCCCTAGTTATACACCCATCTCTATCTCCCAGTCACCCCCCTAGACTCGCTATCAGTCTCTCTCCAGCCCCAGTCACTTCTGACTCACCATCAGTCTTCTCCAGTTCCCAGTCACCCACCAAATCACTATCAGTCCTTTCCAGTCCCTAGTCACCACCCCTGACTCACCATCAGTCCTCTCTAGTCCCCAATCATCCCCCCCAACTCACCATCAGTTCTTACCAGTTCCCAGTCACCCCCTACTCATCAGACCATCTCCAGCCCCCCAGTCACTCACCTCCTCTGTACAATCGTAGCATTTTAAACACTGCTTCACTTTGCTTCTGTTGACCTTTTTAAAACATAGCGATGCCGGTGTCAGAAGTGTAGCAGAGCCATGAGAGCAAAGGGAAATGCTCCTGCGGCTGTACTGCAGCAAACAGTGAGGCAGGCTGGGGCGCTCTTAAAGCTTGTGCGCTGCAAGCCTGCTTTACTGCTCGCTGATGTCAGTGCCTGTGCAGAATTCTGCACAGATAGGGAACTTGTGCAAATTCTGCACTGCGCAGTTGTGCTGAATTTTCCCAGGAGTAAAGAAACTGGCAGGGGTGCTTCTGGCTTTCATCTGTTGGAAGTTGTTTTTGTTGTTACAGTCAGAGAAGATTTAAAAAGAGCAAAGCTACTCAGTCAGTAGCACTCAGGGTCCCAGTAGATCCTACTATAGGCTTTGGAAAGGGGTGGGCCACGGGGGCCCTGACCCCACCAAAACTTTGCTGCTGTGATTGGGGCTTCCCCTATTTCAGCCCAAGAGGATCCAATCTTCCGTGGGCAGAAGTATAGGATGGCTGGCGATTGTGACCTGGCAAGCAGCTAACATTGCAATCGTGGCACAGATCCCTCCTGTCTGTCTATGAGAAACTGGATCCCCATGGGCAGACAGAAGGGGAAGGCTGGCGATCACTTCCATGTGAGGTTTGGCTGGTCGAGGGGTGGAGCTTGGCCCCCCCCCCCCCCATGGAAATGGTGTTCCGATGCCTCTGAATTCCACTGTGAAGAGAAGGAGAGGAATTCTGAGGAGAGTTTCAAGCTCTGGAGTGATCAGATACCAAAAAGAGTTATCAAGATCCATGGAGTGCAGTCAGAATTAAGAAGGAGCCTGAGGTCCAATGGAAAGTATAGGGTTTTCCATGATTGAACCTGTGACCTTACAGGCCAGAGTTTGAGGACTTGTGGCTGAGCCATGCAGGTGACTTAACTACAAGCCCAGATCCAGGAAACATGAGCTAGAAGCAGCAGAATGATAAGGCCGCCTCCCCCCTCCCCCCCAGATGAGCCAATTGGACAAGCAAGAGGTGTGTCTTGAGGAAGCCTAGCCAGACACACCCTTGCTGGTTCAACAGTTTTTGATAGGCCTGACCTGCATCTACTGCAACCCAGCATCACCTCATTGTTCTGTGAAGTTTTTCCTCACAACCTCTGCTTGTGCTTCATCTCTGCTTCCTGCTTCACACCTGACCACTGCTCCACCCTGCCCTGGGCCTACCCTCTCTACCACGCTCCTGCCCAGAATAGGCCGTACCAGGAAGGGAAGAAGGGTATCACCTAATGCAAAGAAAAATAATAAGAAGAAAGGGGGTAATTATCAGCTCATGGCGATCAGTGATTTTTTAAAACACCTGCCGCCACAGATAAAAAAAATCTGGCTATTTAATGCCAGTATACAGATACTAGCCAATGCTGAATATCCAGATTTAGTGCTCTGCAGCAGCACTATCCGGATGGTGGCAATATTCAGTGGCGATCAGGATAGGCAGTCCACATAGTACTTAGGACAGCATTTTCACTATCCTAAATTATATGGATTGTTATCCGGATAGTGGCTTGGATAAATACTGGCTCTCCCCCAGCTCTGCTCATGGACCTTCCTAACACTATTTGGATAGTGTCAAGACGATCGAAGGAAATATTCAGCAGCACAGCTGAATCTCTCCCTCACCAGGACTTATCTGGTTAACAAGTCCTGCTAACCGTCTGAGTCCTTTTGAATATGGAGCCCAAATAATTTAACCCTGAGCTGCTTGCCTGTGTAAATATGTGGCAGCTATTTGGAACCTGTACATTCTATTTTTTTTTAACTGAAGACAAGTAATTCAGTAAATCTAGTAAAGATTTTCATTTTTAGAACACCACATCCATATCTACAATGTCTCCTTTAACTAAAATTGGTATGTCTTGGGTCTTGGATTGGATTAATCCTCCCCCTCCCATCAGATAATCCACACCAGGTTTTCTCAGAAGTTCAGAGGAGTGGAAGTCTTAAACCCTGTGAATCCTTTTCTATAGGGACAAAGATATAAAAAGTGCAAAATGTACTGTGATGTTATGGGGGGGGGGGTGTTGCTATTGAAAATATTATTGATAAACTTGGAGCAACTATAGCCATGAAACACAGATTTGAGACATTTTGAGAGTCTTTTGATTTTTCTATCAAAACAAGCGGTTTGTAATTACTTGATGACCACTCTTTTGCACCATAAGAGTGCTCTGATTTAAAAGAGGTAAATATGTTGAATAATAATTCTAACAAAATGAACAAGAATAGGAAATGGGAATCCACTGGCATTAAGGGGTATGTTATCGGCGCTAGTTGCAGCGATAATGTGAAGAATGCCATATAAGGAGTGGGCGTTCCGGCGTCAAGGGTAGCAAGAATCTGTATTGCGTGATAGTGGGCGCTGTGGCACGTTAACGCGCGTTAACCCTAAGTTCATGCCAGTGCAGGGTTAGAAGCTATAAAGATGTAGTTCACTGGTTACTGCAATGACGTGGAGGCAGAGGTCATGGGTTTGATCCTGCAGTGGTGTTATGTAAGAAGGCTGTCTGAGGCATTTCCCTTTTCTAATTTAAATCAGTACTGTCTGAGGCATTTCCTTTTTTAAGTTAAATCAGTGCTGCCAGCAAAAACACCCTCACAGTGCCGTAACATAAGCTGCCACATAAGGCGCCCTATAAGGCACTCCATAGGGCACATTATAAAGTGCCCTGTCCGCCAAGGCACCTTCTAATGTGCCCTAAAGGGTGCCTTATGAGTCACCTTAAGGTTACAGCACTGTGAGGGTGCATTTTGCTGGCAGCACTGATTTAAATTAAAAGGAAAAGCCTCAGAGAACCTTATTAATAACACCACTGTGGGATCAAACCCATGACTTCTGCCTCCACAGTCACAGACATAACCAGTAGGCTACATCTCTATAGCTACTACCACACTGTTGGCTGGCTACAGAAAGACTGCAGGTCACACAAACTGTCTGCTGTGGTTACCAGGATAGGGTAAACCCACCCGTACCCATGATGCACTGTACATGCAGATCAGCAGTCTACAGCTGATCACATAAGGGAGTATGCACCCCCACAACACCTAGGCCTGGTAGGGGGAACTGACCGTGTGTGTTACTGGCACAGAGTAGCTACAGACCGTGACATTGTGCTGGTCCTGTGCTCACCCTGAGGGTGAGGTGGGGCACCCAGCACCAGGTCCGCAGCACCTGGCTTGGCTGAGATAGGCTATGCTGCAGGTACCCATCAGTGCCAGTGTGTGATAGGTAGTCCTTGCAGACACACTTAGGATACACCTGTGTCCATCTGTATTTCCCAGTCACGTCTAGCCCTTGTGGACTATGATGCACCCAGAATAGTGCATATCCTGTGTGGGTGCCATGGTCACATGTTATAGGGGGGGGATGTTTGGACCCAAAAGCGGATTATGTAGCACCACCCATCCTGCCCTGCCCTCTGTGGCGTAGGGTAGGGTGGGGTGGGGAACAGGATCTCCCACCAACAGATCCACACTGTACATCTCTGCAATGGTGACAGTAGAAAGGACCATCAACCCCAGTCCTGCTGGGGAATAGGCACCCTACAGGGCAGTTGATGCAGATCTGTATGCATCACATAAGGCAATGGCAGACAGGCAGAATGCTGGAGAAGCTCAGCTGCCCCCCAACACTAGCCGACATTCACCAGCAGAGAGCACAGTCACTCTCCACCCGCTGCACCCTGCAAGGTGTTCCAGCCATACACATCCTAACAGCAGACAATCTGATAGCTAGTACATAGTGCATGTTCCTGGAGGAACTGTGCGCACCCAAAATATGGGATGTGAGCACACACACCAAGCAGATATGTAAGTGATTGTGCCCCAGAAAAGAGAACCCATAAATATCACTTAAGAGAAATGCTGCATAAAACTATGGGGGAACCTAGCCATGCCATGGTCACTGCTCAGACAGGATGAGAGTGACCTCCCAGCATGACCTGCTGTGGCCACCCTGTCTGTGCAGGTGGTGGTCGGGCACTACAATGTCCCAGCCATTTCCCTATACCCTGTGCAGATGCATCCTGCCAAGGCCACTCTGTCCGGGCCATAACCCAGTACCTTGCTCTTCATTATAAACATTGGCAGGCTAACACTGGAAACAGTGCAAGTAGTGTGGGCTCAGTAAGGTATAGGCAACCATAACACACTGGATAGACATACACACACTCCCACACCTATGCCAGCATTGTGCAAATATGGAGGTTTGTGGCAGCCCTGGTGGCCACACCAGTCCTGGGCACAGTGCGGGCATTGCTATACAGTGCAGGCATTGCAATACTGTTGGGGTCACTCGCTGGGGTGGTAAACACTGTCAGAAGCAATAACTGAACACACTCCACAGATATCAGAAAGGTTGCTATGATGAATCTCTATCAACAAATCGTGTTTAACTTAGGATTTGTTAGCTGACATTAATCATAGCAAACTTTTGATATATGTGGAACGTGTTCCCAAGTTTAGGACGGCATTGCTAAGGTATGCAGGTGCCAGTATTGGGAGATGCTGCTCCGCGCAGGGCCCAACAGCCTGACTCTCCATGAGGCTTTGGATAGTGGAGCCTGTGGGTGTGGGTGTTTGTGCCCCTGTTGGCCGCTTCTCTAGGGCAGAGGATCCCAACTCTGGTCCTGATGGGCCAAACACTGTTCAGGTTTTCATGCTGTCCCTCATGAATATGCATGAGATATATTTGCATACAATGGGGGGCGATGCATATAAATGCAGCACAGGCATATTTATTAGGGACAGCATGAAACCTGAATGGTGTTTGGCCCTCCAGGACTGCAGTTGGAAACTCTGCTCTAGGGATTGCACTGGTTTATGGTGTCTGTGCTCTGTAGGGTAAAATATAGGCGTTTCAGGCATGTTTATTCTATCTGCAATAAAGGTTCTGTCTTTATTACCACGGTTTAGTACTGGGTAAAATATGGGGACAAGGTTGGCAGGAGCCACAGCTGGGACTTGTGACCTTCTGCTCCTGAACACACTGGCTGTGTGTACTGCACCAAACTGTTGCCACAGGGGCAGATCATTCCCTGGGGATACCATGACTGTTCGTCAGACAGAACTTGTCTGTTGCAGTGCACAGCACCCACCTAAATGGGGCTTGGCTGTGGTCTGCTGTGGACAGATGCCACTGCCCCCTTCACCACCAGCACCCCTCCGCCACCATGCTGCCATGCCATTATGCCGGTGGTGCTGGTGGTGCGCAGTCCCAGGCCATCCAGTGTGCCGGTAGGCAGCTGCCTATGGTGTGGGTTCTTGGGTAGGGGTTCCTACATGGACATGCGTGCTTTCCCCCCCCCCCCCCCCCAGCACCACCTGCCAATGTTATGTGCACTTGGGGGTACTTGCTGGGTAATATCCCCTGTGACACTGTGGGACACACATTCGTGCCAATGTTGGACCCTTGTCAGTTGCTGTCTTGCTGCTTTACAGTTTCGGCATTCCTATGTGCTACCTAGGCATCTGCCTAGTCCGCACTGTGCCCCAGCTGGACCACAGCATGTGCTGCCTGCAGCCCCCTGTATCCCATTTACAGCATCAGTACAGTTTCGCTTTCTTACGTACCCACTCTGCTGTTGCTGCACATGTGCACGCCCTAACAAACCTGCCCAATATAAATGACAAAAACCCTGATCACCGCTATTTCAATGTGGGATCATTCACTTTGTAGGGGGACAGAGCATAGACCCTTCCAAACATGATATCTTCCTTTTTACGCTTTGTCAGTAGTGTTGTTTTATGTTTATCATTAATATCACTATTGGCCAGCTTGGTTATTGGCATTTCAGGTTTGGTTCTGGTCATTTTATGTGTTTATTTGCCTTTTTGGTTCCTGCACATGTATCACTACTATCACTTTTCTGGGTTTCCCTGTCTTTGCTGTACATTGCTGACTGAAATGGTTTCTCTCTCCTGCAAATGTATCTCTAATGCGAGGGTTTCACTGGCGTTAGTGTTCAGACCTTGATTTCACAGCTTTAGTGTGCCTGGAGCCTCTCCCCGCCCACTCTCTGCCCACTGACCCCCTATCTCCGCCCTCTGGGAGGCCTTACTCTACCCTTCAAACCCGGATTTCACAGCGTTAGTGTGCCTTAACGCCGCTGCCGACGTTATCGCGCGATACGTGACATTATCGCGTGATAACGTTACGTATCACGTGATAACGTCGCTGCTGCTATGTTAAGACAGTTTAGTAAACATACCCATAAAAGATTAAAGTAAGTACTGGATGCTGCTACACATTTCAAAAATGTTTAAAGGAGTGGATAAGATAAGATAAGATAACATTTTTTGAGAGGGTTATTCTCTGATTTTTTTTTTACTTGCATTTCAAGCTTTATAACAGTGAAGAAGTCCCAGAAAGCTAAAACTCATGACTCTTGATTATTCATTGTGACCTATAGGCAGGCAATTACTCTATGTTGAGGTGGCAATTTATTGGAGCTAATCGTGCTCGAAAGTGTAGCACAAGTTCCAGGATCAGCAGAGTTAATTTGGGGTGAAACCAATGACTTTTACAGGAAACCAAAGCCAAAGTATTAACTGCTACTAAGAAATAGATTTTGATCAAGAGGAAATAGCCGTACTAACTATATATAGAAATGTAGATTGATACCCTTAGCAACAACTTTGAAAAAGAATAGTTATTGGATAGAATACAGCACCCTTTGTGTATTATTCACTGTGCCAAAAGTAAACTTGGAACACTAAGGGGTATGTTTACTAAACTGAGCTAACGTTCCCGTGTTAGGTTCCTTGGATTCCCATATAAGGGAATAAGCGGTGCATCATTATGCAAGCTGTGTCAGTTAACGCGCGTTACAAGGCACGTTAGGCTAACGCACATTTTAAGGCACGTTACAAGGCACCTTATCAGGCACAATACAAGGCACGTCATAAGGCACGTTATAAGGCACCTTGGTAGGAACAGTACAAGGCACACGCCTTATAACATGCCTTGTACTGTGCCTAATAAGGTGCCTTGTAACATGCCTAATAAGGTGCCTTGTAACATGCCTAATAAGGTGCCTTATAACGCTGTATAGGGAGTGATAGCAACTGTGGTGAGGGTATTATGGGCTGGCAGCACAGATCTGCAAAGATATGACTGTCACAGGCATGCAAAACATCAGACATGGACAGGAAGGAACAATGAGGAATCAAACCCCATGACCACTGCCTAGAACAGAGCTACTCAAATCCAGTTCTGGAAGTCCACAACCCTGCAGGTTTTCAGGATATCCCTAATGAATCTGCATGAGATATATATGCATTAGAGATATCCTGCCAACCTGACTGGTTTGTGGCCCTCTAGGGCTGGATTTGGAGACCCCTGCCTCACACCTCTGTCAGTTAAGATTGTGAGTGGGCAAGATACAGATGTCATAGATTTCAAAAGGGTAGATAGAATGTGTCACATTCCACCTCGAGTCACACCACCACCATAAAGTTGTCTAATAGACAATATTTTGGTGGTGGTGAGAAGTGAGGAGGAATGTGACACATTCTATCTAACCTTTTTGATGTCTTGGACATCTGCACCTTGCCCACTCACAATCGTAAATGACAGAGGTGTAAGGCAGGGGTCTCCAAATCCAGCCCTGGCGGGCCACAAACTGGTCAGGTTGGCAGGATATCTCTAATGCATATATAGCTCATGCATATTCATTAGGGATATCCCGAAAACCTGCAGGGTTACGGACCTCCAGGACTGGATTTGAGTAGCTCTGTTCTAGGCAGTGGTCATGGAGTTCGATTCCTCGTTATTCCTTCTTGTCCATGTCTGAGTAGCTCTGGCCTAGAATGTCAGTGTACTAACCAGTAGGCTATACCTCTATGGCTTGTTGCACAACACTGGCTGGGTACAAACGGACTGCAGGTCACCGCACAAACCGTCTGCTCTGTGTGCCAGGATAGGGTAACCCCACCAGCACCCATGATGCATTGCACATGCAGAACAGCATGTCAGCATACATCAGCATGACACTATGCCTAGCATAGGTGTCATGGCTTTTTCTCAGACCTTGGATTTCAAGCAGCTTTGTTACTCTGGTGATGTCAGTCTCCAAACTTAATGAGGGTAGTTTACAAGATGAGATTAGCTCTGACCCCCTGGTGATGTTAGTCTCCGGGCCTGATGAGATTGGTCTGCAGCCCCTCCTTGCTAAATCAAGTGATAGCAGACCTCAAACAAACCAAATTATGACAAGGGGAGGTGATGAAGATTTTAGCTCTCTCTCTCTTGATGGGTCACTTCCTACTATGAGGCTCTGACCCATACTTCTCTCTCCCCCCCCCCCCCCTTGTTCTTTTCTTTCTCTCTATATTCTTCTTACTATGAGACTCTGACACACACTTCACACATGCACACACCCACAGATGCAGCTCTGCAACAACCTTATAACTCTGTTCTGTACCTATGTAATAAGCCTATTTCTATATAAAACTCTTTTTCCAAGCCACACTAGTTTTGGTTGTCTTATTTGTGCTGCTTACCCTACTGTCTCTGTGAAATGAACCCAGGACCAAACGGAGAGTAGCCGAAAATGGAGGGCAGTGGCGGAAGATTACATTTTACAGAAGATTACATTTATGGGGGCCGTCTCAGACTTCACAGTAGATCTCCAGTTGGGTAAGTAATAATTTTGTTTGATACATTAAAGTGGATTTCAGACAGGGTGCGACAGGAAAATCAAAAGCCCTTGTGACCATTTGTTTTGTGGGTTAGACAAGGTGAGATTTTTATTGTCAAAAGGCTCTGTAAGAATCCTGGATTTTAATATTACGTACATCTATGGACATTACATAGAGTGGTTTGCAATTTTCTTATTTGTATGTAGAGGCTTGTTACAAGGCACAGATTTTTCTCTAGTATTTGAGCTGCTAAGAAAAGACAGAGAGATAGTC
This sequence comes from Ichthyophis bannanicus, assembly GCA_033557465.1. Taxonomy (NCBI): domain Eukaryota; kingdom Metazoa; phylum Chordata; class Amphibia; order Gymnophiona; family Ichthyophiidae; genus Ichthyophis; species Ichthyophis bannanicus. Next base: position 997,608,105 of record CM066034.1, read on the forward strand.
CAGCTTTAGTTTGGAAGTGGTACACAGGTAAACAGTCCCTCATTGAATACAATATACATCTTTCCTAGTAACACTATTACCTCCTGTCTCTTTGCCTTTTATTTCTCAGTCTCCTGTCAGTATGTATCTTGGTGAGAGCAGGCTTAAAGTTTGCTGCAATTGATATAGTAACTGACAATTCTGTTAATCTCCTAACACCCTTCTTACTATAATTTCATCCTAAACTTCCACCCTGTTAAAAGGTGGTAAGCACTTTTTATTCAGGTATAATTTTAAGGCGTGGTCTTTATGCCAGTACTCTTTACTGAACACCCATAAAATTTATGCCATTCCAACTATAATTATAAGTCTCACTTCTTCATAAAAGTGAGCATTCCTCCTTCCAAGGTTGCACATTTGAGATAGTCGCATAAAACCAAATAAAAACATAATAAGCTAGGCCCCTGTACCAACTACAGTCTTTCTGCAGTCTCAAATATGGAAGCCTTTGATTTTAAAGAACTGAAAGAAATAGTATTGACATACTGTAAGAGAAAAGGTGGTCCCTTTGAAGGGGAATTCCCTGAGGCATCATGGTATAATATTCAAAGGCAAATGTTAAACCATTATCAAGAATTCAAAAAGAAAACAAATCAAGAAAATGCCTTTTTATCCAAGGCATGTGCAGGGGGCTCATTAGCATGAAACAGGACAATACTGAACTGACTTCTCATTGTACACAATTAACCAAAGACCTTGAGGAGACACAAATTTGCATTTCTATGCAAAGGGCTCAGGTGATACAAGCCACAATTCCTTTATAAATGTTAGTGAGCAATTAGAAGCACTTAAACTTGAATTGAGGCACGTTAAGGATGAATTGGCCTCTGAAAGACAAAAGAAATATAAGCTCTGCACTATTTCACCCTCAGCCCCCCCTGCCTATGACACACCCTATAAACAAAAGAATACAGATGTATGTATAGCTGGGCTTAGGAATGGAAAAAATAAAGCTGAATCAGAGGAAGAAAATCCTGATAGTTTATCTCAGCCAGAACAGAGCAATAACCAGGACTTGTGTCAGGAGGATAATTCAGATGACTCAGACCCAGCACCCAGTAACGAACTCAGAGCACCAGTTAAAGTGATGCTGCAGGACAATTTAAAAGATAGGGACATGGAAAGGATAGTTGAGAAAACTGGCCCTATGCCTTTTAATGTTAATGACTGGTGCAAATGGGCCACTGATATTCTGATTCACTGGGTCTAGGGAAATACAGAAGAAAACAATCGGACTTTGATAGACTTATGCATCTGGCTCTGGGGCCACACTATTATAAAGTTGGCTCTCTCACTCACCCATACCAGTTGGTTAAAAGAGGCATTGAGAAACTATTTCACTGTTCCCCAATGCAAGTATTTAAAATTATTTCACCTCTACCAAATGATACACTGGAAGAGTTTGCATATAGAGCCTGGATTTTAAAAGCAGTTCTTAATGAGCAGGGGTCCTGGCCCAATGCAGAAGATTATGGGGAGAGCACTCATAAGGCATTTTTATTAGAATTGCTATCCCCTGAGATTACAAAACACCTTCTGTTATTTTCTGAAGACCCTAAAGCAACCCCTTTTGATACTTTAATGCTCAGAATTGGGTCTGTTTGGAAGACCCAGCCCTCGCAGGTCATAACAGTATCAGAAGCACGGAAGTGGCAAGCTGAGGGATCCTCTCAAAACACAAAAAGCACAGACAAAGGATACAGAGGACAGATACCTTGGAGAGGACAAGGCAGAGGGACTTTTAGAAATTCCTCAGGTTACATCTCCTTTCAAGAGCTCAAAGCACAGACAGATGGATTAGAAAAGGAGAAAATTAAATGGGAACCGGACAAACACATACTGCAGGTAGAAATAGATAAATTAAAACAGGACTTACAAGCAGCTCAGGACAAACACAAGGCTAGTGCATAGGGGTGCCCTGACCTCCTGGGTTTAGATATCAAAATGTCTCAAGCCTTCATAGCCCAGCCTGCCTCCGTTCTCTCAGCAGAGGACTCGATTCCAGAGCCTCTGGATGATGAAACAGATACAGGCCCAGAATACAGTTTAAGGCTTGTAACATCCTTGATACTGGACTCTTGTGGATGCCCCAATCTTATCAGCAGAATAGGGGGCCAGGATAAACTAGCTTTGATTAACACAGGGGCTGGAATTAGTTTTACAAACAGAGCTTCTCCCACTGCAGATCAGAAAAATATGGAAATTTATGAAATTCAAGGAATTAATGACACAGCTTCCAAGTGTGTGGCTATCCAAGTTAAATGGGGTATCCCTGTGCACAGTGAACAAAACAAGGAAATGTTGGAAACCACTGCCTCCACTATAGTGAACACACCAAAAGAAATAATTGGAATTGACATTCTCAACCAGTTAAATTTGGTGGTGGATATGGCTAATCTTAAATTGTGGCAGTATTCAGGAACTTCAAGTGCTTCTAAAACTTTAGTGCATGAAGTCATTCCCATGCAGTTAGCAACTCAGTGCACCAAGGCAGCTCAGCAGTATGATCTGTGTGTAATTCCCTCAGAGGTGGCTGATATTCCAGTCTGGGCACAAGACAAGTTAGATTGTGGGAAAATGCACACAGAAATACTGTTGGAAGGCGAGGATCCTCCACCACAGAAACAATATATTGATGGTAGTAGCCAATGTAAAGTAGGCAGGCGACTAGCAGGTTTTGCAATTGTACAATTGGACCCAAATAACCAAGTGGTACTGCAGAGACAGTATTCCTGTGGGTCAGCGTCAGCACAGTACTGTGAGCTGGCTGCTTTTGTAGCTTGTATGCAACAATATCAGGATTCACACCCAGAGATGCAAATCATTTTAGATTCTGATTATGTCTTTAAAAGTGCCATTGCCCTGTTACCCTAGTGGCTGGCAAATAAATTTAAATCTACAGATGGGTCCACGGTGAAAAATTCATCACTGTGGACTATGGCACAAGAACTGAGTGAGAAGTTTCAGAGAGTACATTTAGTTAAAGTAAAGGCACATAGGAAGAAAGGCCCTTTAGTGAAAGGAAACACATTAGCAGACTCACTAGCCAAGGAAGCATGCCATGTAGGCCTCATATGGCCCTGGTATGAGCAGACACGCATGGTTGCTATTGCTACACGTTCCACAGATTATGATCAGATAATACCACCAGATTACTTCATAGCACTGCAGACAAAGGACCCGGAACTTTCCAATTTGAGGAAGCTTGTGCAGGACGCCCCAGATAACCTATATCAGCCCACACCCTTTCTCACACTCACTATAGAGAAAGACATTCTATGTGCAAAAAGAGAGGAAGGCTTGGTTATAGCTATCTGCAGAGCTCGAGGTAAAGAGTGGATGCATTGGGTTCATGGTGCAGGTCCTATGGGACACCCTAAAGCAGAAGAAATGCAGACTATCCTCAATAGGTTGATATGGTGCCCAGAAATGAAACATGATATACAGGATCATGTTTCCTCCTGTGTAATCTGTGCTTCATTTGAGAGGCAACCTAAAAAGAGAAGGGGACAGTTAATGAGAGCACCTCCTCGTGGCCCATTTGAGAGATTGCAAATAGATCATGTGGGCCCTCTTCCGGTAACAGCTAGGAAAAATAGATTTTTACTCACTGTTGTTGATTCCTTTTCTCATTGGGTAGAAGCATTCCCTGTCCCAGATTCTAATGCCCGACCACCAGCAGTATTGGAAACACATCACCCAGTTGAAACCATATGGGTAATACGTGTTGTATCAGTCTTTGTTTTCAGATACCACCTGAAGACAGCACGGACAGCTGCTTTCTGAACAAAAGTTGCTTGAGGATGGGAACTATTTACTTCTGCTGTATAGTTGATGTGTCCTAGATACTGGACATGTATCTAATAGTTATGTAAATAAGTAGTAAAAATTATTTTTTGTTGTTGCATAGTATAAGTGGGGAGCACTAGTTTACTCCCTAGTAGAATGAAACAAGTTAGCTTTTATTATGTCTCGGTGTCCTGTTGTTCTTGTATCTGCTCTCTTCTACCCAAGTCTCATTAAAGGAACTATCATCCGAAAATGCAGGATTGGCTGGGCTAACTCCACAGGTGGGGTATATCGCTATCAAGAAATACCCCCACCTTTCCCAGAAGGAAAGGATCTGGTCATCCTGAGTTTCTGTTCCATACAGGACAAGCCAGTGTTCTACTCATTAAACATCACTCAAGTACAGTGGGCACCACCAGTTTCCACTTCTCTAGAAAGGACACAAGAATTGAGGGCACCTCCAGAACATTACTTTTTAGGTCCTCCTGCCTTGATTTTGTACAATATTTCCTGTCAGGACAAAGAATGCTTCTTTTTCAGTTGCTCCCAGAATGCATGACACCTGCCTTCCTAAGAATACTTTGTTGTATAGTTCAAACAATACCTGGTGCAGTCATACACCACTGGTCTCCATCACCAATAACGGGACAACTTATTCCATACAGCTGGTTATCAATGACTCTATGGACATTCCAGACTTTATCTCATATGCTGTGCATCCATTACCACTTGGCATGGGAGAAGAGACACTACATAAACTGCTCAACTTTACAGAACTCCATGCCCATATTGATCACTTTAAAACAACATCCACTGAAGTGAATCACACCATCACATGAGAATGGACACACTTGCTACAAGATGCTCATGCGTCTGTGTGGGAATTGTTATTTGGTTACTCACCTACTGCTGATCATGTCTTTAATGTTTTTATTCACCCTATTATTATTTTAACTGCTGTACAAATATTGCTATGCATTATCATAATTTTCCTGTGTTGTAAAATGAAACAAATGTACATCTCCTTGCAGCGCATGTCCTACAGAACATCAACAACATTTTAAGGTAGTTACACTGAATTTCTCCAGCATGTACCCCTACATCCAGGCTAATTTGGCCTGCGAATTTGGCTTATTTGGCATTTCCTATTACATTGAATACCAGAGTCAGCTGCAGTCTAGTATTGCTTCCTATCCTCACTCATAGCATCCTGGTACTTTTCGGCTTTAACCTCCTCAGAAATTCCTGCAGCCCTTATGCACTGTTCACTCTCTCTAAGACGGGCACTGAGGTAGCATATTGGGTTTCCCACCCCCCCCCCACCCCCCAGTAGTGGCTGCCCTACCTAAGACACGAGGGTTGGACTCATAAGGGGACTTGTTTATCTCTAGAACACTAGAGACAGTACTGTGCAGGACAGGGGACCTGCTGGACATAGCAAGGTATTTAATACAGGAGGTATTAGACAAGCTGCCTACTATCATGTAATGGCAGCTGGGACAGGTACCACAGGTTTGCTTCCATCATTTCCAGGCACAAATAATAAATAAAAATAAAAAAGGTGTGGGAGATGTCAGCATACATCAGCATGACATCAGCATGGATTTCAAGCAGCTTTGTTACTCTGGTGATGTCAGTCTCCAAACTTAATGAGGGTAGTTTACAAGATGAGATTAGCTCTGACCTCCTGGTGATGTCAGTCTCCGGGCCTGATGAGATTGGTCTGCAGCCCCTCCTTGCTAAATCAAGTGATAGCAGACCTCAAACAAACCAAATTATGACAAGGGGAGATGCTGAAGATTTTCACTATAAATACAGAAACACAAAAATAGCTCTCTCTCTGTTGATGGGACACTTCCTACTATGAGGCTCTGACCCATACTTCTCTCTCTCTCTCTCTCCCCCCTCCCCTTGTTCTTTTCTTTCTCTCTATATTCTTCTTACTATGAGACTCTGACACACACTTCACACATGCACACACCCACAGATGCAGCTCTGTAACAACCTTATAACTCTGTTCTGTACCTATGTAATAAGCCTATTTCTATATAAAACTCTTTTTCCAAGCCACACCAGTTTCGGTTGTCTTATTTGTGCTGCTTACCCTACTGTCTCTGTGAAATGAACCCAGGACCAAACGGAGAGTAGCCGAAAGTGGAGAGCAGCGGCGGAAGATTACATTTTACTGATAAATTACACAGCGGCCTACAGCTGACCACCAAATGGGGTCTGCACCTCACCGGTACTGCAGCATGGTAAGACAGACTGACAGTGCGTGATACTGGCACAGAGTGGCTACAGACCATCCCATTGTGCAGCACATCCCCATCACTACCAGTGTGTGACAGGTGCTCCCTCCAGTGCAACTGAAAGTACTTCTGTTACCATCTGGCTTCTGCAGTCACATGTGGCCCTGTGGAACCGGACACCACTCAGATTAGTGTGTGTGCAGTGGTAAGATCTGGTCTGCCATGGGTACCTGTTATCAGGGCAGCGGGCGGGGGGGGGGGGGCGGCTGCTAGATTCACATGAGGTTTAGGTAGCACTGCCTCTATGGGTCTAAGTGGTATGCACTATATACCCCAAGGGGCCCCACAATCACCCCTATTGTAGATGAGGGTGTGGTGGGACAGGTGCCTGCGCCCTGCAGAATGGCTGTAATACCAGCAACCACAGTCCTGCTTGCCAATGACAGCCCTCCAGGGCTGATGGGCCAGAGCCATACATGTGACCATGGCAGACCAGCAGTGATACTTGGGGTGGGTAGGGGAAGGCTCCACGCCACAGACTGCCATCCACCAGCACAATCAGACTGCACCTGCAGCATTCTACAGGGTGGTCCCACCATGCACAGACTAACTGCAGACAGCCCACTAGCCAGTCCACAGTGCATGCTCATGGTGGAACCCTGTGCACCCAGAGATGGGATACACAGCTCAAACACCAAGCAGGTATCTCTGAGATTGGGCCCCAAAACCAGGAACACACACATATCACTAGAGACAAATAATGTGTGGCACTAAGTGGGAACATGGACATGCCATGGTCAGAGTGAGAGCGACCTACCAGCGTGACATGCTGTGATCACCCTGCCCATGCAGGTGGTGGTTGAGCACTACAGTGTCAAAGCCATTGCCCTCCACCCTGTGCAGATGCATCCTGGCCAATCCGCCCTGTCTGGGCCATACCCACAATACCTTGCTCTTCATTATGCACATTTGCAGGCTAACGCTGGAAACACTGTGAGCAATGTGGGCTTAGTGAGGTGTTGGCAGACACAAAACAATGGATAGACATATGCACACTCCCATACCTATCTCAGCATTGTGCAGAGATAGAGATGGTTTACAACCCTGCCCACCACACTGGTACTGAGCACAGTGCCAACATTGCTAAACTGTGCAGGGGGTAGTAGTAGTACTCTGGTGATAACTGCAGCTCCGTGCTGGGGCCAACAGCCTGACACTCCATGAGGCTATGGATAGTGGAGCCCATGTGAGTGGGTGTTTGTACCCCTGTGCACCGCTGTGTTGGTGTTTGCACATGTTGTTGTTGTGGCTGCATTGTGGGATAAAACTATGGGGTGATGCTCTGCAGAATCCACAGATGGGACTTGAACCTTTTGCTCTTGGACATACTGGCTGAGTGTATTGCACCACACTGTTGCCACAGCAGCATAGTGGTCCCTGGGGCTACCCTTATGTTCCCCAGCCAGACCTCTTCTGTTGCACTGCACACCACGTACTGGTACACGGCATGGGCTAGGTCCACTGCAGGTGGATGCCACTACTCCCTCCAGCACAAACACCCCCCCCCCCGCCATGCCGCCATGACCATATGCTGTCAGTGCTGGTGATGTGCAGTCCTAGGCCATCCAGGGGGCAGGTAGGTGGCTGCTTAAGGTGTGGGTTCTAGGGTAGGGGTGCCTACATAGCTGTCCATGCTTCCCCCAGCACTGCCTGTCAATGTTATGTACCCCTTGGGGTTCCTGATGGGTAATGTCCCATGAATGGGACACTGTGGGACACAGACTCATGGGCATGTTTGACCCTGGTCTGTTGCTGTGTTGCTGGTGTCCATTTTCTGCGTTCCTATGTGCCACCCGCCTAGTCCACCCCATGCCCCAGTTGCCCCCACTGCATGTCCCGCCTGCAGTCCCCCTATGCCTCATTTGCACCATGACCATAGTGGCCCTTCGTACATTGCCACTATGCTGTTGCTGCAGATGGAACACTACTATCACCTTTCTCATGCTCCCTGCCTATGCCCTACATTGCTGACACTGAAATGGTTTCTCTCTCCTGCAAATGTGCATCTAATGGCAGGTTTTCATTCGCGGTAGCATTCAGCCCTTCAGTTCAGCGCGTTAGTATGCAGGGAGCCTCTCCACACCCACTCCCCACCCATTGATCCCCAGCTCTCCGCCCTCTCTCCTCCCTCTGTGGTGTCTACCGTGCTGCGGAACGCTTCCGCGCGGGTTGTAACGTTACCACACGTTAACGTTACCTACCACATGTTAATGTTACCTACCACGCATTAACGTTACCTACCACGCAGTCTGTAATGTTACCGCAGTTTAGTAAACATACCCCTAAGGGGTATGTCTACTAAGCCAGGCTAACAGTTAACCAGGGCTATCTGTACCTAAGTTAACCATTAGCCCGGCTTAGTAGATATGCCTCTTTTTCAGTTATATTGATTAAAGGCACACTTTTAGGGTTGCTGAAATGGGAAATTGAACATACTTTACTGAGTGTTTTTCATATTAGCAAGAAGTGTAAATGCCATTTTAGAAAAGTAGTAGTGTGTGCCTTTGAGTCAGTCCTGACTCCTGGTGACCCAGAAGCCCCTGGGTTTTCTTGGCAGTGTCACCAGAAGTAGATTGCCAGGCCTTTCTTCTGAAGCAATGGAGGATTAAGTGACTTGCCCTAGGACACAAGGAGTGCTAGTGGGAATCAAACCCTGGTTGCTTAGTTACCAAGCCAGTGTTCTAACCACTAGACTACTCTTCCACTCACTATTTTAGAAAAGGGGCTTTTTAAACCCAGGGTGGAGAGGGAGTGATTTGTATGATATACAATGTAGACATGGATTCCCCATGTCACTAAAGGTTTCTATGTCTATACAAAAAATGATAGATGTCATCATTTACAGCTGCACCGAGGCATATATAAGTGCCTGCTGGAAGGGTCAGCTGTCAATGTCGAGGTCTGCTCCCCCACCCAAACACCTCTTGACCTTGATCTCCCCCTCTGATCAAGGCTAATACATTAGATCCTTTCCCTGTCTCCCCTAGCCTATAAAGCATCTGATCCTCAGACTCCCACCAGACATCTGACCCCCTACAAGCAAATGCCCCTGGCACAAGGATCTCCCCCACCTAACCACCTCTCTGGTATCAACAACTTCTCTATAACAGTTTATAAAAAATCTTGCATGCAGCAGGTGTTTTATGAACTGTTATAGTGATTCTGCTGATCAACATCTTCTCCAAGGCTCCCTCAACATACTCACCCACCTCCTAATACCTTTCCTGGTCTTACTATTGGTTCATGGTGTCTAGTGGGAGCAGGAGATTACTGCTAGGGATCATCAGAGCCATTTTGGAATCGGGGACTGTGAGAGCAGAAGCAGGGTGACATTTTACTTGCCAGTTAATATCCTTTTCTCAAGTCCTGCTAGACCAGTCCAGACACGTAGGTTGTGTTCCCCTACCAGCAGATTGAGGGAGACAAAGAACCAATGAAAAGCCCATGTTTCAATGAGATCACTTCCATGCCTCTATCCGCCTCAGTATTCATCCCAAAGCAGAAGGGAGAAACATGGCAAGCCTCACACATCCTCAACTGTGGACAACAATGAGTGATCAACAGTAGAAAACTATGTACAGGAGAGCATAAAACATAAGACATAAAACAGAAAGCAACTCAAAACATACCTACTTACCCTTCACTTTAGCACACAAAATAAATACAATGATGCAGACTCCCCCCCCCCCACACCGCTACCCCACAACACTCTACCTTTTCCACACACCGAACCATAAACAAAAGAGCAGAAGCAACTAGGAACTACTCATTGCATCCCAAAATAAACCTAATGAACTTTGAATAACATCTCAAAGCTGTAAATAGTTGATACAAGAGCTGTCCAGATACATATGTTAAACTCTTACTGTTATATTTACAATGTTACTGATTACAAATGGAACCTTGCATAATCTAATGAACACTGACTTTCCCATCAGAAGACAGACTTTCACTAATCACTCTGCTGGTTTTTTAAGTTGGTTATTCACTCCTCTGTTTTCTTGCACATGGAGAAGTATTCAGTCCTTGACCTCAGGCTCAGTTAACATGCATGCACCAACTCATCACACTTTATAAACAGAGAGATTGTTATGTACATTACTGTACTAGCCTCACTGTTCTCCCGCAAACTCTGACTTATAGTAGGAGTCATCAGGCCGCTTTAACCCTTTATAGGGCCCTGGGCAAACTTTTGAGGATGGGCCCCCTTTATTTTTACCACATTAAACACCACTCACATTGTATAAAGAGAAACTTTATACTATTAAAAATATTTTTTAAAGCAGTGCTCATTACATACCAGAATGATCATTGATTAGAAAAATCTCTTGCTTTCTGTATCTCCTCCCCACCCTCACTCACACACATGCTTTTGCTCTCCCACTGTCCTCTCACTACACTGTCTTGATCTCTTTCTACTGCCAATACTCACACTCTGCTCCAAGTCTCGATCTCCTCTGACTCGCATACAATCTCTTGCTCTCTCTTCTCTGTGCCTCTACCCCTCACTCCTTTTGCTCTGGTTTTACTTACTGACCTCCGCCCCACGGTATGCACTCTTTAGCTCTTGCCTCTCTCTTCCAGTGTCTCCCATACAAATTCACACTTGATTTCCCTCACACACACCTGCACAATGTCTTGTTCTTTTGTCTGTGCCTCTACCCCACTCACTCTCTTGGTTTCTTCTCTCATGTTCTGTCCCTCCCCGCCCCCCCCCCCCAATACATACGCTGTACGGGTCTCTCCTCTCTGCCTCCCCATATACATTCACACACTTGATTTTCACACACAGTTACATACAATCTCCTATTGCTTTCTCTGTGCCCCACCCTCACTCATTCACTCTATCACTCTTTCCTCTCTTTGTCCCCCACTAACACTCTTCTTGCTCTGCTCCTATTCTTCTTCTCCCGGGAGCCTATATTCTCAAATGCAAAAACTGCAAAAAGACACCCAGACCTTGCAGCTTAGCAAAGAGTAACCTGCCACATCACAACAGCACTGACTGCTAGATCTCTGAAACAATTTAACATAGGAACATTTCAAGAGCTGCTAGAACAATAATACACCTTCTACTGGAAATAGGAAGAGCTAGATTGCTAGACAGAGACTATACACTGGTAGACTCCCATTCCCTGAACTGCCAAAATAAAATAGAAAAACATATACGGGGACAAGTGTGAACACACTATGTAGAATAAGTGACCACAAATCAGAAAATAAACAGACAACAAATGACATGGAGACCCTGAGAAGCCAAACTCTGCATGCAATCTATGCAGAAGAGAGCATTTGTATAATGCAAACATGCAAACGCTCCTCTGGCTCCTCCCTCCAAGGTCTTTCTTGCTCTTCGCTTAGTCTCCCAATCCCTAAATTCCTATTGAAACGCACTCCCCAAATAAAGTCCCAATTCCTCATGCTCCTCTTCTGTTTTTATTTCTTTGTATCTTTATTGAAACCAAAAAACCACACCACACAATCCATTGCTCAAAATGTACGGGGTACACAGTAAACTCGTATGTTCCCCGGTCAAAAACAATACAAAACCATCAGGTGTTCACTGGTTCCGCTTTCCAACCTCAAAAAACCTCCCTTCTTCCCCTTCCCCTCATTACTCTTATGTCCCAGCAACAAAGCTGTTCCACAGTGTAACTTACTTCCACAAAGTCACCGAGCTTCTCCCAGTGCCCGCTTTTGACACTAGGGTTGCCAACTGGTTCCAGATGCGCTCGACAGGCTTGATCCAGTCCTGGGTTTACCCCATTGCATGCAAGGACATTTAGGGGTATGTTTACTAACTGCGTTAGTGCAAATCGCGTTAGGAGCCGCGTTAGTGAAAGGAAAGCCAAAAAAGGACATGGGCGGGACATCGTAACGACTAACGCGCGTTCCAAAAACTAACGAGCGTTACGGGGCGCCGTGGCGCGTTACTGCGCATTAATCATATGAAGGCGTACAGACACGAAACATTGAAACAGAGCTGTAGCACAATGGTTAGTGTACTCACCACTGTTACAGGCAGCATGGGTTCGAGTCCCCAGTGTGACTAACGCAGAATGCTGTCCCAGGCAGTACCCTGTACATTACATAGGGATGAGGAGGCATTTTTCTTTACGTTCAGTAGTTGTTAGTGAAACACTCTCGCAGTGCGCATAGCCATGTACGTTGGTACGTGCGTGGCTGCGTGCGTTGTTACGGGCGTAGCCCTGTGCGTAGGTATGTGCGTTGGTACGTGCGTACAATCGTGCGTGGGTACGTGTGTTTTTACCAGCGTGGGCACCTATAGTACAGACACTTTAGGGTGTCTTGCACCTATGCACTATGCTAACGATGTACGTGTGATGGCCTATGGTTTATCAGAGCCTGAGAGCAGGCGCTGGATCTTCCCAGGGTTGGATTGTGCCAGTCACACCCATGATGCACTGCACATGCAAATCAGCTGTCCACAGATACACATCATGGGGAATGCACCCCCACAGCACCTCGGCCTGGTAGGGGAAGTGACCATGTGCACCCCCACAGCACTCGGCCTGGTAGGGGGTACTGACCGTGTGTTGTACTGGCACAGAGTAGCTACACACCATCACATTGTGTGGGTACTGTGCTCACCCTGAGGGTGCAGTGAGGCGCCCAGCACCAGGTCCACAGCACCATACATGGCTGAAAGAATCCATGGCGCAGGTCCAAAGCAGTGGTTAATGTGCGAGATAGGTAATTTCTGCACAAACACCTTGCAGTCAGGTGTAGCCCCCATGGACCCCTAGGTGGCCCATGCACACACACACACCACCACCCCCCAAGCGCCAAGGGTGGCAAACAGGGTCTCCTACAATAGATCCACCTTCTACCTCCCTGCAAAGGTGGCAGTAGAGAGGAACCTCAACCCCAGTTCTGGTAAGGAACAGACACCCCACAGGGCAGGCACCACAGCTCTGTACACAGACAGACATCAGGCCTGGATATGGTAAGCTGCACCCCACCACTATCTGATATACTCCTGCAGCAAGCCATCAGCCACTGCACCCTGCAAGCCACTCCATCAAGACACATACCAGCTGCAAACAGTCTGCTAGTTAGTCCATAATGCATGTGCCCAGTGGAGATGCATGCACCCAGAACTGGGATGTCAGCATACACAGCAAGCAGATAAATCAGTGACTGGGCCCCAAAAGGAAACCCATATCTATCACATGAGAGAAATGCTATATAGCACTATGGGGGTGCCTAGCCATGCTGTGGTCACTGCACAGTCAGGGTGAGAGTGATCTCTCAGCAGGACATACTGAGGTCACCCTGTCTGTGTAGGTGGTGGCCGGGCACTAAATGTGCCTGTCACGGCCCTATGCCCTGTGCAGATGCACCCTGGCCAGGCCACCCTGTCCGGCCTATACCCATGGTACCTTGCTCCTCATTATACACATTGGCAGCTTAATACTGGCAACATTGCTGGCAGTGTGGGCCTGTGGAAGGTGTTTGCAGCCACCACACACTGGATAGACAGACAGACACCCCCACACCTATGCCAAGCATTGTGCAACTATAGAGGTGTTCAGCAGCCATACCCACCACACCAGTCCTGGGCACAGTTCAGGCATGGATATTGTACGCAAGACTGTTGGGGGTCACTCCCCATGGTGGTACGCACTGTCAGAGACCAGACCTGCAGCACACACCACAGACAGCAGAATGATTGTTATGGTGGAGCTTCATTGAGCAAACTGTGCTTAATGTTGGAATTGTTATCTTCCATTTATCACAGGAAACGTTTGATAGCTGTGTACCATATACCCAGGTGTAGGGTGGCATTGCTAAGGTATGCAACTGCTAGTATTGGGAGATACAGGCAGGGCCCAATGTCCTGCTTCTCCAGGAGGCATTGGCCAATGGGGCCTGTGGGTGTGTCTGGTCTGTTGGCTGCTGCTTTACGGCAGAGTTCCCCAACTCCAGTCCTGGTGTTCCAAACCTGTTCGGGTTTTCATGCTGTCCCTCATAAATATGCATGAGCTACATCTGCATACCATGGGGGTGGTGCATAGATAGCAGCACAGGCATCTTTATTAGAGGCAGCATGGAACATGAATGGTGTGGGACCCTCCAGGACTGCAATTGCGAGACTCTGCTCTGGGTAATGCGCCTGTTTCTGGTGTCTGTGTTTGGTGTGGTAATATAGGCGTATTAACCATGCGTATGTTCTCTGCAAATAAAGGGGTGTCTTTACTATCACACTGTTTAGTGGGTGGGTAAAACTACGTGGGGACTTGGGTTGGCAGGAGCCCCAGCGAGGGGATTTGAAACCTGTGATCCTCTTGGTCCTTATAGGCACGGCTGTGTCTGTTGCACCACACTTGTGGCCACAAGAGATGGTGGCCGATCCCTGGAGTTAGTTACACGCGGGCCTGACGAGTCAGCAACCCCTTGCTCTGCACATGTGTACTGTGGGCTCATTTACCTTGTATGGCGACAAAGGTGCACATAAACCTCAAAAAACAGACCTCATCAAAAAAGGGGCAAAAACCCATAACCAAGCTGGCCCACATGTATCATTGGGCAACATTACACACCACTCCCAGGAAAGCTCCATCCGCAATGAACATGATCTTTGAAAGGGTCTACGGAGCGTAGACCCTTCCAAACATCATTTCGTTCTTTGGTGCTTTCCAGGGAGTGTTTTGTTCATTGTTGCCCATTGCTATCACTGCTTTTTTTTTTTTGCCCAAGCTGAATTGTGCTTTTTAACAATGTTTCTTGTGGTTCATTCTTACGGTTTTTTGTGATCTTTTGGTCTTTTGCACATGTATCACACTGCTCCACAGTTTTTGTTTAAGGTTTTTTTTTTTTTTTTATACTTTTTTTTTTTTTTTTTTTTTTTTTTTTTTTTTTTTTTTTTTTTTTTTTTTTTTTTTTTTTTTTTTTTTTTTTTTTTTTTTTTTTTTTTTTTTTTTTTTTTTTTTTTTTTTTTTTTTTTTTTTTTTGGGGGGGGGGGGGGGGCCCAATTCCCGGTTTTGCTGTACATTGCTGGACGGAAATGGTTTCTCCTTCCCTTTAATAATGCCTTTAACAACGCATTTCTCCATTCGCGTTGGGATTCTGCTTTCTGCTCCAGTATAATCAGCGCGTTGGTGTTGGGGGAGCCTCTCCCCGCCCACTCTCCGCCCATTGTACCCCTTCTCGTTCCGCCCACTCTCCACCTTCTGGCGCTGTTTTAAAAAACGCGCCGCGGAGCTTTAAACGATCGTTAACTACGGTTAACGCGCGTAGTATGACGTTAACGGCCGTTTGGCCCCATGATTACGCGCGTTATACTACACTTACGGTCGTTAACGTCATACAAACAACGCGTTATTCACGTTTTACCGCACTTAGTAAACATCGCCCCCATAGTCTTTTTTTGCTTTTCTTTATGGAGTGCAATGGAAAAATCAGAAACTACGATGTCCTGCATGCAGTGGGGTAAAACCTCAGGACTGGATCAAGTGTGTCGGGCGCATCTGGAGCCAGTTGGCAAACCCTATTCGACACTCACTCAGCTATGTCCCACAGGCAGCTAATTTACATCACGCAAACAGGGCCACTCTCATCAACCCATTTAAGGTCAAGATGATCTTCCCTTAATAAAGAAAGGGGTCCCTATCTCTGTGATGATTACTATGACCAGGGCCGGCCCGTCCATTGAGCAAGAATGTTTTTTGCACAGGGCCCGGCAGTTTTCAGGGGGCCCCGCGCAAAGAAACATTCTTCTTTTTTTTAAATTAAATTTAAAAAAAAAACCTGTCTCTGGCTGCTGCCGCGTCCGTCGCAGC